>JAEQBH010000336.1:0-480330 GCA_016808115.1 Tetrastigma voinierianum
TAAAGACCAAAGTGGTCTATGGAATACTCATTTGGGCATTCATGTTTTTAAGAGGAGCAAGGGGAGAAGGAGCTAGGGCTTAGGAGAAGAAAGTATTTTTTTTGTGTTTCTCTTCATTTTTGGTCTATCTTTGTTCAAGGAAGAAGGAAGAGAAAATTTGAAGAGAGCTAAGGTAAGAAAACTAACCCTAACTCCCTCTTTGATGATTTTTGATTTGGGGAAAAACCCTAACCTTATGTAAAGGTGATTTTGATTAGTTGTAAATCAATTTTGGAGTTGTTTTGGGTTAAGTTTCAAATTTTTTTTGGGTTAGGATTGGTTTTGAGGAATTTTTGTATAAAGAAAATGATGAAGTTTCAAAGGAGTTATTGTCAAAAAAGTTTCAAAACCCTGTTTTTTTTTTTTTGGCTATAAGTTAAGTTATAATTATTCAAATTGAGTGATTCCTATTGGTAAAGAATTATAAGAGCTAGAGCTACAAATGTTTAGAAGGAACTAGGAGCAAATTGTAACTCTAAGGCTCCCGATTATGGGCTTAAAGGTGAGTTTCGGGTAGCTGAAGGGTATACTTTGTTTTGGGTGTAGTTGTGGTGTTTTGGCAGTTGAGTTTCACTCATCCAATTGAGTGATTCAAAATTTTGGGTAAACTATGCTTCTGGGATAATAATTCTTGAGGAGAATTCATCTGATTGTAACCCCCGAGTGCCCATAAATCCCATCAAAGTGGAGGTATGTGCAAGAACAATCGATCATGTTTTGCAAATTAGAGTAGTATGGATACAAATGCAATAACTTAGTTTTGGTGATCCAAATTGGATGATTCCAATTGGAGAAGAAACCTTAGAATCATATTCAAATGAGTAGAAGGAACCATTACCAAATTATGAATTTAAGACCCCTGAAATCAAGAATAACTGTAGGTAACCGAGTGAGCTGGGCATACCGACCAGTTTGGCATTAAAATGTCGTTACTTGAGTTTGGGCGATCCAAATGAGATGATTCCAATTCCTATTGAAAATATACTCATAGAGCTATCATTTTCTTGAAGGAATCTTGAGAAAAATATGGCTCATGTGTCCCCAGAAAAATTTTCAAGTGAAGGTGTATTGGGTAGACATCAACTATAACCAAAAATCCTAGAATGCATAACTGATTTTTTTTTCTTAGGTTGTTCTTTGATAGTGACATATTTGTGATGGATTAGGGGTTGGAGATGAGGAATCTTGACCAAATAATAGGATTACAAGAATAGGAATCGAAGAGCGACAACCTTTTTAAGTTTGTTCTTCACACTTCCTTCCTTGTTTAGGTTTTGTGTTTTGTTTGATAAAATAAATCTAAAAGGATTTATATGAATATGCATGTGTGCTCCGTTTGAGCCATAAATGAATTGGTTTTTTCTCCACTTCTCTCTCTCTATTTCACAAATGTTTTGAAGGATTTATGAAATAAGTGGATTTATTGAAATGAATTAGATAAATTGCATATTGATTTGTTTTAAATTGATTTGAAATCTATTGATTGTGAAATGAATTGCACATGAAAAATTGCATAAGTATTGGAAAATCAAATATTTGGATATAATGTATATACACTGAAATATAAATTGCTGTGACTCGCATTTGGCGCCCTTAATAAAATGTTAATCGTTAAATTTGAATTAGGATAGGTGGTATACCAATAAAGGTTAAATGAAGCGATCTTGCGCCAGGCAGTAATGATGTGTCACTCCGTCCAGTAGCCCACGGCGAGGCGATTATCGATAGTGTTCCGCGAAATGATTTTTAATAACTGAATTAGTAGCCGCCGGGACGTCGCGTGTTATAAAACCTTTTTTATCTGGCTGCGACTTTCGGAGAGTATGCCGGTGTTATCTATGCGCCAAAGCATATGTTAAATTCGTTTAAGAGAGAAAAATGAAAAGAGTATGAAATGTATGATTTGTGTTTGAATGATTTATTATAAGAAACTGCATGATTAGAAATGACCAATGGTGTAATTTGAATATATACGAAAATGAAAATATATATATGTATTTATCTGCATTAGTCATTAGAAAAATTATCACAGAAACATCGATTTAGAAAAATGCATGATTTACTTAAATTGAAATTATGAGAGAACTGTATAGAACCACTAAGCATGAAAATTCTTAGTGCATTGTTTTATCATCGTGATCGCAGAGTGAACAAGTCTGAAGAAAAGACGTGATTAGTCGAAGCGTGAGGCCTCTTGGAGTTGAAGTAACGACCACTGCATTCATGAAATATATTTGACACTTTTGTACAAACTACGATTTTGTTTTGTAAATATTTTGGTATTGAAAACGGCTTATAATGTCGTAATGTATAAAGGTGGTAAATGGACTAAATGAGCATGTAATGCCACATTGAATGAAAAAAGAGTTTTGTGATCAAATGATAGGCCACCTTTAAGTTGAATTAGTGTATACAAATATATTTTCATAAAGATAAATATCCTTTACAAAATGAGCATTGGAAATGTGTTTTACTGACAAAAGAAAAAGGAATTGGATTTGAAAGGAATTTGCGTCCGGATCGAGTTACGCCTCTGAAGTAGGGTCGAGTCTGAGCGTATTTATCATGAAATTATGTATGTTTCAATATTCCCTGATATGTTATTACAGCTGTGGAAATATATTGAGGGCTGAAAGCAGAGATGTCAAATGTGTGGAGAATAAGGCATTATTGTGTCTTTGGATATCTCAGTTGAATGATTAAACGATTGAGTGATATGATATACTCAAGGACAACCATTGACAAACAAAGGTTCAAATTAGTCCTCAATTGTAAATATCCCTTAAAAAGTGGAAATAGGTTTCAACCTTTTCCAATAGAGGATGATAGTAGTGCGTACCAAATGTTGAACATGGTTAACACAACTAGCATTGAGGAAATTGAATTGTATATTGAAGTTGTTTGAGTCAAGCCACAAGTGAATCAATCTGTGGGTGGCCATAGAGATTTATTGGTTCGCGACAATTATAATGTTGAAGAATTTGACTATGGTTGTGGACCTAATAGCGGTCCAGTACCAGATACTGGAGTATATGGAGATGATGAAGACTGCGCTTATGAAGAAGCTAATGATAAATCTGATGAAGATGTTGATGATGAATCTAATTGAGACGTGGATGTTCAAGCTGATGGACATGTATCATCCTTCCAAATTTTCAACCATGTAATGTCCTAATCTTGGTTCTTTATAACCCTAAAGAAAAACTAAGTCATCCTAATTATAGAAAATTCAATTAACACAAAGTAAGCAGGGAAATTACGACCTCATAATAGAAGCATTTTTTTTTTTTTTTTTAAAGCGTTAAACTCAGCAAAAGCCCCTTGTATACACATTTTCTTGTTCATAAACATGCCTCAAGAAAACAAATTTTGGAGTAACCATATATACATTGACATATACAATTCAAAAAGTCTCCTGAATACATATACTTGTCATGATGAGAGAGAGGGAGAGAGTAGCCAACAGGCCCATCTCTCTGTGGCGTCAGGTGGCGACAAACACAACTTCTTCTTGACTTAGTGGAACCTAAAAAATATTGCACTTTAATGAGATGCTACTCAATGAGATATAAAGCATGATGCCACGCCCGTACACATTCACGTCATAAATCATAGCCCATTAACTTTATCAAACCAAGCACTTACATAACTCTACATATTCATATACATTCATATCATCAAATGAGAGCATAATAATTTCTGCTGTCAAACATAGGCACATTCATAGTTCATATGTATTCATATATCTGTCCTTGCATGTATAAGTTTCTTATCGATTATAGCCTAAACACATCAGAAACCTTCGCCGGGAACTTATAAACTTGTAAACTTGATAACTTAACTTGTAAACTTGTGTTCTTTGTGGCTTATATACTTAATATTTGACCCAGTAGGTCCTTATAAGTGTATTTGCGATTACTTGGACATATCGGTCCTTATCTCTTATCTTCCATGCATCATGGATCTTTCACATATAACATCTTACTTGTACATAATAACATTCATAGTTTATCCCACATAGCTTGTCAACTTGGAGCTTATATAGTTAAATGGCACATTCTTGCACTAACAGTGGCATAGTCCATAACATATATCATCGTGAACATTAAGATCACTTCATTACAAAAAAAAAGTCATTCATCAAATATGAAGAGCAGAACACATAATTATCGAAACATTCATATCCACTCACAAAAAAATGACGTCAGTATCACTCCTTATAGCATACGTCTTATGCGTCTTGATCCTAAGTGGTCTAAAACATATATTAATCATACATAAGTCATATATCATGCATAGCTTCAAGAAGCTAGGCTCATATGAGAACATATAACCTAGGTCAGCCTTTATTTTACAACTGGGACCTTTCTTGACTCTTTTAGCTATAACTCTCAACATATCATCAAGACATGATTCTTTTTTTGTTGAGAAACTAGACTCATGCCTCTTTAACATATCACTAAAAATCAGCTTTATATTCTAAATATAGAATTTATACACGATTTTTCAAAACTTTAAGCGTGCTCCCGGGTCCTGTTCTGAGCGACCCTTAAACAAACCACCATAACAAGATTGAGGACCAGTCAGAAGCCCTAATATTTTTTCAAGAAAGAACTAGACATATAAAAGTAGAATATATCCGAGAATTAGAGGCAATCACCAAATACACAAGGAAAACATGCTTTCAAATTTCACATAGTAAACTGCGAATCGGGGCGACATGAGCAATGATGTTCAGATCGCTAACTCTAAACACAACCCAGTACCAAGCCCTTTTACAGAAACCTAAGAGGAATATAACCCCCTTAACTTTCATATTTACAACTTGTTCCAAACGAGCTTAAAGACCCGAAAATAGAGGTGCAAAACAGATGCGAACGGAGTTTACCTAAAGTCGGCTTGAATTAGAAAATGATAGAGATTTTGTAAAACTAGTTTTTTTTTTTCCTCTCTTCTATTACACTTGATCGAACCTTGAAAGGAAAGAGCTAAGGTTAGGACAACTCTAAAGCTTTTATCTGAATATTTTGGCAAAATTTCAAAATGGTCCTTCAATTGCTTGACTTAACATAACTCCTTAACTTCAGTTTTATCACTTTAACCCATAATCATGACAAATACGTATCTATTGTATGCATATGTAATAACATGCATGAATGCATGCGGATAGTGCGCTGGGGTGGGTTATTACAGGCCAGAGTTTTGGAGGGCCATGAGGATATATGTCTCTGCCCATGCAACATCTTGTGATGTATCGAATAACCCAGATGTTGAGGAACTAGATGAGTCGTCCCTTGTTCATTATCACTTACCATCACACCTCAATTTGAACATGTTGAAAACTTAGGTAATGTTATTTCAAGTGAATTTGGACTCCGTGGATTACCATATACTACCGGTTATTTAGTGGAGAATTTGTAGTTGACAGTTTTTAATTCATCGATTTGCAAGAGATTGCAGATTTACTCAAATTAAAGCACATAAGGGTTTGTTGCATCCTCAAAAATATTATAGTTTTAAGATGTAAAGCGAAGAATGTCAATGTCTATGGAAGCTTCGTGTCATGGTTGTGAAGATACTTACTTATTTGTTATCCAGCAAATATAAAGGGACTTCAACTCACTTATTGTGATGCATGACGGGATCATCATCAATTGGACTCCAAACTTGGTTCTGCTCATATGAAGGTAATAATTAAGGCGCAAATTCATTGATACGGCACTATTCAAGCAAGTGTGATGGAGAAATGAGGATATGAAATATCATACAGGCATTGGATGGAAAGCGCGAAACACTTAGACATTTATTTGTGTGACTTTTCTCAATCTTATCTGAAATTGCCCACGTTTGTTCTTGGCCATAGAGCAAGCAAATCTGGATATAGTATAATTGGAAAACATTGACATTAATATCTCGCTCTTTTGCTGCATAATCATGTATAATCTCTCTTGCCACCGCTTATTGTTATTGTGTATTATTTATTATTATTTGATGATGTTGATGATGTTATTTAGTGTTGTATCGTATATTTATATTCTTATACCATTACCTGTGACCCATTGTGTTAAATTCTTCTTTGATGATGTTCCATTATTGATATGCATGAAGATATTCAACTAGTGTTCTAGTCATTCAAGCTATCTATTGAAGGGTTGAACTATTTGTCATCCCCGTCTTGATATTGATAATTTTCACATTTATATGTGAGGAGAGAAATTATAAAGACACGTTATTGATTGCTATGGGATGTGACGGAAATAATCAGTTGTTTCCATTGTCATCTGCTATTACAGAAGGCGAGAATATTGATAGTTGGGGGTGGTTCTTGTCATGTATCATAAACAGAGTAACTCAACGGACGAAGATTTGTGTTATAATGCGGACATCCGGGTATTATAAGCGTGATAAGCGATCCTAAATCTTGGTTGGGAATTTGAACCATCACGCCTATCACTTAAATTTGCATGCGCTATCTTGCAAACACAATTTTATGACCGGTTCAAAGATAAGCTCTTGAAGAATTTGGTATGCGGAAGCGGCTTTATGATACACAACGCCAAATTCAATAAGCATATGGCTTCTGATTAGGGAAATTAGTGCGACACAACAATGGTTAGAGGTAATCCCTTTTGATTATAGGCACTTTCATGATGGAGGTTGAAGATATGGGATAATGACAGCCAACATGTCGGTGAACGATGTTCTTAAAGGAGCTCGTAACTTACCATTCCTTTACATTAGTACAATTGACCTTCTTACACCTTGCGGTTACTTTGTTGCGAAGGGAACAAGGTGCTAATAGATTGGCATCGATGAAGCGAGTTCACTCCATATGTTGATACTTAGATTCGAGTCGTGTTGTGTTAAAGAATTTGGATCGAGTGGGTACATTACGTACGATCACGTACGAGGCCCGATTTCATGCCAAGTCAAGGAGTGGTCGAGCGGCGCCTCGGCTTGCATGACAAAAATGCATATGTGGAAAGACAACGTGTGTGGTTTCCGTAATAGCCATATCATAGCAACATGTTAGCATCGATGTGTTGATTTTCGGCTATTTGTTCAAGGCTACTACACTACCTAATCGTACTATGATACATGGGCAAGCTTGTTTCATCCAATATTCAATGAAGATGAGTGACCTCTTTATGATGGTCCTACGATTGTACCTCCTGAGTCAATGAAACGCATAGGCAATGGATGTCCTAAATCAACCCGGTTGCATAATCAAATGGACGTTAGGGAGGGGAAAACTATTATCACATGTGAGTTGTGCAAACAAGCAGAGATTATGTCGGCGATCTTGTAAGAATAAATCGAGTTGATGATAGATGTGAAGTAACTAAAGCTTTTTTTGTTTTTTGTGGCGATTGCCTTGAGGAGTGTAGTTGCTTTGTATAACACTTATATCTGAATGTGTATTTCTTAGATTATGAAATACTTGTGTACCTTATTTAAGTAAATGAGACGTAATCATGTATGTGTATTTAATTCATTATTTATTTAGTAATTAGTACTTGCATTAATTATGTTGATACTATTTCTCCAATGTGTTTTATTAATAATTATACTGCCCTTGTGTTATTTGTTATAAATATGGTGTAACACCCCAAATTATACCCTAACAGTTTTATAACATGTTTAGGGTATAAAATACGTAAAATTGGTATTTTTCCGGAATTTAAATGCAAAAAGTGAAAAAGGATAAAAACCCGGGATTAATACAAAATGAAAGGATAAATTGATAATTTGACATTGAGGACCCAAGGGTCATAACATCATAAGATTATATGCTAAAGTGGAAATAGGAATAAGTTGAATTGCAATTAAAGTGAAAATGAAGGACTGAAATGCAAGGGAAAAATTAAAGCAAAATAAAAGACAAGGCCAAACATGGCCTTAGCAAAACCTATCTCATTTGGCTTTGGGATAGAAGCGAGCCAGGTTGAGAGAGAGAAGAGAAGAGAAGAGAAAAGAAAAGAAAAGAAGAAGAGAAGAAGAAGGAAGAAGGAAGAAGAAAAAGAGAAGGAAAAGCAAAGGTATGGAATCTACATATGTTTGGATTATGCATCGAATACTAGTATGGAAAAAGTGTATGGAATGGTATGGAATTGATGTTTAGAATAAGATGAGTTTTATGGTTTATTTTGAGTTTTGGTTTGATTTGGTTAAAAATTGATGAAAATGGCCAAAGCGGCCATTTTTGTTTCTTTCGACACCCTACGCCTGGCGTAGGAGTCTCCCAGGCGTGAAGCTGCTGAGGAGAGCTCCTTCGCCTAAACGGACCCAAACCAAGGTTTTACATTTTGGTCCTTTGAAATAGCATTGCTCCTCCCAAATTGTACACACTAGTTATGTTTGGTTCCTCTCTTCTTTTAATTCTAACATCTTCCATTGGACTAATGAAAGGGTTCGTACAAGTATAGAAATTATATAAAAAAATTTTGTACCTCGTCGCCTCAATGATCCGGTAGTTAGGCAAACATTGTTTCTTGCCCTTATTTTCTAATGTGTTTAAATGTAGTGTTATTTACACTTGATTAAGGGATGAAAATATAAATGTGTAATGAGGCATAGAAAAAAAGTATAAATGTCTAAATAATACGAGAATAAAAGATGCATGCGGAAATTATAAGAAAATATCGCATATGATTCTTGGGATAACAATAGTTTATTCGAGGATATATGATATATGTGTGTAAGTGAAATAAAAGAAGCAGTTATGCCTTAGAGCCTAGTAGGGGATGAGTGGGGCGTACTGTGGGAGAAAAGGCGCGACGTGCGTCCCGGTTGGCCTAGTTTAAGTCATTCACAGTGCCTTACGGCCCTTATAGATGGTCGTTGTCGTACGATGATATGACGCGCCGGTATATAAGATGGTCGTTGTCTTATCTGATGATATGGCCTTGTCGGGTCCTTATAGTTCACTATCTCATATAATGATTATAGCACCTTCGGGTGTAGAGTTTCCCATATCCACTTCTAGGTATATGCGGGCATGAAACATAAAATAAGTAGCGAGAATATGCAAATGACATGATATGATATGAGAAACATAGCTGCGATATGATGATGTCATTATCGGTGATAAGCACAAGAAGAAACATGTAAATGAAATATGATATGAAATGAAACATGATAAGACGAATAAGTATGATATATGAACAAGCATATGTATGAGTATATAAATGTTAAAGTGATATGCAGTTGTGTAAAGTGTGATGACTCTGATTAGAGGTTGTCCACGAGTATTATTTCCCACTAAGCTATAAGTTTGGCATGGGTGTTTCATCAGTATGGTCTGAAGAAGCGGGAACAAAAGAAGCCCGGACACTCACATTAGCAACCAAGAACAACACCTTTCTTAGGTGCCCACTTGAGGACCTTTTGGTCTATTTTGCATGTTTTGCTTTTATGGGAATGTAAAGTGCATGTTGAACACTCTCATTTATGAAGTTTTGAATATATTTTATAATCTTATTTGTTACAAAATATATTTCAAGTTAAATGTTTAACAGTACATGAATGAACAAGTTAATGGTATGGTAAAAAGTAAAACATAGTTACAAGTTAGTGGTATCAAAGCACCCCGTGTTGGGGGCGTCATAAGTTAGATGGCAAAAGAGGCGTGACATATGACGTTCAGAGGGCTTCATAATGCAGATCCTTTGGATCAAGTTAGTGGTATCAGAGCACCTTGTGTTGGGGCATCTGAGTTAGATGGTAAGAGGCGTGACATATGGCATTGAGGGCTTCATAATGGAATCCTTTGAATCCATTTGTCTTAGTATTCTCAAAACCAGACCTGAGTTGCATAGTAGATACAAAGTAGGAATGTATTTTATTACTTATCAATTAATATTTCCAGTTGTAACATGTAATTTATATATAATCAATTATAAATTTGGTTTCTTCGTTGCTTGTAGTTTCAGGAAGTATTCTACCCTCGACAGTAGATGAAAGCCTTCATGCATATGTGGAAGATGGATATACGCATTCTTTCATACGTGATCCGCACGGGATTTATGGTATATACCGCTTGGGCTACATCATGATCGATTGGCCACTTATTACTTGTCTTGTCGAGAGATGGCAGCTCGAGACACACACATTTCATGTGCATGTCGGAGAGATGACGATCACGTTACAAGATGTTGCTATCATCCTTGGCCTTCGTATCGACGGACCAGCAGTCATTGGGACATGTGTGTTCTATGTGGCGGAGTTATGCGGGAGTTGCTCGGTGTCTCCTCACCTGCTGATGCTTTTAGAGGGATCTGTATACCAGCCAGATGGTTATGTGACCGGGTTATCCACCCCAGCACGATGCGGATGAGGTCACTTTGGGCGGGTGCGCATGGTTTCATCTTGGCTGATGGGATCCTTCTTGTTTGGCGACAGAAGGTAGTCGTGTTCATCACATGCTTTCTCTTTACTACTATGAGATTTGACACATATTACGACTTATAGTTGGGGTGGTGCAGTACTAGCACATACATATCGCGAGTTATGCCGAGCCAACTTGGATCGTAGACGCGGTATTAGCGGTTGTATTACTGCTTGATACAAGTATGAATTTTTCATTACATACACATTCATATACCTGACACATCATTAGGTTGCTTACTTTGTTTATTTTATATTTAGCTGGTCTTGTGAGAGATGTCCGTCAGGGTGACCCAGATTTTGGGCGATCAGCAGCATATCTAGCACCACCAGTCGTTCATGCCTTACATGATGACAATGTCGATGTCGTTGATGGAACCTAGTGAAATTTGTCGGCGATAGATTACCGATTAGAGCTGCGGTTGAGCCAAAACCCGACTCTTCCATTGGGGTTTAAATTTAAGGTACGCTTTGACACGGTCGTAACCCATCTAGTGTACTCCTCCTATGTCGGTCGGCTGAAACCGCCCATCTCTTAATCGGTAATGATATATGTAAAGTATATGGTTTATAAGTAATTTCATTCATATTCGCATAAAAGTTTTTTTGACGTCAAGTGTAAATGTGTGTAGGTCTTATGGCGGTATCGTCGGAGAGTTAGTTGACCGGCTTCGGATATACGCCCCAGTTGATAAGGGGATGCGGTGGGACCCGATATCCTTTGCTTTTATGTTTTGAAGTTGTTAGGTGACATCGATGCAGAGTGGAGTCTTGCACGGTTGGGCTACACGAGAGATACCTCCATCTTGCTCTTATAGCTTAACAACTTCCACATAGAGTATGGATGCACGTGGACGACACTAGGGTGGGCGGCGTGTAAATGCTCATACATTTGCCTTATGGGATACGGTAAAGCGGGATCATCACTTTACACCCCACATGGTGGGTATTATGGACTTCCATGATCCATATATCACGGTCGATATCGTGCAGTATTACACATTTTTATGACACCACCACTCCATAGGGATGATATGAGGTTTCATACTACATCCGGTACTACTCAGGTTTTGGTAAGTTAGAGTCATGTGTTTCTAAAGTGTTTTCCAAATTTGAATTAATAGATTATGTATTTATAATTCTTTGGTTGGTTCATTTAGATCTCTGTCATGGTTGACATAGCTAATTAAAACAAGCTGTACTACCACGGTTTTGGTGTCGACTTACATCATATTGCTAGATGGTGTTGCAGTTTGAGAAGAGCATCGCATCGCGGGCTACGATCGAGAAGAGCATCTACATCCCATGGGCCCATCCATTAGACCTCCGTTGTCATCCACTCTAGATGCGTGTCACGGCCCATTGAATAGAGGGAGATGGAAAGTTCGAGGTCGTGGTCGGATGGTGTGAAGCGTGAGTCATGGTGTCGAGATGATGGTCGATCGGTACACTTGAGTTGACATTGCCTGCCCGATACCCACCCCCGTCTTACCTATCACGAGATTTTCTGCCTGAAACACGCATCACCTTCCACCTTCCATACCCCTAGACACTTACACATTTTTACCATATCCGGTGTCTCTAGAGCTAGCCTCCATAGCAGCAGATATCACCTTATCATCCCACCCTTTATCATCCCCTACATTTCCTCCCATCGATGACACCATTGTTGAGCTTGTATGTCGAGTTGGGTGCGTCTGAATGGCGACCTCGTGCTCCGCATTATCATTGATACTTCATCCATCAGCTCCCTCGGCTCCATCAGCTCCATTTTAGATTGCGAGGACCCTATAGATCAACTAGGCGCATTTTGTGTATTACAGCGCTTGTTCACAAGAAATATAAAGGCAGCCATCTTGTGGGACTCGTTGATATACGTTGATATTTACTTATATATTGATATTTGTATCTGATTTTTTATATATTTATATGATTTGGTTTATGCATGGAGAATTCATGTCGAGTTTAATGCAAATTATTGAATATTCCATGGAATTTTAGGCTAAGCAGATGTCTTTATTTGTGAATTTTAAAAAATATATTTTGATTGTTTTGAATAAATAACTTTTATCTTTATTCTTGTATTAATATAACGATATTCAAGATCCATTAATTCATGTAATTTATTAAATAGTAAATATTTTAAATAAGTTTCAATGCTAAAAATAATAATAATAAGGGACTCATGTGGTGAATTATTAAATTGCATGACAGCGGCAATTTGAATTATTACAAGTCGAATTGTCGTTGTCATGGATAACGACATTTGGTAACTTAATAATTCCAAGTGGCATTTGTCACCTTATAATCCTTCGTATGCCGAATGTCTTTATTTTGAGCGTTAGTTTGAGTTTATTAATTTTATAATTTTTAAAATAAAGTTTTCGGTCTAAAATGATATGTTCATTAAATTTAACTTTAATTTGATATATCCATTACGAAAAAGGGTCAAAGAGATGTTCATTCCGAAAAAGCTCGAGCTTTTTCCATTGCAATTATGAGTGTGCCAGAACAAGGCCACTTCCACGTAGAATTGCAGTTAAGAGATTGCCACGGATTTCACTTGTCCTTTTTATATATTTAAAATGATTAATTACATAAATCATGTGTTATTCAATCGCTAATCTGAGTGCTTAATTTTTATTTCATCAAATGCTTTCTAATAAAAAAAATTTGTATTCTCATGACATTCCATAGCATATAAAATTGATAAAATTATTTAAATAATCTTTAACGTGGTGAAATTGACACTTAACAAAGGACTAACAAAATTGTATATGCATATAAAATTGAATATGTATATGCATCTCAATGTTGTAACACTCCCTTATGATATTTGAAACAGAATTGACAATGATTGAGAATCATATTATGGCCATCAATCATAAATATAAAAAAAATAAAATGAGACACCAAGAAATTGATGAAGCAATTCAATGCACCACTCCTACCAGGGTCATGTCCACACATAGAACAATCAATAAGGATAAAATACTTATAATCATAATGTCAGACTTACACACACTCAAAAACCCTCTTATTGATAATGTTGCTATTATGAAGAGTCTTTTATGTGGTCAAGTTTATCGAGCATCACTCGTATTTTCAAAACTTTATCCCAAAAATGATAAATTTTTCATGCATTTTCATGTAAAACTTTCTCCAAAAAATGGTATATTTTCCATGCATTTCCATGCAAAAATTACCTTGACAAAACATCAAAGTTGTCATTGGAGACTCTCTCTTCTCATATTTGTTGTATTTGTTCTATGCAAATCATAAACCATTTCTACCCCATGGAGGAGAAACTCAAAGACTCACTCATTCGCACATCCTCCTGAGGCTTATATGGATCATTTCAAATCAACCAACCTAAGTCATCCCACAGAAAAACACATTACACATAACTACTATTTTTAAAAAAAGGTGCTTACACGTGCAAGGCTCTTCTACCTATAAACAACACAAAATAACCTCAACCAAAAATATATTCACATACATAATAATATCCTCCAAAAGAGTCAAAGATTTCTTCAAAATATTTTTCAATCACAAAATTTCTTCGATATCTTCGAATATTAACAAATCTGTTTTTAATTTTTTACATATAAAAAATAAGACAACTTTAGCAAAATGCTGTACAGAGTATAAGTTTGCTTATCCTGCGATTCACCTCACCCTTTCCTTACCCTTTTGTAAAAATTAAAGCTTTCTAAAATGTGAAAATTTTGGTCTGAATAGATGTTTTGTGGGTGCCATGTCCAAGTGATCACCAACTAAACTTAGACCCTGGTATAAATTACTGCATTGAATTAGGTAAATTTATTTTCATAGATATGATAGAGATGCAAAAAGATAAATAAAGACCCAAGTGAGATTATGAAATTTTATCAGACAAAAATAACGTAATTTTTTCATCTTAGTTTTTTTTATTTCTTTTTTGTTTTTATGTTAATATTTTTATAAATCATGTTATAAATTTTATTTTAAAGTAGGTTATTTTTGAGTTATGATTTTATTATACATTTTATGAAGAAATAGTTTTATCATATTAAATAACTAAAAAATTAAAATCAAATTAAAAATAAAATTTGAATACAATATAATTATCATAAAATAAATTAAGACATTTTTTATTTAAAATATTTATTTGTATACAAATAAATTAAGATAAATTTTTATTTAAAATGTTATATTTTATATAAAATAATTAAGGATAATTTCAATTTAAAAGATAAACTTAACAATAAAATTATTGAAAAATATTATCTCAAGTATAAAATAAATCGATACATAAAAAGTTTTATAATTAAAAGTTTTCTTGAGAATTTATAAGATAAAAATGGAAAATATAATATTTTTATAGAAGTATTTCAAAATATAAACGATTTGTAGCTTTTTCCCATCAACTCCTGAATAGTCCTAATCAACTATTAGGAGCTGATTATATTGGGATGAATCAACTATCAACTTCTGATTATGTGTCTTTATTAAGCACCCTACAAGAGTTGATTGGGATGAATCAACTATCAACTCCTAATTGGTCATCTGATTATCTGTCTTTATCAATCACCTTATAAGAATTGATTGTGGGTGAATCGACTATCAACTCCTGATTGCTCCTCCAATCAGCTCAGAGCCTTAACTTGTCTTGAACGTGTCCTGTGTTAATCCACGTGTGTGCATGAGTCATTTATAATTAGAATGATGTAAGCAGATGAATTACCAATTTACCAGGAAAACACCTGAAGATGAACCCATTTTGTTACATGTATTTTGTATAAATTTGTGTATTACAATGCAGACAATGGGCTTGCTTGGTTGAGTTGACTGAGGGAGCTAATTCACCCTCAATCAATTCTATCAATAATCTATTTGGTAAATACTCCTATAGCTGATTAGGGCTAAATAGTTCAAAAAAAATACCGCAGATTGTCTTGAAAAATAAAAAAATAAAAAAAATTTAAATAGTTAATAAATCTCATTACTTTTTTGTTTTGACCCGTTACTTATTAAATTATAAATGCAAATTTTAGATGATTTTCACATGAATTTATTAGAAAAATCCTTTATCATAATAATTTTTATTTAAAATTTGAATTTAAGGAATATTAAAGATCATGAGATATTTTAGGTTTTATTATGATAATTAAAACTTGTTAATTTTTATTATTTTAATTAAGATGCAATTATTTTATTTTTTATCATATATGGATTTTTTAAAAATAAAATAAATATTCTTTTAATAAATTCCATATTCATGTAAATATTATGTCTAAATATTTATTCATGTAATAAATATTCTTTACTATTTCATTTACAATCATGTGGTATAAAATAAATCAATCACTTGAAATTCCTTTAAAAAAAATAAATCACTAGAAACAAAACTTTAAAACCTAAGGTAACGCTTGTCTTTTAAAAATAAAATGGACTCTCTTTCTATATATATGTGCATTATTTTTATATCATTATATCATGTCTATATAGGTAAATTAACCTTCAATCAGCTATTTCTAACCAACTACTTTACCAAACAATGATTTATAATCTATTTAACAACACACTAGCTATCAGCCGAACCAAATAGACGAATGACATTAAACAATTTCTTAATAACAATTCCCGAACGTGCCTTTGGTTATCATATTTACAAAATTTCCAAATCCAAATAAATGACCTAGGAACCTCCTTCAATAAATTAAGGTTATAATAAATTCTTAAAGAGTTCAAATAAATTATTTTTTCAATAAAAGAGTTCTGAAAATTTATAATTTGCATAAAAAAATTGTCATAAGAATTACAATCCTATAAAGTTTATTGATGATGCTTACTCAATCGAAACTGGGCTGGAGCTTGTTGGAATTGCTGGGCCGATCCGTTGACTTTGGATTTTGGGCTTCTCTACAAAAATAAGAAACAAAAGGATTAGTGGGGATCGCGTTAATACTCCGTCTTTAAGTCGATTCTTTTGATTGGAAGAAGATGTTCTTTAGGAATGAATTTTTATGCGTACCTTTCACCGATGGGGTGGCCTGGTATTTATAATGGATGATCATGATAACTTTCCTAGTTAGATGATGATCTGGATATTTTCCCATTTGGTGAGGAGGGATTTTTTCCTTATCATTGTCGATTAATAAGGGATAATTGATGGCGATATTAAATATCTTTAACACTGGTGGTGGAGATTTAATTAGGGAAGTTGGGTACTTTCCTTTGATACGGGTTCTTTAGGCTAATTATATTGCTAGCCTTTTGAATGGGTAAATTGGGCTCTCGATTTGGGCCTGTGTTTGGGGATATCGTTAGTAGAAGCGGTGTATTGACTGTAATCCTCTTAAAGCGCGACATTTGGGCTTGTGTTACGAGCTACACTGTTATTTTAAACCCCATTGATTTGCCCCGGCTCTTGGCCCGAAGCGACGTAGACGAGAGACGTCGCATTTCATGGATCGGGTGTGATTTCCCGCGTGGCTCTTTCGGGGATGGTTGATTGGGGCTTTGTATCGTAGTGAGCGTCTTGTGATAATGATGATTTTTCGATTTTCGCGCTTAATTCGGCTATTGCTTCTATTTCCTTTAGGGACATCCTGCGGTTATTTAGGTGTTCCTCATTCTTGAGTCACTCTTCCTCTCCCGAGTTTGGATTTTCCCCTTCGAAACGTCTTTGTTTGTTGCCTTGTCTTGCCTTCCTGAGGATCGTTTTCTTTGTTTTCTTCCATAGCTCGGTACGTCTTCCTTCTTCTTCTTTTTAGCTTTCCCAGACTTAAAGTTCAATTTCCAGCTTTCTGATGAGGAGGCGGAAGAATGCATTTTGAGGGTGGCTGCGGGCGTAGAGGTGCTAAGGCCTTTAGTAGTGCTCCTTGCACGATGATCTTGGGTTCCTTTGGAGGCGGCTCTCTGTCTTGCGCAGGCTCTGCCTGGCCATGTGAGTGGGGGCCGGCCTCGGGCGCTTAGGCTTTTATTTTAACCTCGTATTTCACGGCCTTCGCTTGAGATTTTGTATTACTTGGACATTGACTTTTTTTTTTTGTTGATATACGAGAGAGATTTATTGTTTAATTTTTATCGGATTCTTTTTATTTTGGTTCATCTGCGAAGTGGGGCCTTCGGGCTTGTCGCCTTTTGTAAGTAGTTAGTGGTGGTGTATTGATTTTGAGTTTGCGTGGCTCCCGTCAATTCTATGCTATGGGGTTTTTCCAAATTGAGCTGCTTGGCTCCTGGGTATGCAGTTGTTAAGCTAGTGTTGTCGGCTCTTGGGTTGTTCTGATTTTTTGGGCAATTAAGCTCGGAGAAAGGCGAAACTCTTGGTCTCTCTGTAGTGGCTTGCCTTCGAGATTTGCTTGAGCTCAAAGTGAAGCTTTTGGCTCTGGGTTGTCTGCCTTTTTAGGCTGTGGCTCCTTCAAATGGCGCTTTGGCCTTGGGGCGTTTGGTTCTTGGCCCGAACCACGCGGCCTTGTCTTGAGCTACATGGCTCCTTAGTTTACTCTGTCTTACGAGCTCACGAGCTCAAAATTGGTACACTCTTGGGATTTGTTACTTTTTTGGGCTGATGAGCGCTATTCAAAATAAATTTCTTTGGCCTTTGGGCTATTGCCTGCCTTTTAGGCTATTGAGCTCCAAAAAATTGAGTTTTTCTCTGGGCTGTGCCTTTTGGGGTACATTGAGCTCTTCAAAAATGGGCTACTTCGGCCTTCTGGGCTATTACCTTTTAAGCAGTTAGCTCTACCTGGCCGATCTGGCAGGGCTCACAGGCTACTACGCATACGAATTTCTTTGAGCTCAAAATTGACTTTTTGGCTCTTGGGCTGTGCCTTTTGGGAAATTAAGCTAGAAAGCCCAGGCTCTTGGTCTCTGGGCTACTTTGCCTTCTGGCCATTGACTCCAGAATTGAGTTTTTTGCTCAGGGCTGTGCTGCCTTTTGGGGTACATTGAACTCTTCAAAATGGGCCACTTTGGCCTTCGGGGCCTAATGGGTTCTTGGGCCCGAACCACGCGGCCCGCGATCTTGAGCTACATGGCTCTTGGCTGCTCTGTCTTTTGAGCTCACGAGCTCCAAAGTGAGCTTGCACAGCTCTGAGGTACATTACGCCTTTTTGGGGCACGGTGAGCTCTTCAAAATGGGCTACTTTGGCCTTTTAGGCTGTCGCCTTTTGGTGTGAGCTCAAAATTAAGCTTTGGCTCTGGGCTGTCACATTTTGGGCTATTGAACTCTTCAAAATGGGCTACTTTGGCCTTTTGGGCTATCCTGCCTTTTTGAGCAATTAAGCTCTATGGCCCAATTTTATTGGGAGCACGGGCTACTTTGCCTTATAATTCTTGAGCTCAAAATTGAGCTTTGGCTCCACAGGCTATTATGCCTTTTGGGTTGTTGAGCTCTTCAAAATGGGCCACTTTGGCCTTCGGGGCTATTAGGTTCTTAAGAACTGAACCACGCGGTCCCTTTGATACTAAGCTATATGACTCCTTGGCTACTGCGCCTTGAGGGTCTGCTTGAGCTCGAAAATTGAGCTTTGGCTCTAAGTTGTGCGCTTTTGGGTATTGAGCTCTTCAAAATGGGCCACTTTGGCCATGCAGGCTATTCTACCTTTTTGGCGATTCAGCTCTTGCAAGCTAATTTCTTTGGGGCTCTGGGCTACTCACGCCTTCTAAAATTTGCTGAGCTCGAATTGAGCTTTTTGGCTCTGGGGTACGATACGCCTTTTTGGGGTACATTGGAGTTCTTCAAAATAGGCTACTTTGGCCTTTTGGGCTGTCCCTTTTGAGCGATTAAGCTTTACAAGCGGTTGTTAGGGCTCTTGGGCTGCTGCCTTACGAGATCTTTGAGCTCCAATTGAGCTTTTTGGCTCTGGTGTCTGCGCTTTTTGGGGTGGTAAGGCTCTGCAAATGGGCCACTTGCAGCGCCCCAGGCCTATTATGTTCTTAATAATTGAACCACGCGGCTCCTTTGATACTGAGCTACTTGTCTCCTTAGCTCCTTAACCAGCCGTCTTCCTTGGCAGGAAGCGCGCTTTTAATGCTGGATCTATGGAAAGTGCAAGACAATTGCGTGACTTCCCAGGCTTTCTAGGTTTCTTTATAAATGATGGCCTTTCTTCGAAGGTGCGTAACGCCTCCATCCTGACTATGCTGCCTCTTTGGACGGGGGTTGGGTTCGTATGATGAAGCAGGGGGTTTGATCGTCGTTGCACGGAGTTTGTCTGGTGATCGCAGGCCGACGTTTTGTTTTAACCCTCTGTCGTTTGTAGGAGTTGTGTTTTTCCCTAGGTCCTCCCTTGTGGGAGTTGTGTTGTTCCCTAGTCCAGCCCATTGAAGGAACTGGACCGGGGAACGTATTCGGAGGGGGCGGTGCGCTCAGGGGGAATATTTTTAAGTCCCGCATCCTCCATTATTCCTTTCCTCCCCTATTTTCTCCTTTTCCTTCCTTTTTTCTTTCCCTTTCTTTTGGTTTTTGCCTTGACTGGGGTTGGCCGATCGTAACCTTCTGCGATGTAGAGAACGGCAGAGAAAGGCTTTATTGCATTTCGAAGTGAGAAACGACTTTTCAGGTGTAATTCTCTGTAATGCGCCTTAACTCCTTTGAAATAAAGAACAATCCTTTGTAAAACATGCGTTTTTGCACTCTAAGATGCGTAATTTTCCCAGGCCCTTCCAAGCCGATCTCCTTGCTTTATCATTATGACTTACTTTGACCCTGATAATATCGGCGGCTAAAAATGAACATAGAGGCTACATTTATTTGAAATCAAAACTTTGAGATACTTTATTAAGACTATATTAGAGGTCTTATTGGTAGAATCGTTTGTTTCGTTCCATAGTGGGGTAGGGTTTTTCATGCTTACATTTAGGTTCGTAGTTGCCCGGGTGAACTACATGAATGCGATATAGGGCCCTTCGATTGGGTCCGAAGCTTCCCAGTGTGTGGGGTCTTTCCTTCTTGGTAGAAGTTTTTTAGAGCCAGGTCGCGGACTTGTAACTCAAAATTCACAGGCCCGCCCGAGTCCTTCCAAGTATCTTGTGTCTTTTACGTGATGTAGTCCTCGTCGCCCGGGACTTGCTCACGCTTTTCTTCCTGAGATCCGAGGTTTGAGGCGAAAAGAGCCTCTTCGTTGTGTTGGCTTGCCGGAATTCAATCCTTGGCGACTTTGGTCGGCCTCGGCGGAGCTACTTCTTGCATGTTTGAAATTTGGCGAATGGGGTCTCTTGAGTTGTTGACTTGCACGTAGTTCTGTGTGCCCATAACACCTCGGGAGGTGTCTACCCATTTTCCTTTAGATCTTCTAATTTAGTCTTATTATTTGCCTTGAGAGTCTTTATAGGCGGCTTTATGCTTGCCCGTTAAATTGTGGATGAAATTTGAGGATGAGTAGTAGTTCTTGCTTAGAGTTCGGGCAATCCTGAACTTAGGATTGTCAGTAATGTTTCCCATTGTCGGGACCACGAGGGACCTCGGGATCAGAGCACACGCATATTATAGAGCATCAGACCAAAGTTACGTACCTTACGTTACATGATTGTTGCTAAAGTTCGGCCTCGGCCACTCCAGTAGTGATCCTTTGCCCTGATGATAAAACTTGCATTGGCCCCTTCCAGTAGGTAGGGGTTCCAGTATGTCCTAGCCCCGTTCTTTGGAAAGGCCGGGGGCTTGTGATTGGCGTCGATTAGCTCGAGATGGGAGATGAGAGATCTTGGCATGCTCTGTGAGCTTTGCATTTCGACCAGTTCTATTGCGTATTTGAGGCGTTGTGGTGATAATACCCTTGCCTAAGGTTTTCTGCTAGGTCAGAGCTGATGTCAGTTGCCACAGACGCCTTCGTGTACCTCCCTGAGTATGTAATTGGCGTCTTCCTTCCCTACGCACTAAAGAATGGGCGTAGATAAGCCTCATTTATAAAGAGTCCCCCGATGAATAGTGAATCTTGCCGACCTTGCTCTTAGCTTGGATGCCTCCTTTGGGTCGCTTGGCAATGTTCTACTTTAAATAGAAATCTAAGATGGGGGTCCGCTCCATTTCGGTTTGGACATCTGAGGAGACTTCGTTAATGGAAGATGTTTACGAAGGTTCTGGGAGGGTGCTCCCAAACAGTGTCAGTCACTTTGAGTCTTCACTGTGAGGCTATTACCAATTTTATAAAATAATAAATCTCTGCTCTTGGTACATGTTTGACTTGTTTCATTGAACTTTTAAGCAACTCACACTTCTTAGTGCAGGATCATCTTCTACTTTCTGGCCATTAGGAACTTCTATACATTTTACTACCAATTAGAGTCAGCATCACTTCGGTTGATCGGCTTCCATAAGATTGACCGGGATAAGCTTCTTCTGGCCTGACCTCATATTAAACCTCGTTGTGGGCTTGGAAGCCGAATGCGGGCATTATTCCATGTCCCATTTGGAGAGTTAGGATCAGACTGCTGCTTCATGGGCGACAATGACTCTACGTCACGGACCAGCTTTCAGGATCTGGGAGTCAGAAAAAAATCGATTGGTGGCTTAGCGGGGCTCTATGGGTTAATTCCATGATAATTTGAACTACCCTTTTATTGTTGTCTGGTTTTGTATCGATGTCGAACTCTTTCCGGCTCTTCGCCCACTTTATCCAGTCTTCAGTTTACGGTTTATACGATATTTACTTCATGGATATTGAGTTGGGACTTAGATGGTATGAGCTTCCGATAGGTCGGGCTTTACGGATGTAGTTACCAACACTAGGATCAGCTTCTCCATCTTTGGATATCTTCCCTCTGCTCCCTCTTACAAGCTTTCACGCAATAGTATACTAGGCTGTTTTTAACCATTCGCTCTCGACGAGAGCAACACTAGTTGAGAAGTCTGAAACGACCAGGTAGAGAGTGAGGAGTTCTCCCTTAGAAAGGCTTACTAGAACGGGGGGAGAGCTCAGGTAGGTTTTGAGCTCCGTGAATGCCTCCTTGTAGTGTGCATCCCATTGGAAGGCCTTTTCAGAACTTGAAAGAAAGGCTCACATTTGTCGTTGGCCTTGGACACGAAGTGGCTCAGTGCAGCTATTCTTCCAGTCAGGTGCTGAATTTCCTTAATGTTTGAAGGTGGCAGCATGTCGAGCTCAGCCTTTATCTTGTCTGAGTTTGCTTCTATTCCTCGGTTGTTGACTATAAAACCCAAGAACTTTCAGCTTGGAGACTCTGAGGCGCATTAGCTGGTTTAACTTCATGTTGTAGCTTTGGGACCTGGAATGCCTCAGCTGGGTGGAGTTGCTGTGAAGCTCGGCCTTAACTGATTTTACCAACATGTCGTCTATATCCATAGATGCTCCAATTTGCTTCTGGAACATCCTGTTTACCAACCTTTAGTAGGTGGCTCCTGCATTCTTTCTAGTCAAAAGGCATTACTCGACAACGTGGGTTCCTTCATGCTGAATGAGGTCTTCTCTTTGGTCGTTGGATCCCATACTAATCTGGTTTTCAGCCGAAACTTCCAAGCTGAAGCTGAGTTCATGATTTGTGGCGTCCACTATAAGGTCAATAGAGTAGAGAAAGCTATCTTTTAGGCGAGGCCACAATGATATCTATGAATCGATGCAAATGGTCATTTGAGTTGCTTTTTAGAACAACTTTGGCTAACCACTAAAGGGATGTTCTACCTCGATTACATTAAACGGAGGAACTTGCCTACCTCTTCATTAGTACTTATACGCCTTTTTGGTAAACTCCTTCTTTTTGCTTGGCTGGCTTGAAGGAGACGGGTAAACGTTAAACTGTGGTGCATTCACTGCCAGGTTAATTCGCCCATGTCTTCCACTTCTAAGCGAACACCTCCATGTGCTTTAAAGAAGGTGGATGAAGGCTTGACATCTTGCTTTGACTTAGATCCTATGTGACGAGGTGTTACAGTGCAGTCGTCAAGCTGTCTGAAGCTCTGGACTAACTACGGCGCGGGCGGGTAACACCTCATCTCGCATCGCCGAGCTAATCCATATGAATCCTGACCATTTTTGTTTCGACCCGGATGTGGTAACACTCCCTGCGCTCGGCGTTGGTTTCCTCGATCCATTCTACTCCATTTGCAATTAGGAATTTGATAACCATGTGATGAAGCGGAAGGACGCCCTTATAGAAAGAGTGAGAGAGGGCACGCCACGATATATTTATGGCCACGATGGGCATCACGTAAATCTCTTCTTTGTTGACATACAGCACGGCATGGGGGTCTCCCAGTGAGCCTTAGTTGTATCGACCAGGTGTGCTCTTTCGAAGAATCCATTAGGCGTTGGCTTGGTTCTAGCTTCTTCCCTTTCAAATGCCATTTGTTGAAAGGCGATGCGAAGACTAATGTGATAGAAACTTCATTAATCAAATGAGGACCTATGGATTGTTTTTATTATTTCTGACATTTTATGCTAGTGGATTGTCATGAGGGAAAGTGGCGACCTTCCATGGCTCGAGGGATCAGAAAAGGTTATGATGATGTTCTAGGGAGTTTAGGATCAAACATTATTTCCCAATGTCTCACGACTGTGCTACGCAGATGGGCCTTCTGGTACATTTAGTTCAACACAATAAATCCTCAGAAAATGTGGATCTCTCCCGAGGCAGTGGTGTTGGCTTTGGGGGTTGGTGTGGTGGCGGTGGCTTTGGTCTTTGACAGCCGAAGCCACGTGGCAGCCAGATACTTAGTCGGATCAGGTGCTTTCATTATTTCCCCTCAGTTGGATGTAGTCTTACGTTCGGTGTGTGATCACATGGAACTCCGGTGTTGGCGTATTGTCTCTCTTTTGTTAGGTCGACCTCAATCCCGAAGATGGCGCATCTCCAGAAATTTTCATGTTTTTTCAACGTAGGACACAGTGACATTAGAGAAATTTGTCAGGGTGAATTGCGAAATTGATCACCCAGATTCTTCTGGCTTTAAAGTGTGAGGTGGTCCAGCAGGTCTCTGAGTTCTCTCGCCTCTTTGAGGATCGTCTCTCTGTTTTCTCTGTCACTCTCGAGGATTGTCCTTGTCTCCTTGCCTCTTGGGAGCTTGAATTCAGTTTCTTACTCAGCCGCGATTCTTTCATTTTGGGTAGAAGAGTTTCTTTGCTTGGATAAAGGGCTTATGCCATGGTGAGCTGCCTGTTTGGCAAGCTCTCGTTGTGTGCTTGCGGGGTTCTTGAGATAGAGCCTCAGGTCTTTGCAGCTACACCCACCCCAGCCTTGCGTAAGCGATAACTGTAACTTCACAAATGGAATATCTGCCTTTAATGACTCCAGTTGAATCTCTAGACCTTATGACCTCGAGGCTCTCACTACGAGTTCGCTTTATGTTTGAAGATGATAACTGACTTCCTCAAAATCTAACTCAGATGATGGGAGGCGAATGCGATGAAACTCTGCAGATGATGATTGAAAGATAAGCGGGAAGTTTGTTAAACCGGGCAATCTTTAGGCCCTTTAAGCGTGTTCTTCAGAAGGCTCTGCATTATGGGGTCTGATATAGTGCGGCTCATAGGTTCTTATATGTATTGAGGTGATCTATGGGGTCTTTTCGTTCCATGTGACGTTCGATCTATGACGTCGAACTTTCTTGGAGGGAAGATCGGCACCGACCTGACCGGGGATCAGTTTGTTGCCTGGGCGTGCTAAAGGCGGAGCCGAAGCACTGCTTCCCTTCATATGGTTGAGCTCTTCTTGGATGTCCTTGAACCTACCTCATGATTGCTTCCCGTACCACTGTAGATAAGGGTTGTCTCATTGTCTCCCAATCATACCATTCGGAAGACTCATTATTAGTCCTCTCCTCAGAGATCCCGGGACCACGCTCACTAACTCGGCTGGTTTCTCTTACTCATCAGTTTCTCAAAGGAGATTCGGTATTTAATTTCTTCTTTGGGAGATAATTTTTCTGACCTTCGAGCTGTCATTACCTCGGATGTTGCACCGCCGACAGAACCTTCAAACTCCTCAATGGCGTTAGTTGAGTGAGGCGGAGTGTCTGCATCTCGTTATTGAAGCCAGCAGCGTGTATGGTTCAGAGAGTTATAAAAGATTCGTATCTTTATCATATACGAACCCCTGCATCCTTCCCAGGGGATTAGTGGCTCTTGTATGTTCAAGTTGATACCTGCATCCCATGAGTCGCGAGAGGAACGATTTTATTTGTGAAGGGTATCGTTCCTGAGTGGCCTTAATGATGATGTTTACTATGTTGACCAATTTGAAGCTTGTTGCCCAAATTTACAGAGGCGTCCGTGGCTACAGATGTCGAACTTCTCTGCAAAAATAAACAAAAAGTTTGCAGGGATAGCGGTTGCCCTCGATCTTCTGAGTGACAGGTTCACTACAGGTGGAAGAGAAATGACGGCTTAAGGGAATGAATTTTGTGCGTACCTTTCATAGATGGGTGGCGCGGTGGCTATAATGATGATCGCCATTAACTTTCTTAGTTGGATGATGTCAGATATTTCCCAAACGGGTGAGAAGTTTTCTTTCTTTATCGTCATAGATTAATAAGGGATAGTGATGAGCAATAATTAGATAATATCTTACTTCCCTAATTGGTGGGATTTAATTAGGGAAGTTGGGTACCTCTTTGATACAGATTGAGCTGAGTATATTACCAGCCTTTGAAGGGTAAGTGGGCTTCTGTTTTTGGGCATGTTCGTTTGGGAGACTATCATCAGGCAGGCGATTATGCTGAGCACTGCTCCTTAAGCTCTTTCTCTTAAGCGACATTTGGGCTTGTGTTTTGTTTAACTATTGTACATTGATCATTTATAAATTAATATGATTACATTAACAAACACACTATGCCCTTTATACCTACATCATTTGAATAAAACCTTACTAAACATAGAAGTGTGATGGAACGAATGATGGCGAGATCCTTAATAGTAGTGAATTGACAAGAGCGGTGGCTCAGAACGGATGTTGAATCGCTATGGAATATTTTTGGAGAGCGGTTAAATACATGATATTCATATTAAGTCCAAACCCTACAAGGTTGATCTTCTAGGAGAGTTGATCATTTAACAAGAACCAAATGGTTTGAGCTTAGGTATGGGTGTAACACCCAGGAATTTGTATAGGCATAAGATAGGGAAAATAATAATGACAGGAATTTGTATAGGTATAAGTTACGGAAAATAATGACAAGAATTTTTATAGGCATACGTTATGAAAATAATAATGATAATTGAATTAGGCGTTATGGAAATAGCCGATAATTGAGTGAAGATTATGAAATAATAATGGTAGTGCGATTATTAATTAATTAATTACTTTAATGAAAAAACGTTATGAAAATAATAATGGTAATAATTATTAATTACTTTAATGAAAGGGCGTTATGAAATAATAATGGTAATTCAGTGTAATTAATTAATTAATTTAATAAAAGAGGGTAAAAAGGTAATTTCTTAATAGATGCCTGTATGAGTGGAATAAGAGAGAGTATATTCAGCTTTGAATTTCTCTTTGGCGGGTAAATTGAGAAGGGCGTGCGAGAACTTCGGATCTAGGGTTCGAAGAACAAGACTACCACAGGAAAATATTTGTTGAGTGAAATTCTTGGACAAGACTTAACGAAAACAAGTCTTATTTGAGGTGAGGTTCCTAATACGACTTTTAGAAAAATTATTATTTTTATATGTAATATGCGTTCGTAAAGGGTTCTAATACGACTTTTGAAAAATTATCATTTTTATATATATTCTTGGTTTTGTGAAGTTTTTACTTTTATTTATTTGAATATCATGGATAAAGTGATTTTTGTATGATTGTACTTTTTGAGATTTGTTTTTCTGAAAAATGTGAGAATATGATGTTTATTAATTGAGCTGAATGAAATATTTATTTACAGTTAGTTCGTACTGTCATTCGGAATAATGGTTGACGCACTATTTGGCCACTGTCGCGGGGTTCTGTAGTTGACGTGTTGGCCCTTGTCTTGGGATATAATAGTTGACTTCTTTACATTTTCTTGGTGGGAATGTATTGATTTGAATTGCCTCAGGGGTTGGTTGAGATTACTAGTACTAGTAGTGTTGGTTCAAAGTCCACCTTAAAAGGAACATTTCTGACTAACCACCATTTGAAAGTCCCATCAGCGGGCACCATTTGAATGTTGATGACGAGAAAAATATATTAAATGTATTTGGTTTTTGAATTTGATGCTATGAAAGTGTTTGGACTCAAATTTGATATGAAGTGTTTGGATCACGCTGATTATGAGCGATTTGAAATGGATGTGAGAATGTTTTGGAAGTATATTTGTTGTGTTCAACCTTTGAATCAAAGTTTTGATGAAAATATCTCCTATTTGTTAACAGTTAGCTTTTTGATCCTTGGCGTATTAGTATTTCTTGTGGTGACTTCAGCTCCTCCCACATTCGTTGATATCTTTGGTACTTTTAGTTTCTCAGGTGATGGCTAAGCGAGAATAGTGTCATTAAATTTGACAGTTTTATATTAGTTTTGTTTGCTTGATGGGTGTATTGTTGGATCTTACGGTATTGAGAAGTTACTTGGATATGATCTTGAATTCTGTTGGGCATCAGTTGATTTTGAAGTGCAAATTTGTTCTAATGCGATTGTTTAAGTTTACAAATATTTGGACAATGGATTTTGGATGGTGGATGTTTGGTTTTGAATTTAATCGCTGAGTTTAGATTTGTTATTCTACGAGCAGGTGCTTTAAATGAATTGTTAACTTCCTTGACATGCATAAGTGGATTTAGTTATTGATAATTTTATGGCATGAAATTTTCAGTTTGGAGAATTTAGAATCTGAAGGTTGTGCATTTATACGAATATGTGTTTGGTAATTGGATAAAAATCCGATTACAAGAAAGGTTGAGTGTGGTTCCACACTTCAAACCTTGTTTTGAAAACTGAGGGTGTGGTTCAGCAGTCATGCCCTAAGGTGGGTTCGGGCGTGACAGAGTGATATCAGAAGCTATTAGTTTATAGATCTTGATGGGAACTGATTTGGTTTACCTTTGAGGAATATAGTGCATTAGCTTGAGTTCCGCTTTATCTGAGTCTTATTCCTTTGTTCTACAATTCTTGCTTACTTGGCTTCTTAATGGCTAAGTGGATTCCTTTAACATAGAACACCACTTTAAGAGGCCTGCAACTTCCCAAAATGGTCAGAAGCTAATGATGTACCTCCTCCACGGGCTTTTCCCCTATGATCTTGAAGGCTTTTACTGATGTTTTTGGACTTTTTGTGGATTGGTTGAGACAATCTCTATCTAATGGGGGTGGCTCTTTGGCGACTTTTAAGAAGTTTGAACCACCTTATTTTGTTACTCAAATCCATGAAGCGGAGGCTTGGTTGCAGTGATAGAAAAAAATCGCTATTGTCATTGATTGTTCTAGGAATGAAAAAAAAAACTGTCGACATTTATGTTGATGAAAGGCGGATCATTGGTGGCTCATGGTAGAGGCTTTTTAGGATTAGGGACCTATTGTTTTGGGGAAAGCAGTTTAAGGAGGCATTTATAGAAGTACTTTGACAGTGTTCGAAAGACAAAGGTGGGAGGTTTGTCGTTTGAACAAAAGAGATTTGTGGTGGCCTAATATGAGCTAAGTTTAGAACATCTGTTTCTTCCACAGTTGATTTGCTGGGGAGAAGCATTAAGATTTGAGGTTGGACTAAAGCGCTTATTTGAAGAATAAGATAATTCACAGTTTAGTTGTTTTTTATTTGGGGAGCAGCAAACAGGCCTTATTACGAGAAAGATAATGAAAACTTAACGATGGGGACAACAAAGGAGAGAGGAATAGGAGTGATGGTGCTCATGGTAACCAAATCTGAAAAAGTCAAACCAGTGGAATCAGGCAGTTATTATCTTAAGGGGTTTTTGTTTTAAGTTTGTGTGTGGGGATGGATTGAGTGACATGTTGGTTGAGTAGTTCATATCAGTTTAAATTCTTATGTTGTGTACAAAGATATATTGAATAAATAAACTTCTTGATGACTAATTAAGTTCACTACCTCTTTTCCTTGTATTGTTTATGGTTTAGTGAATATACTTTTATCAAGATGATATAGTTTGAATTTGTCTTCTGAGCATATGAAGTATGGACAATATAATTGGTTTGAAGTTATAATATGACGATTTGGTAAGAAGGATATTGGATGACATCTCCATGAAAACATTAAGGTTTTGTTTTGATTTGAGGATGAATTGGAGCTTTTACCTTTGTTGTTGAATTGTTTTGGGAAAACTTGTATTTCCATATTCTTAGTTATCTTAGTTTAGTTGAAGGGTCATGTGGATTATTATTTTACAAACTAAGTCTGAGTGAGTTATTTTCTTAGAAATGTTGTTAAATCTTTTAGAAAATTGATGTGATGAGTGATGGCTCAATTTGAAATTTGAGGATCAAATATTGTTGTAAAGTTTGAGTTTCTTGAGTTTTGACAATTTTCAAATAAACAGTAAGAGATCTTTAAGATTATCTTATATTTTAGATTGACATAGAAAGAGTTTAGTTTGATTGGTCTTATAACTATGATGATGCTTCATAAGTTGAAGAGCAAATTGGTAACAACTCTTATTTTGATTATTTCATTAGGTTCATAAGATTTGTTTTATAATAGTGTCTTGATTTATGTTGATAATTTCATATGCAACATGGAAAAGTGATACATACTTATAGACATTTGAAATTTTAAGATAAGAAAACTACATGTTATGATTTGAAGTTGGGTAAATGATTTTTTTACTTAAAGATGTGAAGTTATTTTTTATGTTATGGTATACTCACTAGTTTATAGAGAGTTTGAAGTCTTTGTTTTCTTAAATGATTTTTAACAGAAATAGAATATTGATACAATTATAGGATTATGATGACGTATTGTTTAATAAAACAAATGAGAATCTTTTGTGATTCTTAAATAGAAAAAATTAGTTGCTGAATCATTTAAAAAAGGTTCATGTAAATGAATTGTGTATGATTTGAATATTTACAAGTTCTTTATGTTGAAACATATAGTTCAACTAAATTTGTTTGGAGGTAAGATCTTATAAGGAATTGGCCCCAAACTAGTTGAACTTTTGAAACGATTAATAAGATAATAAGATCTTGGAATTTGGGTTGGAACTCATGTTTTACAATAATGGAGACATAAAGACAACTTTTGAAGAGTTTATTACTGCTTTAAGCTTATAGTGTCTGCAAGGATGCAAGTATAAATATTTAAAACTGAAATTTGATGGTCATATATGAAGTAAGAATTATTACGACCTTATTTATGACTTTGAGTTTAGGTAGAAAGATATTATGGGTTTATCAAAGGGCTAATAAACCTTTGCCTTCTTTTATATTTCTAAATGAGTGTGAAAGCATACCATGGATTTTATGATAGGGTTACAAGACATAGTTGATAATAATGTTTCATTATGATGGTTTAATTTATGGATAAGTCTAATAATTTTTCTATTAGACTGGCGTCTCAATATTAAAGATTTTGATAATGTAGCGATATTAGATTCTATGGTATGTATAAAATTCTTATTTGCACAGGTGCAGCTTTGTCAAAAAAAAAAAAAAAAAAATCAAAAGCACTAGTTAGTTTTTGATAGTAAGCTTTCTTGCTTAGACTATGACTAATTGGGAAATGGCTGTGAGTGAAATCATTTGTTTTGAGATATATTGTTTTAGACTTGAAAAGTAATCAGATAGTTCTTACCTTTGGTTAAGAATTTTCTTATTAGAATGATTTTCAGCTACTAACTGAATTACTCATCTTAAAAAGGTTTATGGTAGAAGTTTATGATCCCCTATGTGTTATGATCATATGTGAGAAAAATAATATGTATAACTTACATAAACTGTGTAATTATTCTGCAAGAAAGGACAATCCAGTTGAAGAAGGAATTTGGAAGAAAAATGGAGTATGCACAAATTGTTTATCTTGATAATCCCAAACCCAATATTGATTATTTGAATTTAGTAGTGTTATATCTTAGAGTTTGTATTAGATTGAATTGAGATATTTGGAAGTTTAAAAATACATTGAAGAAAGCTAGTCCTTGATTTGTGGGCTGTTTGAAATATTGGAGAGTAGGTACATAGCATATAAAGTAGCCTTGCTCCCATACATCTAGAATTCATAATGTGTTTTTTTACTCTATTTCGTTGCTTGAAATATGCGATCTTTACCGTGTTTGTGGAGTTTGAGCTGTTAGATTTATGAGGACTTGACTATGAAGAGGTGTCAGTTCAAATTATGGATGTGATAGAATAAGGTTCTACGGACTGATGCTGTTTGTCAGGATGGTAAAGTCAATAGACGTCATAGTATCGAGGCCACTTGGGGTTAGAAGAAGAGATGAGAAAAAAAATATAATTTCAAGACTCACATTCAATCAAAGAGTTTGAGGACTAAACTTTGTAAGGGGAGAATGTATGTGCAGGGAATTTAATATGAAGGCGCTAAGATAGGGAAAATAATGACGTGAATTTTGTGTATATTGGTATAAGTTACAGGAAAATAATAATGTGAGGGAATTTTTATGAAAATAAGTTATGAAAATAATATTATTAGTTGAGATATGGAAATGTGATAATTCAGATTGAGGCGTTGTAAAATAATAATGGTGGTGATTAGTGAGTAGTAATTACTTTAAATGAAGGCGTTAAATAACAGCTGGTATGGTAGTTAGTACTTTAATGAAAGGACGTTATGAAAATATGTGTTAATTCCAATTAGTAGTGGTGGTAATTTAATGAAAGAGGGGTAAGGTAATTTTTGTAATAGATACTGGTATAAATTGGAATGGAAATCCTTTCTATTCAGAATTTCTCTTTTGGCGTTAAATTCGGAGGACGTCTCCGACTTTCGGATCTAGGGTTGAAGAACAAATTTCTCTGGGATATTTCATTGAGTGAAATTCTTTGATTGCGCTCTTTCAAAAACTTTTGAGTGCTCACTTTGAGATGAAGTTCTATCTGACTTTCAAATTATTTTTATAACATGTACGTGTAGAGTTCCTATCTGACTTCGAAAAATTATTATTTTATAATAAATACGTGTAGGGATTCTATCATTTTAATGAAAAATTATCATTTTTATATATAAATCTTGGTTTTGTGAAGAAGTTTTGCACTATTTATTTGTTATCCATGGATAAAAGTAGTTTTGTATGATTGTACTTTTGAGGATTTGTTTGTTTACGAAGAAAATGTGGAATATGATGTTTAAGTAATTTGAGCTTTTGAATGAAATATTTGGCATGCAGTTAGTTCGGCTGTCAACAGGAATAATAGTTGACACTATTTGGCCTGTCAGCGGATATAATAGTTGACAATAGACCTGTCAACGGGATATATCAGATTTGACCTTTCTTGGTAGGGAACAGAGGTGAGATTTGAGCCCATTAGGGGTTTGGTTAGAAAGTTCTGTCTTTTAGTAGTGTTTGGTTTCTGATCGCCTTAAAAGAACAATTTGCGACTAGCCACCCCATTTGAAAAGTCCCACATGCTTGGGCTCGCTGATGTTGATGACGAGAGAAAAATATATTTGAAATGTGTTGATTTTGGTGATAAGTGTTTGAATCTGAGAGACACAATGAAATTGTTTGGATCACATTTGATATGACGATTTGAAATGGATGTGAGAATGTTTTGAAGTATATTTTGTTAATGTTTAAACTTATTTTGAATCAAGAAGTTTTAAATATCTCTATTGTTATATGATTAGCTTTTGATCCATGAAGCGTATTAGTATTTCTTGTCAGGCTTCCTTCAGCTCCAGATGGTTGATCTCTTTTGGTGCTGGTTTCATAGTGAAACGGAGTGAGCGGTGGCGGGATGTGATGATAGAGGAATGGTGATCATTAGAGGTGACTTAGGATTTTATATTGGTTTTTGTTTAGCGGTGGTTGTGTTGTTGAATCTTCTGGTGAGAAGTTACTTAGATGATCCTTCAAATTCTATGTTGAATCAAAAGTTGGGTTTGGAGATTACATTTGTTCTTTTGGTGTTTAAGTTTACAAATATTGAGATAATGGATTTTGGATAGTGGGTGTTTAGTTTGGAACAATATTGATTTTAGATTTGTTCGACTACCGAGCGAGTGCCCAGTAGTGGTAACTTCCTTGACATCTTGTTGAACCCCGGATATTAGAAATGAATTTGTACATCGTGAATTTGAATTTGGAGGCCAAAGTCAGAAAGGTTGTTATTTTACTCACGAATATGTGTTTAGTGGTGGAATAATCAGGTTGAAGGTTAGTGTCGTTTTAACTGACCTTGTTTGAAGGCTTGAGGGTGTGGTGACGATCCTTCACTAAGGTGGGTTTGAGGGCGTGACATCAGGGAGGTAACTTCTGAAACTTTAGAGATATTTTCTTTATACATGTAAACTTTCTTTTAAGTATGTGTATTCTGGTGCTGTGTCCTCCTCCTGCAACTCAAAAGCCATAACCAACACAGGTTGGCAGTTTATATCACTAAAACAAACAGGCCTCAACTGAAACAGAGGAGTTTATCTTCATAACAGTCACAAACATCATCTGGGTGGCATAATAATCTTGTACCTACTGCCAATATGATGCCAATTGTCACAATTCAACTTCTCAAGTGTCTCAAATGCAGATGACAATCAAAACTAAAGGGTGAGACTTTTAATTCTTTTAAGTTAGGGCATAAGCTCCCTAAGCCCGACTTCCACCATCCATGGTCTCAGTCATCAACAGATCTTATCCATGCTTGAGTTGAAATGAAGGGCACCCCAAAGTCATGTTTCCACTCATTGTGCTTCAAACACCATAATTTATACTCAGTGCATGAAAACTTGAATTTAAGCACAACCCAACAAAAAAAAAAAAAGTGTACTAACCTATGTATGAGAGATGGGTAACCTTTTTTACTTAAATTTACATGATATTCAGAAGTGTTTCCTCACTTCAGTAGTATAAGCTATACTCCTTGTAAGCGCATTCTGCCACATTTTACAGTATTCTTGTGATTTGAAACATATGGTATAGATGATGATGATGATGACAATGTAATACTCATCTTCGAATCATTCTTCTGTACCTAAAATCACATACCTTCTAATATGAAGTGCTTCTGGACAGTGCTCTATTTGGCCCAGTGATAAGCAAGGATCTCCATCAATCTACCATACATATACGTATAAAAGATGTTAATCAACATGCATAGGAGTAGTAGTGAACTCGCAAAATGAACCATTCTCGTTTTTATTTTCTTCATTTTTCTCCATGTATGAGACAAGTTGAAATGCAAGCAAGATTGGCAGACCATGCTTAAGTTTGAGGTTTTCACGGCAATCAAATGCTGAAAGTGATGGCTGTGAGACACCTCTCTGAGAACCCTCCTGCTTGAAAAATATCTTAAAATGCACTTGGTCCTGTATGTGCTGCTTTTATTGGGGGAACAGGCGGTAGCACCATGCCTTCTTTTCCCACCCACTAATCAATAGGCATAGCTACTCACAGAGAGCCACTGCCTCACCTCCACATGTGCACTGTTAATGTTCTGTTTATATTAAAACCAACCATAAGGTATAATCCTAGAACCCGTATGAGGTCTTGAGTCCCCCAATCGGCCGTCCTATCACATATGGGTGGTTAGGCAAAATTAAATATGTTAAAATATAAATGTTTATAATGTTTATTCACTTTTATTCCTCTTGCATCCTAAACTGAGTTAGCTTCAAAAACATCAACCCCCTTAATTAGAGTAATTGGTCTTTGATATGAGAAATTTTACTCAAAATCATGATTATCCTTCAAAATCAAGGGAGAATTGGTATTTGATAAGGAAAAGATATCTCATCACCAAAATCAGACTGCACCTATATACCCGTACATAAACCACTCATCATGTCCCCACCCAGTGCCATTATCAAGGTCAGCCGACGCCCGTGTTGATGCACGAACCGGGCAATCGACAGTAGCAACACAATGTCTACATCGGGCAGTTAGATAGTGTTGTTAATAGAGTGAAATTGGTGTTGATGACCTTATCAAAAGCTCCTCTCGACATCCCCCATGCAATGTATACTGATGGGATAGTTGGTCGTGGAGCTCATCTCCACAACTCTTTCTTCAGTGATTCCACACATTTTAAAAATGGTTCAACATATGAAAGACTGTTGAGTATTTTCCAATAAATGCAAGGTTTTGAAAGAGAGCTAACCACCTCCTATAGACTATTATCAGAAATGAAATTCATGAGTAAGTACTGGAATTGTGCTCTCTTTTCCATGGCGAAATCTGTGACAAGGTTTCCAAGCAAGTACCCCTGCAACCATTTTTGTTTCTTCCAATTAACCACAAGCCATTTAAGCATTAAGCCAAAAGGAAAAGCACACTTCTGGAAGAGAGAGTTGGGTATATATGTTCCAACATGCCTTAAGATTGATGAAGGGCTCAGCGCCGTCTTCATTGCCCTGTGTAGTAATTCCAAGCAGATATCCATATTGCACTGAAAATTATTATTACTCGTAGAAGATTTTTATACATAAATGGACCAACTTAGCAGACCTCTACCATTGATGTTGAATGACAAGAGAGGATAATCCCAGAGTAGAATCCTCCCCACATAGACTGGATTTGGAGAGGAATTCTGATGATCAATCAGCCACTGCATCAGTACAGTTCATTCCGGCAATAAGATTAATAAATTTTCACTATGGTTGTTCATGGCTTTCGGCTTCTGGGAGTAGCTAATATATATATATATATATCCACATGGTTGAGTAGCTGGGGCGGATGAAGAGGGGTATAGTCGTTGTACCTTCCTAAGAAACTCGTGTGTCATCTGAGTTGCTTGAAAGTCTCCTGAATGGAGAAGGCTACTCTCAGCTTGCTGCATACGAGAATCCTCGTGCCGACAGGCAACCAGATTATGTTGGACACCAGTTTCAGTACACTCATTAATTTACAGCCACAAAATTCCGTAGGAATCAAATTTCTTTAAAGAAAAATTTTGTTTTGATAAATAAATAATGATCAGAATTCATTGAAAAGGCGGTAGTGTGTTCATTTCCAACGTGGCAAGCTCCCATGGTAGTACGGGACTGACTCGAAATACAGGGACCTGCACACCTCCACAATAAATTTCCCAATACCAACTCCAATAACTACTTTCAGGTGGGGTTGTACCAACTTTTTAGTTTTTACATCTATATCTAATTACTGTTAGTCTGAGAACAATACACAGTTGGGATTTACCAAGCAAGCAGAGATACAGATAAATCTTATATTATTATAATGAATATGGATTGAGAAATTTAGGGACACGCATGGTGATGGTTTGACAAATAACCTATTTCAAAGATTAGGGCAGAGACGGAGCAACCGCCTCCGGTTAGCCAAAAGTAAGAGGATCTCTGAAGGATTATTCTCCGACTTTACAAAGTAGAACAACTGTACTTCCTTATTCACCCACTCCCAATATCTGCATATGCTGCTTTATATTATCCATCTGTCATAATACAATAATAATACTATTGGATGATGTTTTTTCAACCTAACTGGGACATGAAAGATTGGGAATCGCAGCTAACTGCTAGCTTCGACGTTGATTCTCTACAAAAACAAGAAACAGCAGGACTGACGTCCCGCCCGCTCCTCCGATGCTTAAGTCGGCTTCCTTCCAAAGCGAAGATCAACCCCGGCTAGAGTGAATTTTCGCATACCTTCACCGACGAGCAAGGACTCGCATTTATACTTGGTGATTTTCCCACTGGATGGCGATGCGACCACATCTCTTATCGACGGGGGATTTTCTTTCCTTATCGCCGCCGATTACCGTAAAGAGATAACTGTGAAGTGCCAGCTTATCGAATTATCCCACTTCCTTATCATGAGATTGATTTTATAACTAGAAAAACGCTATTAGGAATTATCCCCGCTTCCTTATTGGTGGAGATTTGATTTGATTTATAGGATATGAGATTTTTAGGGCTTTTCCTGCAGAAGCCGGCCCTCGTGACGGATGAACTGTCTGCTGGGCCCACCCCGAGCCAGCCTTTTTACCGGGCCTCTTTATGCATTTTCTCAATCCCGCTTTCCTGGACTTCGTGAGCGGCCTACGCGCCATTTTTAAACCCCATCGTTGCCCCCCCAAATTCCTGGTTACTGCTAGCGCGGGCAAGGGTTGTATCGCTTGAATCTAGTGCAACTCACGTGGTCGTCAGTCGGTTTGCCAGGCTTTTCACGTCAAATGTCCCCGTGATAATGATGACTTTTCGACTTTCGCACTTATTTTTAGTTCTTCTGGCTTCCGAGAACATCCCATGACCGCTTGTAGTGGCCCCGATATTCGAAGCTTTTCACGCAGTTCTGGGTTTCGCTTGATCATTTGTTCTAATTTCTTTCGCGTTTTGTAATACCTTACCAGGTCGCCCCTTTTCGTTATAACCCTAGGACCCAGACGCCTTTTCTCCTTCTTGCCCGGGCTAGCTTACAGTTTCGTCTCCCGAGGCATTCCACGGGTCCCGGGCCTGCTTCTCTCGCATGTGGGGTGATTCCTCCGCGATATCCGGGTTCGGGGACGTGCATCGGTGGTGAGTACACCCGCCAGCCATGGTCACTCTCGAGACACCCCGTGGGAACCCTTCCCTTGGGTAAAGGCAAGGATAAAATTGATGAGATTAAATACCCTGTGGGGTCTGAATATCCGAGGTCGACCGTGCAGAACGCCTTGGTGGTGGGTCCTAGCAGGGTTGAGCCTTTATATGGGGAAGTCTTCGCAAGACGATACAGGCCCCGTCTCGACGCTCGTGCCTGGGTCCCTCGACGATTGACCTCCTATGTTGTTCCAAGTGCCCAAGCTTCTTCGAGGTGGCCTCGAGAATGGCCTCCTGCTTTTCCTCTCAGATCCCTTTATGGTCTTGCAACATTTCAACGGTCTCGCCTCTTCAACTTTCGCCTTACTCAGTGGTATTCTGATTGCCGCTGTTGTCTTTACTGGCGCTTGAAACCCCAAGATAGCTTCTTGCATTCCTTAGTAAAGGAAGCCACGATTTCTTTATTTACGTTCCAACGTCTACCGGGATCGATTGTTCCTGGACTCTTCTTCCAATGTTTTGAAGAAGGAAATACTACTTTGTCATCAAGGTCGAGTCGGGAGTATGATCCCATTGACAAGGAAGACACATCATGCCCGACCGGCCTGACCTCAATTCTCGAATCTACATGAGCTTTGTTTTGCTTAGCTCGTCTTTTCATTGATTATAAGGTATCCCTAACTTTGTCAGGCGGGCCAGTATATTCGCCCTCGATCTTAGCCCCGAAGACGGTCGTAAAGCTGAAGTCACAATTTCAAGGGCCACTGGAGCTTATCAGTGTTGATATTTTAGTACTCACCTCCTACTGAGGCCCCCTCACCTCCATCCACGCTATGAAGTTCTCCCACGATAGGACTCCCGCTGCTTCCCACTGGAGAGCTTCAAGGCTCGGGTGGAGACGTTGTCCCGCAGGTCCCGGAGTGTGAAGCGGAAACCTCTGGACTCCCTTGAGAAGAGCCATCCAGCCTGAGGTAAAGCCCCGAGGTTAGGGGCGTCTTCTTCATCACCCTTTGCCCACGTCCGAGTGCAGGGGCAAGTGTTGCTTCCTCCGACCGAGGTTCCAAGAGTGGTCGGTTCGCGCCACACCTCCGCTTCTCACAGAGCGTCAAGATTCTCTGCATTAAGCTCCGTTGAGGTTATGCCCATCTCGCCTTGCCCCGCACGAGCCAAGCCTCCGACACGAAGACTTGGGAGAGCGAAGCCGATGGAGGATTCCTCGCTTCCTAATGCCGAAGAGTTTGTCAGCCGCGCGATCTCATCCATCCCTCGAGATTCCTATCTCAAGAGGTCGGGTGCCCCACTGCTGAGGGGAGGTTTCACTTATCCTCCGTGGGTCGCTCCGTAGTTCCCCTGTCTCAAAGTCCGCCTTTATCTTGGTTTTGAAGTCAGGTGTTAACTTTATATGTCGGGTTTCACAGTGGCTACCCATCTCCAAGAGTTTCGCAAAAGGCCAACCAACGCGAGGTGTCAAAGCCACTAGAGCTTCCAAATTGAGAGTGGCTTTCTTACCTCTAAGAAAGAGCCGGAATCCGAGCCTGATGCAAAATGACGGAGGAAGCCGTGAAGTCACAAGTCCTGATATGAGGCATACCAGATGAGGCTGGCGGCCGAGGGTATGCAGAAGGCTCGTAGGATGGCTTAAGAGTTGCCCAGGGCGAAGCCGGAGGTCGTGGATGGCCGCAGACCGCTCAGAACGATATGGTGGCCAAGGATGGTGTGACACTCCTTTTCTGATCCCGACCATCGGCACCAACGAACCTCAAATCGGATGCTCGATACCAAACCGTGACGCCCACCTGCAGATAGATGTTAAGTGAGGTCATTTTTTTTTTTTTTTTTTTTAAAACTTATAACCTTACACTTGCATATTCATATAATGTTAACAATTAACTTGTATTATATTCTCAGCAAATGGATACAAAATATATATACAAGCTCCATATATGGAAGCGAAACATCTATAATATTTACATTGGTTTACAAACTTTCATATACAAAAAATAGACCTTAAAGGTCTTCCAAAGGCACCTATTGTCAAGCCGTCTTTGACCGGGCCGAGATGTGGAGTTTGGCCCGGTCCTCTCTGGTCTCCTTCACCTACACCTTTATTGAAGACCGCTGCTTACGCTTAGTGGGAATTAATACACATGAATGACCCTCTATTGCGGGTCATCAGCACTTCTATACAAATACATATAACACATATACATGCAGTGAGCCTCATTATTTCATAAATACTTTTCATAATCGGCTTTAGCTTCTTATTATCATCTTCCATATACTTTTTCATGTCAACTTGTACTTTACTTATTCTTGTAATCTGATATCGTCATTTGCCAATACATGCTTTCATATCATCATGGGCTTCCTCTACATTTCTTTGGCATATACCGTTAATTTTTACGTTTGCCGCATAAACCTTAGAAGGGATGGCCAGAAACTATCCACAGGGCCCGAAGGCTATATTCACCGGTATGAAACAAGGCGGGTCCATGAGGGCTCCCTGAGGCTGCAATATAATATACTCCGAGGTATCATCAATCGTTTCGAGACAATTATCCATGAGGGCCCCAGGCTGCGCAGATCCTTTTCAAGCCACCGGTGGATCCAAACTGATCTATCTCATCGACCCAAACTGGGGCCTAATAGTCGTAACTTGTATGTCGCAGACTTATTTTTCCCCAATATACCCATCTATCCCCTCTACCACAAAGTTCTCCCAAGCGCATAATCAATATGTATTTGAGCCTGCAGATATATCTCATATTCCCAAATAATTATTGTCATTCTGGTAATCATATGAGATATATATACAATCGCTATTCATATCTTTACATTTTTCATACTTCATTATGCATAAATAACTATGCTTACACCGTATACTTCCTATGAGCTATTTATGAATTCATAAGGTAGCTTTTTTCTCATAATACAAATAACTAAGTGGTTACCTGCATCGCCTACTGCTTTTCCGGTGTTTTTGGAACCAATATGAGTTCCAATCTTATCAAGCTGTCTATTGGATAACCTTTGATTCAATGGGATTTATTAGAGTCCAAGAACACCCAAATCGGAGTTCAAACGAAAGGAGATATGACCTTCCGGTTGGAGGTCATGCGCAGTCGGGCTCGACGAGCCCGAATCGACGAGCTGCACCGGCGATGAGCCGCCTAACACCTTCGGTCTGACATCTAATATCTTCTTCAGGCATATGGATGGATTCGACCAATGGGCTTTTACAGAGTCCAAGAACACCCAAATCAAAAGTTCAAACGCAGGAGATATGACCTTCCGTTGGAGGTCATGAACAGTCAGCCTGACGCGAAGCACTGGACTGACGAGCTGCAATCGAGACGAGCTCAGCTCAACACCTCGTCTAACATCTAATATCTTCTCCTCAGGCATGGATGGATTCTTGACTCACGGCTTTCCATAGAGTCCAAGAACCACCCAAATCTGAAAGTTCCGACGTAAGGAGACCTTCCGAAGTTGGATCGCGCGCAGCGCCCTTTGACACTGAGTCGATTTGACCGAGCTGCACCGGCGACTGGTTTCCTGCCCGACACCTAGTCTGACATCTAATAATCTCCTCAGGCATATGGATGGATTCTCAATGGGCTTTCCATAGAGTCCGTAAGAACACCCAAATCGGAGTTCGTGACGAAAGAGATATGACCTTCTCGGGTTGATCATGCGCAGCCGCCCCGACGCCGACCAACCGACGCGCCGCACCCTGGCGACGAGCTCAGCCCAACACCCCACCTGACATCTAATATCTTCCGCACACGGATGGATTCTTGACTCAATGGGCTTTCCATAGAGTCCGCTAAACACCCAAATCAGATCTAAGGACATATGACCTTCTCAGTTGAGGTCATGCTCGCCGCCTTGACGAGCCGACTGAATCGACGAGCTGCACCGAAGTGACGAGCTCAGTCTAACACCTGGTCTGACATCTAATATCTTCCTCAGGCATGTTGATGATTCTTGACTCAATGTGGCTTTCCATAGAGTCCAAGAACACCAAATCGGAAGTTCAGACGGGGAGATATGACCTTCCGGGGGTTGAGGTCATCAGTCTTGACGAGCTGACCGGATCGATGTTGCACTGAAGTGACGAGCCTGACCGACACTCCTGGTCTGACATCTAATAATCTCCTCAAGATATGGATGACTCTTGACCCAATGTGGCCTATGAGTCCAAGAACGACCACCGAGTTCGCACGGAATGGCACACGCACCCTTCTCAGCCGGAGTGCTACGCGGTTTACTCGAATAATGACTTCAACCACTGAGCCGGGCACTGGAAGTGACGAGCTCTGGGTTCAACACCTTGGTCTGACATCTAATATCTTCCTCAGGCATATGGATTGATTCTGACTAAATGGGCTTTCCATAGAGTCCAAGAACACCCAACCCAGCCTCGCACTGTATTTACATGACCTTCTCGGGTTGGAGGTCGCGCAGTCACTCGACGAGCTGACTGACTCGACGAGCCGGCACTCGAAGTGACGAGCCTGGTCCGACACCCTGGTCTGACATCCAACAATCTCCTCAGGCATATGGATGGGATTCTCGACTCAATGGGCTTTCCATAGAGTCCAAGCACTCAAATCGGAGTTCGCATCGGGGCTGAGATACGACCTTCCAAATGTGAGGTCATGCGTTAGCCGCCTCGCACGAGCCGAGCTCTTTCAGATCTCGACGACCTCATAGATCCGACGAATTTCTGACGCGCCTTCCGACGACTTTGCAGACCTCGACGACTTCTACAGACGACCTCTTCAGGACCCGACGAATCTCACAGTGCCTGATCTAATCTCTGACATGTGATCTAATTCTCGTGACCTCGACGACTTACAGCTGCCCTCGATTTCCACTCTATGACACCCTCTATGGCTTCACTGCACCCACTGACCGTTTTCAGAGTAAAAGCACCATAACTTGGTCTACTGAGTCCGAATTAAGAAATTAAAGCCTTGGACATCAAGTTCATTGATGTGGCTAAATTTCCAAGAAGGACTTACTTCCAAATTCTCTTTATTTCTGGTTCGTAAATCGTTCTAAGGTCCAAGGTTGACTCAGAACTGGCAGAACTGACCCTCACCAGATTTAGCTGGGCTGACTCAAAAGGACTATAACTAGTCTACAGAGGTCCAAATCGAGAAATTCAAAAGCCTAACATCAAGCACTGATGTGGCTACAATTTCATCAGAAGAAGGACTTACTCCATATTCCTTACTTTTGACCTAAAACTGCCCTAAGGTCCACCCATCGTATAAGATCAAAATAGGGAATTTTCGTCTAACTTGCAACTGTGACCCTTCCCTAAAGCATATATCTAGGATTCTAGAGCTCTTCTCAACTTAACCCAATAAGAAATGACTGAGTTTCCTAAAAACCTAAAGACATGTATATTCATACAAATATTCACACCCACATACAACTCCAAGATATGTATCCGTACTCCATACCAAATTCCATACCTCGTAATCTCTTCTTCTTCTTCTTCTTCTTTCTTATTTGCTCTCTTTTTCTCCAAGACTAAAAAATAAGATATTTTTCGTCTTATCCTTATTTGATCTTATCCCCTTTTTTATTTTACTTCCTTTTGTCCTCCAACTTCATAATATTTGTAAATCAATCTCTATAATATTTTTACACAAATTTCAAATCTTCTTTATTATTCTGAATTTAACTTATGCATATTCCTACTTTTGTTTTTATCTTTATTTTATTCCTAATAAATATGGCCTTTTACGCTTATTATACCTTAAACATGTTATAAAATCATAGGGTATAATTGGGTGTTGCAACTTCCTCTAAAGGCACTGTCTTCTAAATTCATACTCCGATTCAAGAGTCATGATATTGTGCTCTCATAGTTGCTTCGCTCCTAAGTAGCTTCTTCACCATGGTGCTGCTGCAGAACTTTCACTAATGGTACTCGTTTGTTCCCAGAATCTTTCACCTCTGAGCCGTAATGGTCTTCGGGCCTCCTCATCATGACACCCGTACTGTATTTCAGACCGGGGTAGTACAAAGGACTCATCGTAGCTATGATTCAACACTGATTAATACGAAACACATCGTAATTCTTACTAACTCTATGTGGAGTGCCAATCGATAAGCCACAGGCCAATACGCTCCAAAATCTCATACTAATTTCTAAGGAACTCGACTCACTGGTTTTCTCGACTCAAAATGCATGAATTTTCCTCCATGGTGATACCTTTAAGAATACCTCGTCCCACTTTATTCACACACTTCCTCTTTGAAGTTAGCATAATAATTTTGTCGATCACTACGCCTCTAACCTCCTCAACGAATAACTCAGACTCTCTCTCAGATCTTTACTATGTCCCACCTACGTCTCGCTTCATTCACCTCATTCCAACACACAGAGTTCTACATTCGACCATACAAAGCTCATATGGTGCCATACTAACGCCGACCGAAAACTATCACATAAAGTAAAATCTCCATCAATGGAATATACCCATCCCAACTTCCCGAAAATTCCATGACACAACCTCGGCACATCTTCGAGCACCCGAATCAATCTCCTCGACCGTCCATCCTGCTTCATGATTGAATGCCGCACTAAAATTCAGCTACGTCTAAAGCCATCAGACCTTCCTGTGAACTCGACGTAAACTTTGGATCTTTATCCCACTAACAGACAACTAAGACACCATGCACCGCACAACTCTTCATCCACATATAACTCATTTAATCGATCCATTAATACCAATCCCTCGACCGGTATAAATGGGCTTACTTCTAGAGCTCATCCACAATCACTCCAAACAAGAGTCATGTTTTGTTGTGTGAGGGAAACCCACACAAAATCCATGCAGTAATGTTATCCCACTTCCATCAGGAATCGAAGGGGATTTAACAACCTGTCAGCACTGTGTTCACTTTGACTTGTCGACACGTCAAACACTTAGACACATATCTGGCCACATCTCTTTCATTCCTTTCACCAATAAAACTGCTTTCAAGTCCCGTACATTTTATTCCCCTCCCGATGCATGGTAATACTGCGATTATGAGCCTCAAATAAAGAATTTTCTTTAGCTCTTTATCATCCGCACACATAATCTATTCGGGAAATACAAACTCACTCTTCTTTCTAAAACTCTGCCTTTGTCACCATCTCTAACTATCCGTAAATTTTTCTCAGAACTCTTTTCATCATTTTTCTTCACAAGGCATCTATAATCATTTGCTTTTAAACGGTTGCGCTTCTTTAATTGAAAGCAATATAGCTCCATCATCACCCAATCTCCAATCAATCGTGATCAGAAGGACATTGCTACCACTGCCTTTGCTTAAAGCATCTACTACTATATTAGCCTTTCCGGATGGTAATCTACGCATGCGCCATAATCCTTAATAACTCTAACCACCTCCGCTCTGCCTCAAATTTAACTCTTTCGAGTTAAAGTACTGAGACTCCACGACTCCAAGTAAATTCTACACTTTTCTCTGTATAAGTGTCGCCATATAAAGTAACATCACCGCAGCCTAACTTCTAGGTCATGAGTGGGATAATTCTGCTCATGTGGCTTCAACTGTCCGGACATAAGCCACTTTACTTTCCCATCTCGTGACACACGATCCTAAAACTAATGCAATGGCGATCACTATACAAGGTATACTCTTTCCAGAGTGTCAGAAGTCAATACCGGTGCTTCAACCAAAGATCCCTTCAACCTGCTCAAACTATTCGACATTCGGTCCCGTCCACTCAAACTTTATTCCTTCCCGAGTAATCTGTGGAGCTGAGAAGCTATGACGTAAAAACCCTCTCACAAATCTTCTATAATAACCTCGTTAAACTCCAAGAAACTTCTCACCCTTGCCATTTCGAGGTGATTTCCAATCTCACAACTCGCTTAAATCTTAGCAGATCAACTTCATACCTCCTCAAATAGATACAATACGGCCCAGGAATGACTCCTTTAGCCAAAAATCACATTTCACGAGCTTGTATATAACTTCTTTTCTCTTAACGCTCCTAAGACTATTCTCGTGTGTTGTCTATGTTCTCAGGCATCCCAGATTACACTAGGATGTCATCAATAAAACCACAACAATCGATCCACACAGGTCTTAACACTCTATTCATCAAATCCATGAATGCCGCTGCATTAGTCAACCCAAATGGCATGACCAAAACTCATAATGACTATATTTGCCTGCAAATGCAATGCAAGACAATTCCTCCTTCCTTTACCCTTAATCGAGTAATACCATCGTAGGTCTATCTTCAAAAGACACCCGCTCCCTTCAACCGACAAAAGACCTTCGATCCTCAAGAATGGCACTATTTTTCAATGGCTACCTTATCGACCGCTGATAATCGGCGCACATCCGTAGTGCCATCTTTCTTTTTCACAACAAAACAGTGCACCCTAAGGGACACACCGGGCCTGGATAAACTTTATCTAAAAGTTCTCTTGCGAACACTTTAATTATTTCCACCCGCTGAGTTATCCCAGATTTGCGGCTCTCGATATGCGGACTGCTCCTCGTGCCACTTTCATGGCTAAGTCCACCTCTCTCTCTCATGTGGAATAATTGTAACTCTTCAGTGGAATACATCCGAAATTCCCTACTAATGGGATCTTTTCTACACAACTCGACCTCTTGGAGTCAAGTATCAAAGCCAAGAATGTCTCTACATCCTTCTCATAATTCTCCTAGTCAGATAAATGGAGATGACATTAGACATTACACTCGATCCAATGCCTTGTACTATTACCTCCCCGCTTGGCTCTAGCATTTCAACACTACCAGCCTTTGTCCACAATCCACCCATAGCTCTGCTTAGATTAACAACCAATCCATCTCTAGAATCAAGTCAAACTCTTAATGGTAAGGTTATCAAACTGCGAAACTCTCCTGGCTCGTATAACAATGGGGCAATTTCAGATATGCTATTCACACCACGCCAGGTCCTTAACTGACTAGTTACATGTATGTCATATGCTAATTTCTCCTTCGTTGGTACTTGTCACATGCTCCATGTGACATTATACGAATGAGTAGATCCAGATCAACTAACATGCATCTCATATCATATAAAAGAAAATATACCCTCTATAACTCGGGATTCATCCTCACGAGCCTTCATAAAGATATGCCCGTGTCGGTGTCGTAGGCATAGACGATCCATCGCTTCCGACACTACGCCTCCCTCGTCCTCTGGCGCCGAGACGGGCCACCACGCACCCTACCACGATCACGCAGCCCGGGTTATGCTCAGATCTCCTCCCACTTCCGTCAAGTTTCATTATCCCCAACCCTGTAATAATCGTGCTTTCAAATGCTCAAGGCTTCCACACCTAAAACACCCTCCTGTCAATATCCTGCAAACTCCCAAATGCCTTTTATGGCAACGGTGGCATTCCTGGATTTCTCCCCGTCCAACCCCAAGCACCCCACCCGCACTCACGTGCTACATCGACCCGTCTTCTACCCCTCGGCAGTAACTATTCGATCGAGTCGAGATTCTCTAGCTCTTTTTCCCGAGGAGGACGAAGCCCTTCTGTAAAACTTCTTCTTTGAAACCTCGGCTGCTTCGTTTCTACTTCCTCTACTTTCATCAAGTACTGGACTAACTGATAAAAATCCACTGCTTGAGAGAAGTCATAAAGCAATACCGCGATGGAATCATGCCCATCCTCATGTCTGCCTACACCGAAACAAAGCCCTGAGGACCAATTCCATACTACTAAGACGGCTAAATCTTTCATATCTCACTGACCGATAAGTCTTGCTTCAAATTTAGGAACTGCTTTCCTACTGAATCTCCTATACATCTCAAGAACATACCTTGTCCTCGACTCGACAAAGAATTCCCATGTCAGGACTGGAATCCTCGGACTCGAGCACTAGTTTCCACTAATCATATGCCTCACTCCTCGCACGTTGAGATCGCACATGATGCCTCCTCATCGGGAGGACATCTAACCTCTTCCCAATACCTCTCACAGCTTTTCTAGCGATCGAACTTTCTCGGCTCTTCCATGCTCGACCCATGGAATTCCCTGCACTCATGTCTTCTTCACGTATGCATTGGGCTTTAGGAAGAATTCGATCTATCGAAGCCGAGCCATTTCTTGCAATATTCTCAGCAAGGCTTCCGTGGGTTCATTAGGTACATTACTTTACGAAGGTTCGAGAAGGCGATAACCACTTGTTCCGACAGGTTGAAGACCTGCGGCGGCTTCTTCGGGACGATCCATACATACAAAACTACCGATTATCACATCGAGGCCCACATTTACTAAACACAGGCTTTTCTATTTTTATATACTCTGTTCGAGCCACTAAACTTGGGCACCAAACGCCTAAACCTGAGCTCACGATACCCATAAGCGTGACACCCTTTCTCCCGAATCCACAGGCCAGGTCAGCTGGTCCGAACCAAATCAGGGATGCTCACGATACCACTAAAGCGCAGCGCTGACTCGGCATAAGGATGTTAAGTAGAGGTCATTTTTTTTAAAAAACTTATAACCTTTACACTTGCATATTCGCTATAATGTTAAGCGGTCGCTTTGTATTATATTCGCGCGAGGATTACAAATATGCTCTGAGCTCCGTATATGGAAGTGTTGTCATAATATTTCGTTGGTTTACAAACTTTCATATACAAAATAGACGCGCCTAAAAGGTCTTCGGTGGGCACCTATTCTTGTTGGCCTTTGGCTGGCGATGTGTGGAGTGGCACGAGATACATAAGTGCCACTCTTGTACCTACCGGATTGAACACGGAGTGCTAAGCTTTGCTTAGTGAGATTATCTGCAATGAATGACCTCTGACCAGGGTATCACACTTATACAAATACATATAACACATATAGCATGTACAGATTCTTGTCATTTCTCATATATATATAAATACTTTTCATAATCAGTTTCATTTCTTATCATCTTCCATATACTTTTCATGTCAACTTGTACTTTACTTCTTATTCTTATGCGTATCTTGTCATCGCATGCGATCTTTATGCTTACCATGTCGTATCATGTATTATACCATTTCCTTTGCATATACCCGTCAATTTCTTTTTATGTTCAGTATGCGCACAAACCTTAGAAGTGGATCTGACTATAATCATGAGGGCCCGAAGGAACTATATTCAGCGTATGAAACGTTGGTCCATGAGGGCCGGTATTTGTAATATAATGCCGAAGGTATCATCCTTGTTCGAGCGGTGACTATCCATGAGGGCCCGGGTATTTGTGGTGACCCTTTCGGGGCCACATTAGATCAGCGGATCCATCTCATCCTGATCAAACGGGGCGGAATATCAGAACTGTATCTTGAACACTGCTAATAGGCATGCCGTCCTATCCTACTACCGAGTTACAGCGAGCCCAAGTGATATGTATTTTATGTTCGGTATATATCTCATATTCCCGAATAATTGTGTCATTCGGTAATCTTATGAGATATATACATTCAGTTATTCATATCTTTGCATTTTTCATCTTACATTATGTCACGTAAATAAGCTATGCTTACACTTTGTATACTTATGGTATTTATGAATTCATAATAGGCGTTCTGTCTTTAAAATAAGCTATGGTTACCTATATCTTTTTATATACTGTTTTCTGTGTTTTCTGGAACTAATATAGGTTTCAAATCTTATCAAAGCTGTCTATTGATGAATTCGCCGGCTAAATGGAAGCTCCATGAATCCAAGAACACCCCGAATCGGAGTTCAAGCGAAGGAGATATGACGCTTAGAAGTTGGGAATTCATGCTTGTGGATCGATCTTGACGAGTGGCACGAGCGAAGAGCTGCGAAGTGACGAGCTCAGTCTAACACCTCGGTCTGACATCTAATATCTTCTTCAGCGGGCATATGGATGGATTCTTGACTCAATGGGCTTTCCATAGAGTCGAAATGCCTTAGTCGGAGTTGAAGCGAAGGAGATATGACCTTCCGAGTTGGAGGGTCATGCGCGGTCGGTCTTGACGAGGCGGCTGGGCGACGAGCTGCACTGAAGTGACAGGCTCAGTCTAGCACCTCGGTCTGATCCTAATATCTTCCTCCAGGCATATGGATGGATTCTTGATAATCAGACTTTGCAGTCAAGAACACACCAATCGGAGTTCGAGGCGAAATATGACCTTGAAGTTGGAGGTCATCTTGCTTGATCGATCTTGAAGCCGGCTGGCCTGGGTGACGAGCTGCACTGGGAGCGAGCTCGGTCTGACACCTTGGTCTGACATCTAATAATCTCCTCAAGCATATGGATGGATTCTTGACAATGGAGCTTTCCATAGAGTCGAACACGAATCGAGTTCAGACCGGAGATGACCTTGAGTTGGGGATCCATGCGCCGGTCGATCTTAATGGTGACTGAAGCGACAGGCTACTTATTTGAAGTGACAGGCTCAGTCCTACCTCGGTTTTGACATCTAATATCTTCCTCAAGGCATATGGATGGATTCTTGATTCAATACAGAACTCCATAGGGTCGAGAACACCGTCGGAGTTCAGGCGAAGAGGAGATATGACCAGAAGTTGGAGGTCATGCGCGATCGATCTTGACAGTGACCTGGACTGACGAGCTGTACTGAAGTGATGGAAGCAGTCGCTCAGTGCTGTCTAATAATCTCCTCAGAAGCATATGGATGATTCTTGACTCAATGGGCTTTCCATAGAGTCCAAGAACACCCAAATCGGAGTTCGAACGAAGGAGATATGACCTTCCAAAGTTGGAGGTCATGCGCGATCGGTCTTGACGGGCGACTGGGGTGACGAAGCTGCACTGGTAGTGACTCCAGTCTGACACCTTGTTCCTGACATCTAATAATCTCCTCAGGTATATGGATGGATTCTTGACTCAATGGGCTTTCCATAGAGTCGAGAACACCCAATCAATTCGGGCAGAGAGATAAATGATATACGAGTTGGAGGTCATGCGCGGTCGATCCTTGACGAGCTGACCTGAAGTGATGAGCTGCACTGAAGTGACGAGCTCGGTCAACACCTCGGTCTGACATCTAATATCTTCATAAGGCATATGGATGGATTTTGACTCAATGGGCTTTTTCCATAGAGTCGAGAACACCGTAGGAGTTCAGGCAGAGGAGATATGACCTTAAGTTGGAGGTCATCTTGCCGTCCCGATCTTGACAGCGGCTGGGCGACGAGCTGCTAGTGATGAGCTCGGTCGACCTGTGGTCTGGCATCTAATAATCTCCTCAGGCATATGGATGGATTCTTGACTCAATGGGCTTTCCATAGAGTCGAGAACACCAAATCGGAGTTCGGGCCGAAGGAGATATGAGCCTTCCAGTTGGAGGTCATGCGCGGTCGGTCTTGACGGTGAGCTCTTGAGTCTGACGACCTCTGAGATCACGGCAGCCCTCTGGTGACGACCTCTGGGGACCTGATGACCTCTACGGGGCGACCTCTTCAGGGCACGGCGACCTCTCTCTGATTGCCCTAACGACCTCTGAGACGACCTCTTCGGGACACGGCAGTATACAGTGCACGGCGACCTACATAGGACGACTCTATGGCTGACTCACTTTTGTTTATTGAGTAAAGACCATAACTTGGTCTACGGAGTCAATTAAAAATTAAGCCACAGCATCAAGTTCATTGTGTGACACAATTCAGAAGGACTTACTTCCAAATTCTCTTTATTTCTGGTTCAAAATCGTTTCTAATGTCCGGCTAGTTGACGGGTGTGGAACTGGCCCCTACCAGATTTAGCTGGGCTGACCTCGATAAAGGGACTATATACTTAGTCTGAGGTCCAAATCGAGAAATTCAAAAGCTAACATCAAGTTAATTGATGTGGCTACAATTTATCAGAAGGAGTTACTTCCACATATTCCCTTCCACTTCTGACCTAAAAACTCGTTCTAAGATCCATCTATAACTATATGATCAAAAAATAGGGAATTTTCTTGGTTCAACTTACCTGCTAAACCCTTCCTAAAGCACATATGGGATCCCTTGGAGCTCTTCTCAGCAATCCTAACAAGAAATGAGATTAGGAGTTTCCAAACCCAAGACATGTATATTCATACAAATGTACGAGTTCCATACAACCCAGAGACATGTCCCAGTACCCATGCACCGAGATTCCATACTGTGTCTTCTTCTTATTTAATAACCTTTACTTTTTCTTCGTATTTGCTCTCCTTTTCTCCAAGACCAAAATAAGATATTTCTTTTGGTCTTATCCCTTCTATTGATCTTATCCCTTTTCTTATTTTACTTTGGTCCTCAACTCTTATAATATTTACCAAATCAATTTATAATATTTTTTAAATAGCTATAATCTTCTTTTATTATTTGTAATTTAACTTATGCATATTCCTACTTTTGTTTTTATCTTTATTTTATTCCGAATAAATATACCTTTACGTTTATTATACCCAAAACATCTTATAAAACTGTTAGGATATAATTTGGGGTGTTACAGATGGGCTGCAAGCTACCCAGACTGAGCTTTAGGTAGTTAGGGAAGAGCTGCAATCATCCCAGAATGAGCTGCGGGTAGCCCGGGAAGAGCTGCAAGCTGCTAGAGATGAGCTGCGTAATAAAGCAGTGTTGCTAGACAGAGTCCATCACGAAGCTTCCGAAGCTGAGAGCTCTATTGAACGCTTGACCGATGAGTGCCACGGGTTGCGAAGGGACCTTCAGAGGCGAAACTCTGGTCGTTCAGATGGATGGAGCGATAACGAGTTTAAGGGATGAGGCATGCACTCAGTGGGCTTCTGGATGGCTTGCTTTCCAGAGGAGGGTTGCCAATGCCTACCCGGGCATGGACCTTAACTTTGATACGACGAGGAGCGAAGAGTCCTTTTCAGCGGCGCTCGGAGAACCGACCACTCGGTTGACCCGCTCCTTCTTCTCATACGCCCCGATCCAGGTGCGTGTCGGGAGCCTCCTTGTACAATTTTGCTTGTTTTTTTTTTTTTAAACCTTGGGCTTTAAACCTAGGATATATGTAATGTCGTTCTACGGCTTTGAAACTTAATGGATACCCAAATTTTCTATTTGCTGGCTTTACTAAATTGAGTTCCTTGTCTTTGCTCTTTGCTGAAGCCGACACGATAAGGTTCACAGGCCTTAGTTAGTGGTCGTGGTCTTGAAAAATGAAATTTGTTGAGGAGTTCAGTGGGGCTTTGTCCACAGGCTAAACTAGCTCTGGGATACAAAGCCTTAGTTAGGCCGAGTTGAGTTCTTTGAGGAGCTCAGTGAGCTGATTTGCTGAGGCTGAGCTGGCTCTGCGGCTGCTATGGTCTTATACGACGGACAAGGCTCTTTGGCCAGGCTGCGAGAGGCTCAGTGGGCCTAATCTGTCCCGAGTTGAGCGGCTGCGGCTATATTGTTAGAGAAGTGCTCTAAAGGGAATCGCCATTAGCACTTATTATATCTTGTGACATATTATTTAATATGAAAGGCTTCTTCGTTAATTTGATATTCATCGTTGAATTGATAACGGATCTTTAATATATTAATGAAGTCCATGTTGATACATAACATAGCATGAAGGAAATCATGATAGGATATGATAATAAGATTCTATCATGTGCGATTATGTACGTGTCCTAAATTATCCTAGTCATAGGATCCATGGTAGACATTGTTGATCGGATGAGATCAGCACATGTCATACTCCTTAATTGGATCAAAAGCGGTAGATCTTATAAAAGCGTGATCAAGAGTTTATCACGAGTTAGGCGTGTGGGATGCTTTGCTAAAGTAGCTAAATTACATCGGAACTGTAATGAGACAATCTATATGGATCATCTATTTAAAATCTTGAATGATTGTCTCATCATAGCAATGAATGCGAAGTATCCGCTTGGAGCTTGAGGTGCTCGAGGATATCTTGGATGCTAATCCACGTACTTTGACATAATCCACGTTGCCTCTTAGGGGTTGGATGAGGATTGAATATAGTTTGTGATGTTCGGAGATAATTGAGTGGCAGTGAAAGGACCTTCACTCCCGATAAAGGGAAAGTAACTTTAGGCTTTCTTGTCGAATCATTACTCGAGAATCTACGGCTAGGTGAAAATGTCTTGAGAGTGTCTTCCAAGTTCATAAAGGTTGAGTGATGAATCTAGGGACAAGATCAAATATCACTTAGGCTAGGTGTGGCATAGCCAGTTTAATTAAAGATTTACACCGATTCAATAAGTACTCACAGGCAGAAGTAGGGGTATAGTTTGGTGAAAGGGCGGGTACGTGTTGTCTATGGGAAGGTATGCGGTCGGACCAACGACTCTCCGATCAATTGGGGGTCATGATGTGTTTCTAGATACCAATCTTGACCTGCTTAATTCAATAGTTGAATCAGTAGCGACCTGCTTAGGAACTGTGGGCCCGCAACGCCCAGAAGAGTGTGGGTTGATATGAAGCAGTTTGGATGTGATCGAATATGGGGAGTTAATTCTCATGAATGAAATGTCACGGGATTAGTGGAATCCAGGGTTGAAAGCTTTCATGCCAAAGAGATAATAGGTTTGGAGGCTTGTACCTCATTTGGGTCATGTGGGAATTTCGCCATAGCATTGGGATCGTGTTTCCTATCATCATAGAGTGAGGGCATTTTGGTCATTAGACATGATGGGGGTTTTCTATAAATAGAATGCTATGGAAAACCTAATGGTTCTGACTAACTCCTTTTGAGAGAAAGAGGTTCATGAGAATAAAGGCTAAGGGTGTTCTCATCCTCGAAGAAAGTGTTCTAGAGATTGAGAGACTCGGGTTTTGGCTTCCTCTTTGGATCGGGACTTGGCTAGCACCGGGACCAATTGCGAGACTGTTGCCTTGGAGGTTGTCAGCTTCACTCTTCGTGTGGATACCGTTAGAGGTGAACCTATGACTTGGTTTGCCCGGTCTAAGTTTGCCCTAGACCCTTGCTTCGGTTTTGGAGCAGGCCACAAGGTAATCTACACCGCTTCTCTTTGTTATAGAACCGGTTTGCAGTCTGCCAGGGTCTTGGAGACGGAGTTTTGTGGGATTTTTTGTATTTTTCGCTGCTGCGGCAAGAGTGTTGCCTCCACGAAACCCTTCATATATGGCAGTACGACGGTTGGTATTGGCCCAGGTGAGGTTTAGTGAATTTATGTCTGGTTGAGCCCCGCTCTTTACAGCTATATGGCTTTATGAAGCGATCGAGCACTTAGAAAGCGAAACTGTGAGGCTCAGCGGGCTAATCTGCTGAGTTGAGCGGCTCTGCGGCTATGGACTGGTCCGGCCGGTCGGGCTCTTGAAAAATAAGGCTGCGAGGGCTGGAGTGGGTTAATATGCTTGGTGAATTGGCTCTGCGACTATATGCTTCCAGTCCTAAGCGGTTGAGCTCTTAGCGAGGTATTGAGGCTCCACGTGTGCTAATGCTGGTGGGCCGGCTCTCTGACTATATGGCCTTATGCGACGGTTGAACTCTTAGTAATTTCTTTGAGGCTCAGTGGGCTAATCTGCTGAGTTGAACTCCCAGCTATCTGAAAATCCTCCACGAGATCACATGGATTTCCCACGAGAGTACATTGGTATTGAGTTGGGGTTGGCTGCCGAGGTGGTGGTGGCTACGCCTGATCCACACGACCTTCGAGAGGCTATGTGCGAAGAAGATACCCCGTCGAATCGAGGTATTCTATTTCTTTCTGGTATAATACTGTCGTCAGTTGATGCTAGTGGTCCACTATGGAACTCATAGTACCTGGTGTTATCTCTTTTGGTTGGGTCCGTCCTCATTTGGGATGGCCATCTCATGAATTTTTCATGTTGTACCTCGCGCAAGACCTGTGATAATGTGGTTGTCAGGGGGGTGAACCGCCGAGGTGAATACCACTGTCGTAGCAGGGTGAGGTGGTCTGGCGGGTCTTGACCGCTCTCTCGCACTCTTCGGGATCGTTCTCGTCTCTCCTTGGGGATCTCTCACCGGTCTCCCATTGTCTCTTGGGGCTTCGCTCCCGTTGCTTATCAGTCCTGCTTTTCTCCTTGTGGGTTGAAGAGCTTCCTTTCTTGGATATGAGGGCTTCTTCGCCCAGGGTTAATGTACTTCTCGCTTTACTTGAGCACTTCAACCCATGCACGAGTTCTTTGAAACGAGAAAATATTAAGTCTTTTGGTTGTACTCCTAACTCGTGATGAATGCGGTGATGGCGAACTAAATCTGGAACATCTACTTTTAATGACTCGGCGTTGAACCTCTAGACATAAGACCTCAGGCTTTCTTGTGGGCTCTGCTATGAATGACAGAAGTGATAACTTCGGCTTTGTACGTTAAGCCCGATGAAGTGGGAGGCGAATCACGATGGAAGTTCTCTAAATGAAGAGGCCCGGCGGCGGTAGGAGCCTATTAAACCAAGCCAGCGCCGGGCCTTTTAGCGTTATAGAGGCTGCAGATACGGGGTCTTGATATCCATGCAGCTCCATCTGGTTCTTGTAGGTATTAAGATGGTCGACGGGATCGCCGTTCCATCGAGCGGCTTATGGCATCTTGAACTTTCTTTGGAAGGGGAAATGTAACACCTCGGTATTGAGCAGGAGCTAAGTTTGATGCACTAGGGTGTCCGCCAGAGTGCGAGTACTTCGACTTCCTTCATGTGGCTGAGCTCCTGTTGGATGCCTTGAACCTCTGCTCCCATGATCGCTCCCATTCCTTGCTGAGGAAGGGTCGGTTCATCGTTTCCGATGTTCCCCCGAGTAATGCCGTTCAGCTCCTCTGCAGGGGTTGGGTGAGGGCTCGTGCCTTGGCCGGCAGTTACGCTATTTCTGCCTCTCGGGGAGGGCCAAGGTGTGGCTGCTCTTCCTAAGGGGTGGTGTTATGGCCTTCCTGGGCCTGTCGTACTTCCCGCGGGCGTTGCATCTGCCTGGTGAGTTGCTCTAATTCCCTTATCAAGCGCTGGTTGGTGAGACGGAGTGCCTCCATCTCGTTTGTGTTATTGTGTATAGCTTCCAGCGTGCCTACAGGAGGTCGGCTATCTGCATTGCCTTGCTGGTCTTGCATCCTTGAGGGATTGGCGTGGCTCCTGCTTGTATTTCTAGTTGATACCATCAGTTACTGAGAGATCAGCTTTATTTGTAAAGGAACTGTCGTTCCCCACGAGGCAGCCTCAGCCCAGTGATGCCTTTTCAGCAGACAAGAGTACAGGCGTGATCAGGCCAGGGGTGGTCAGCTCTGGGCGTTGGACTCCTCTGAAACAAGAAATAAGAGGATCGGCGAGGCTGCTTGGGTACTCTCCGTCTAAGTCGGTTCCTTGGGGAAAGAAAAGATCAACTGCTTAGAGAGTGAATTTTCTGTGTACCTTTCACCGACGGGGTGGTCTGGTATTTATAGTGTTGGATTTTCCTAATTGGATGGTGATAAAGACTCTCTCTTATTGGATGGAGGATTTTCTTTCCTTATCGCTGTCAAATTAATAAGGATAAGCTGAAACTGATTATTGGGAATTATCTTTACTTCCACTATTAGTGGAAATTTGATTTATAACTAGACGATTATTAGGAATTATCACCTTTATATTGGTGGAAATTTGATTTGATTTGATTATAGGATGGGCTCTTTGGGCTTTCGCGTTATTGGCCCACAGGATGGATGAAGCGGGCTTAGTTTGGAGCTGCGCGAGGCCGAGGAGCCTTTTTCTTGGGCACAGCATAAGTATTTTCAATCCTACTGCTCCTTGGACTTAGAGTGTCACGCCCGATTCCCACGGTCAGAACTTAGATTGGCGAGATTCAGACGGGTTTACGAGACCTTGAGACCATATCTTGGGACTCTTTGCTTGATTTTTTTTTAAAAAAGCCCAGAACTTGTACACAATGGGTATGGCCCACATCTTATAACTAAATCAAAATATCATGTACTAAAATAAAAACTACCACTGTAGTGGTGTTTGATATCTATACACATGCGAGTCCCATTTAAATATATCTGGCTGTGCTTACATTTTCAATTACATATTCGAGGAGCGCAAAACCTCTTTGTGATGAGACCCTTACCGTGTGTTGGCGGTTGTATGCGGATGTTTTCAGGCGTCTTCTCCACGTACCTACGGATTAAAAACTTAGTGCTAAGCTTTCGCTTAGTGGGAAACATATCTTATACAAAAACGAAATAACGTATCCATGATGAGATACTCGGAATCTTGAGGAATTCATGCTCATATTCATACATAATTGTTCTTGTAACAAACTTAGAAACTGTTCGGATCTCATTCTGATGCGAACTTATACTTATAACAATCTTATACTTACTCAGGAATTACACTTATGGCAGACTTATCCTTATTTGGATCTTATACTCATAGCAAACTTATTCTTATCCAGGTCTTATACTTATAACAGTCGGATCTTATACTTATAGCAGACTTATTCTTATTCAGGTCTTATACTTATTCAGATTTCTCGTATGCTGTACTGAGCTTATACATGTACTTATACTTATCTCAAGCTTATACTTATTTCGATCTCCGTAGGAGTCTGAACTTATGCTTATCTGAAGTGCCAAACACGTAATAATACTTATATCTGTCTCATATCACCCGTGAGTGTCACGAACTTATACTTATCCTCACGGGTTTACACTTGTTCGGAGGTACCCGTGAGTATCCACACGGGTGCAGACGTATGCTGGTATTGCGGAACTTATTCTTGTCTTTCGGATCTTATACGTGTATTACAGAACTTATACTTGTCTTACGGAACTATGCGGTCTTACGAGGAACATACGGTATTTGAGACACATATCTTGGTATTTCGGATCTTATACGTGTATTACAGAACTTATACATGTATTTCAAATCTTATACATGTATTACAGAGTATATACTTATCTTACAGATCTTATACTTGTGTTATAGAATTGATTCTTGAATTTCAGATCTTATTCTTGTACGAAGGTACCCGTAGGTACTATAAGTCAGAACATATCAGTCGTATCTGTAGTGGATGAGGCTTATCTGATCGGACATTGATGCTCGTGGGAATTGCGAGGATCACATCAAATACATGTACCGAGGTTTATACATGGCCGAGGTATCCCCGAAACAAACGAGGTTGTCGGTTTGCTCTCAGAATCATCTTTAGACTTATCTGATTTCTTATGCTTATAACGGGCTTTATGTTTATTCGGGCTAAAATGGAAATGCGAAGCTTATCGCTTGTCGAACTTATACACATAACGGACTTATGTTTATTCGGGACTCAGCTGAAGTCACAGAGAACTTATTCTAGGATTTCGAGATCTTATACGGGCTTATTCTCTTATTTCGGATAGGAAATGCCACGTAGGTATTCTGAGAACATTTTTCTTGTACAAAGTACCCGTGGGTGCTCACAGACAGTTCATTATCTGAGAGGTGCCCGTAGGTACCTCTTTGGACTTATACTTATTTTGTAGAATGCAGAGTGCAGTGGGTCTTCATGATTTATCGAATCTGAGAATTGCGAAGTAGGTACTACGAGCTTAGGATCTGAGAGGTTCATTGATCTTACTGCCCATTAACATTGATGTTTTATCATATGTTTGTCGACTACTAGACCAATCATAAGAAATAGAGTAGGGCCTTGATCTGTCGTATCGAAAGTGCAATCTTTGAGCGAGTGCGTAACACCGGCGAAGTCAGAAATGCCCAGATTCGGGCGTGCACACGCCCGCATGGCTTGAGCTGCGGTAGCACCCGGCGGGAGTCTTGAACGCCGTCGGGCGATGCTACTCACGCCTTGAAGGTATAATGCGCGGTCGGGGGCGATGCCCTTTCCTTGGCGAAGTGCAAGTAGCGCGCAGCGAAGTCTTTAGACACCAATCCGGGGCGTGACTAACCACGCGGCGAGAGGTTAAGTAGCACGGCAGAGTCGAAACACCGACAGTCAGAACACCATGAGAATCCACTCATTCATTCTTGGTCACACAGGTAGTCGGATTAATATTATGTCTTTGAACTTATGCTTCTTGTCGTTCTATGATCACGACATTTGTCTCTTTCATATTACATTTCCGAGTTACCGTATTTGATTCGTTTTTCATGTTTCGTATCTATTCGGGTTTCTTACCTATTCCATATGGCATTTCGGATACTTATACGGGAATCTTGATGTATTCGCATCGTTCATGTATTCTTGTCCCTCGATGCATCTACTTTTATTAGAAATTGGAATCATTCCATTGAATCATCGAACCTAAAGTTATGACATTTCATGCCAAACTAGTCGGTTTGCAGGATTACACTAGGAGCAGTCTGAATTTCTTATTTTTTTTAGGAGGCTTAACTTCATACGACCTTAATTTTGTATTGTTTTGACCTAAGGTCTTCAGGGTTCATTTCAAGTGGAATCACTTCAAATCGGGCTGGCACAAGCTGAGATTCTGTCCAGCAATCCGACTACTTTCTATGAGCAAACTAAAGCAGAATTTAGCTGGATTATAGCCTACTTTAGTGAATTTTGGACCCAGTCAGGTGTGATGTCTTATTTAAGGATGTTGGTTCTCCTTGAAGTGGTTTAATTAGACACTCGAATCTCAATCGGATAAGAAATGAAGCAAGTTATGGCTCAATACAAAGCATCGAAATAGAGCGGGGTGTCTGGTACATGTCCTAACATGTGCGTTTGTGTCGATCTGGAAGAATTAATACCAGGTATATTAAAGTGTCTGAATTTTATGTCCCAAAATGCCTAGAATGTGTGTTTTGCCCTTTTCCATGTATTTGTCTACGAATCCTTTCTCTCCATATCGCGCAAAACCATTTCAAATTCATCTTATGTCCCTAACTATCTTCAAATATACTTTCAATCTTGCTCTTTATTTCAAAAAATCCGCCATGCATTACTCTCAAACCCGCTCTAATATGAGTTATGTTATCTAATAATCTTATAGGCTAATTAGGGTTTGTTTAGCCACTGCTTCGTTCACTTGTTCATGCTGAATCAGTTGAAGGAGGATTCCCTCTTGTGCCATTTAGAGTTTCTTATGCTAATTTATTACATGCTTTTGGTTAGGATGCAGTCTATCAAAACCACAGATTTGGAGGCAATTTATTACTTGTCCTGGCAAGAGTGTGGAATCCAGCCTGATTAATGATCGAGATTAGTTTCCATACCTTTTGCTTGATCTCCTCATCTCTTAACCTGTTTATTATTCTTTATCTTTCTCTTCTCTTTGCTTTCACTTCACGGTTTGTTCTTCGCAGATAGGACAATTTTGGTCTTAAATCAAAAATATCTCTTGGAGGCCTTGTTTGGCCTCAAAAACCCATTTGGGTTAAGTTTCATTTATTTGCTTTTAAGCCGCCAACTCTTAGTAATTTGTATTGATTTCCTTTTATTGTATTTTGGCCTCTGTCTTACAGGAATTCTGTGACAATTCCTATTATTTTCTTCTTTATTATAGTCTTAATTATGACTTTTAAGCCATTTTGGACAAATTACAATTTTGTCAAGCAGTCTTGTAAATTTTAAATTCGTTTCCATGTTTAATTTAAGCTGGCTTGTTAATTATCTTTACAATATCCTAGCGTGTCAGCTTATTTAGGGTATATTCGGGATGTTCTGAGAATGGGCCTATCGCCTATTTTAAACCCATCCAAATATTAGTATAGTATAATAATCAAATGACCGAAACTGAAAATTTCCCCCTTATGCCCGATGAGACTTGGATATGAGAACAAGGTTATGCCCCTTGAAAATCCATCGAGTACTTTACCATTGGATTATAGCCCTCAGCCAAACTTATGCCAACTTAAACATTTCCGGACTCAAATTAAGTCCTAACTCCACCCCTGTAATCCTATATTGATGAACACTTACAGCACGTGAAGAAGCCTCTATTACTTGATTCAGTTTAGAGATTTAAAGAATAGTTAGAAAGTTGGAGCTGGTTGTTAGAGAGTTGGTTAGTCCTGTTAGCAGGCAGGAGGTTCTTCTGTTGTAATGTTGTTTAAATAGCCTTTTCTCCTTTCAGAAAGGCGAATGATCTCTTGTTGAATATCAATAACTGCCCCCTCTGTTTAGTTCTCTGTTCTGTCTCTCTCAAGCATTTTGTCAAACACTTTCATGGATATAAGTAATCATTAACTCACCCCGTTTCCATCTGAAAAGGGAGAGGCCCCTCAAAACCCGGAAGAAACTTCACAGGTGAATGAGATGCTGCTGCAACCTCTGAAGTTACCTGTAAAACAAGAACAATAATAATAAAAAGAAACTGACTAAATTCGGGACAGCATGCCCATGTCTCTTAAATAATGCCTTTCACAGGCAAGTAATGAGGCAGTAGTCAAATGCCTCTTTCTCCATTCATATACACAGAAACACCTGACGTACAACAGGATAAATTGAGGGAGTGGTGTTGGTGACTCTGTGTGACAATTGCACTATAAGAGACATCTCAAAGGCATTACTTATAAAACTTAGCTATTTTACATATCGACCATGATATTGTTTTAAAGAACATCGTTAGTGGTATTTAAAATTACCATCGGCTTGGTAATTTCTTACGGAATTTAAATGAGCGTTAAACTGTTCGATTTTGAGCCAATGACACTCTAGAAGCCGTACCGCGTAAGATCGTGCTTATTCAGTTTTTTGAAGGCGGATACCGTTTCTTTGAATGCAGATTATAAATATGATCGTTAGAAAATTCAAATTCTAAAATTTTGAGATTTCGTGGCCGTTAAATGTGAGCCATTATTAATAAAAATCAAAATTTTAAAATTTTGATGATGTGACATGTTTATGTCGGCATGTGATGTAATCAATATAGTGATGAAGTGGCATCTTACATATAGTATTTTAGATTTTAATAATTAATAGTTAGTTAAAGTTAGTTGAAATGGTAAATTTAAAATAGATAGCGTGATTGGAGTAAAATTGAAAAATTAATTTAGCTAAAGTAGATAATGTATTAAAAATATATATTTTTGCTAGCTAATTTACATAGCTCATTTGGAGTTGCTCTAAGTCATCAAGCTTGGGATATAAAAAAGAGATGGGAAAAGAAGAAAAAGACAGCACCATCATAAATAAAACTATGTAATGTAATCTCTTTTTAAACAGGGAAAATAGGAAAAAAAAAAATATGATCTTTAGCGAATTTTGTATTTATATCTTCTTTCTTTAAAATTTTATTTAAATACGAAGTTTTATTTCATTTAAATGGGTTTTCTTTGTCTGTGTAAGGTGTCGCGAGCGAGGTTGTGTCTGCGCAAAATGTGTTTAAGTTATCTATCTTCATCATGTCATGTCTGGTGGGAGGAATTCTGGCTGATAAAGTTTCATCATCCTATACAGTTGTATTAACTAGGATTCGAACTTCAAGGCAAATTTGGTTTACATTTGCAAGCAGATAAAAAGAGTAACAAAATTGGATATGCATATGAAATTGAATATGGATTTGGATAACTGTTAGGTTTGATTTTATATATTCAGATGTCATAACTCAATATCATAACACTGTCTGCGATGTCTAAAACAAAATTGGCAAATCATATCATGATCATCAATCACAAATAAAAAAATACAAGGAAAATAAAAAGAGACAAATAAATTGTTAACGCAATTTAGTGCACTACTCTTACCTACAAGGTCACGCCCACGTATTGAACAATCCATTAAGAATGAAACGATTACAAATACAATCTCGAACTTTCACACTCAAAGACTCCCTTACAATGTTATCATTGTGAAAAATCTTCTAAGTGGTCAAGTTCAGCTAGCATCACTCTTCTTTCAAAACTTTCTACCAAAAGTGATATATTTCCCATGTAAAATTTATTTTGACAAAACATGAAGATTGTCATCTTCTGTTCTATTTGTTTTATGCAAACCACAAATCATATCTCTCCACCATAAAGAAGAATTTCAAAAGCTCACTCATTCGCACAACCTTTAGAGGTTTGTATGCATCATTTCAGATCAACCAACATACATCATCCCGCACAAAAACACACTACACAAAACCACCACTTCTCTTTAAAAAAAACTTACATTGCAGGCTCTTCCAAATACAAACAACACAAAATAAACTCAAGAGATAAACTCCAAAATATATTCACCGGATAATATCCTCCAAAATAGTCAAAGATTTCTTTAAAATATTTTTCAACGACAATTTCTTCCAATATCTTCAAAATATTCATCAACCTGTTTTTTTATTTTTACATATAAAGCCATAAAAAACCAACTAGCAAAAATCATAACAATACCAAAGAGAAAAAATGGTTATGATGAACAGCTCAAGTTTGCATAACCCTGCACTTTACTCATCATTTCCTTGCCTCTTTCCAACAGTTGGAAAATTTGGGTATGAATAGATATTTTGTAGTTGGCACGTCAGGCGATCCTCAACTAAATTTAAACTTGTCCTGGACATGCCCTCTGCAAGTCCACGTATGCGCATAGGAGTCCTTTGCAATGAGAATGGAGCAGACGGATTACCCAAAACACCCGAAACCTAAGCTCAAACCTCCCTACTTGGCCATATCCTAAAATTTGTCCCTACTTAAGACTCGAAACCTCCCTCCTTGTGCTATCCTAAGCTCAAAACATTTAGATCTAGGTCTTATTGGCAATATCATCCCATTTTGTTACATGTATTTTGCCTAAATTTGTGTAGACAATGACATTAAACTAATGCGTCAAGGCAAATGCAAAATCTTCTATTATTTGGCAAATTAGTGTATAAAAAAAAGGAAGATAAACCAGGGAATACAACTCCAGAAAGATTTGAGAAACGACTATTTCCATACTACAACAGAGCCAAACCAATGGTAAGTTTTTCCTGTATGTTTGTATTTATCTAACTCTTGGTTTTCTGTCTGTTTTTCTTTTCAAACAAAAGTAAGAAAATCAGAATCATACAACTACAAGTTTGTTGTATCCCACTCTACACCATCTTTCTTGAACCCTGAGGCTTCACTCGAGTCTCGAAGTCTATTTGGAAGCATTCTGCTGACCAATTACTTCTTGGTTCATGATTAAAAATTGCTTACAGATGTATGTTTGATAAAAAAAAAATGACTTATCAAGAATCAACAGCCATTCCACTGTCAGAACTAACAGCGACTTTTCCCATTTCTGTGGCAACCACCTCGGCATCTCCTTTCTTATCCTCAGCTTTCTCAACCTTCAATTTCTGCAGAATGACCAAATCATTAGTTTAAAATTGTTGTTAACTCACTGGTAACTTTTATGTTAAACAGAGAAAAATCAAAACAAAGTATGTTAGGACATCCAACAGTTACCCTATCATTTCATCGTGTTCCATGGCAATATCTGATCCATTTTCTTATTTTCTTGTGCTCAACTTTATTTTGTTTAAAGTCAGGATTCCTGAAGCTGCCATAGATAAGTGGTAGAGACATCTAGTGACAGAAGATGGACTCTTACTTTGTCCAGAAAAACATCCCACCTCAATTTAATCAATTTCTGCAAGTTTCCAGATGATGGATTTGTGCCTCCAAATGTTTTCATATGGAAAGTTAGACAGAATGATTCCATTACCCCTGGGTCATCTCCACGGACAAGAAAATCAAGAGGAAAATCCACACCACCATGTTCGCTTTTATCCAATAGAAAATTACTGTTTTGAAAAGTGAGCTTGATGTTTACAACCGCTGCCATGGTGGTGGTGATGATGAATGGTCATGCTGAGGCAAGGAGAGGTTTTGGGGAGGGGGATGGATTAGGGCTAAAGGTAGTGGTTACATAAGAGGTGAAAGTAATGGTAACAATGATGGTGTTATAGATGATAAATTGGTGTTAGGGCCTATTTTAAATGAAATATTTTTAAACGCAAAAGATTTCTCATACCAAAAATGAGGTAACCTATTTTTTTCATGGAAGTACATACAACCAATGTTTTTAAAATAAAATCTGGATTGCTTGCAAAGAAGCCTGCTTAATGGTGCCTTAGCTTTTTCAAACTTTCAAATCATTAAAACCGATCAAAGACAATAGCCTGACTTACCTTTGTTGCTACAGAAGAGTCATTTCTCATATGTGCAAACATGTTGGTATAGAGTGTTGCATCTCTCTTGTTGCTCTCACCTTGAAGTTGTTTCAAATTCTTTTGCATTAATTTTACCTCCCTGAAAAGGAATCGAAATGATCCAGAGTAGGCAGATTTAGTGAATTAAGATAGTGTCAGTTACTTGTAATTACCTGTTTCGAGGTTCCACCTCGAGGGCTTTCTTGATGTCCAACTCAGCCAAGACCAAATCAGCCGTTCCCATATAAGCTTGCGCTCGCCTGTACAAAGCTTTCACATTGTGGAACTCAATATCTAGAACCTGTAGGAGATCATCATTGACACTCTTTAGAGGATAACCATCCTTTATGCTATTCCACTTGGTGTGATAATATCATTTGCAGATTGAAGCACAGGCACACTAGAGAAAGTCAAACTATGAAAGGACACATACACTTGAATTACCCAATAAAGAAAAGAAATGTAGTAAGCAGTAAGGGAAAGTTGCCAGGTTGAGCTCAATTGATCAGCTTTTTATCTTCATGAAATTGCCACTTTGTCACTAGTCTAACATGTCACGTGATATGGCTCTGCCCTCACTTCAGTGAACAAGGTGTTTCACAAATCCATCCATTTCCCTTTTAAGTTAATTCACAACAGTAATTTTCTATCATGCTGTGGCATGTCTTCGCCACCTAGAAACAGCAACAACTACTGAAAGAACACTAATAGCAGGATAAAACCCCAGCAACCACTAAAGCATCTTGGAGAAAAACATGAGGTTGTTAAAGTTTTAACCGCCAATTTCTCATGAGTTTTGAAATAACAAGTTCAAGAATTTATTGCAAAGAGCATATTTAAAACATTCTAAGTTCCCAGCAGCTCAGACTTTTAACCTAAGGGACCACATCTGCTTCCTTTTCTTATTAGGTAAGATTGCTATAATTCCTTCCCTTGCACCAAAGTGGCTCTCAATTTCCTTTATTTGCATTTGTACTTACCACCAATCTTTCCAGTTCCACAAAATTTCAATCTTTCTGATTCATCAATTTCTTGTTTTCCCTTCCCAAAGAAAATTCTCATGCTGTCTGCCGCAATAATATTTTAAAAGCATAATAGTTGCTTCTCATATCTCTCTTACCTTGGAACATAGCTCGATTGCTCCGTTGAAATTATTTAGTTTCAGACAACATGCTGCACCATTCAACCAGCAAGACACTCGCAATGCTTTGATTACCTTGTGGTCACCATCACCCAAAGCATCCATCTTCACTAATATGTCGACAGCCTGATAGTGAAAAGACAAATAGCAAGTCTTAAGTTTAGAAGGCATGGACACTAAATAAGCTGTTTGAAGAATCAGGCATGGGGCCACACACATACTTTTCCTGCTCGTTGATACTTCCCAATCTTAAATAGACGATTACCATCTTCTTTCTTTCTTCCTGCTGTCTCAATTTTCTCTTGTTCGCTCATCTCCCATGATGCTTTCTCCTTTTATTTAAGATGAAATAGAACAATGCAAGATTTAAGTATTATAACTCAAGAAGTGAATGTAAGAACAAATATTAGTTAGCAAGTAGATCAAGCAGAAAAAATTTATAAACCATTTAATTTCTACTAACAAAAACATGAGCTTTTATCATCTAACTATATGTTTAGATAACAAAAAACAACAATTATAACAAAAAATTTAGCATCTGATAACATACTGTAAAATTCACACCAAGATAACAAAGACAAAATTACAACCAAATAGACTGCAAAACTTAGGATCCGATAACATGCCATAAGTATCATGCCCCTCCCCCGCAAAAAAAAAAAAGAAAAATCTTCCTATGGGCATTAAGATGGACAAAATAGTAAAGATCTCAACAAAAACTTAGGGGTTGTTTGTTTTTTAACTTAATAAGGAGCTTAATAGCTTTCAACATTAAGCTGTTTGTTTTTTAAAATTTTCACGACTTAGTGCTGAAATTTTTTAAAAAAGTTTTGAATAGAAAAAGTGAAAATATTTAGCTTTTTCTATTCAGAAAAAGTCATTTTCTGCCAAAACAAGAAAAACTCCATCATTGCCCAACAAGGAGAAGAAATTTGTGATATATCTTCTTGGGATAGCAATAGGAGGTTTGGGGCCAGGACGGCCCCATCGGAAACTGACTTGACTATTTTTTCAATTCCTAAATTTATCATTTAAAAAAAAAATTAAAGCTGGGCGAGGCGGGGCGGGGATGGGGAAAATTCCCCAGCTTTGCCTCATTACGATTGATTTTGTTTTATTTTTATTTTAAATTTTTTTATGTTTGATTTTTATTTTTATTATATTAAAATTAATATATTTCATAAAAAATATAAATATTATGAATTTTTATAAATTATTTATTAAAAACATTCTAATTATTATTATTATTTATATTCGTATAAATAAAATAATAAAATTATTTTAAATATAATAGGAGCGGGGCGGGAAGTAACAATACACAGACTCACCGCCGAAAGCCGTCTCGAGATGCGAGAAAATAAACTCAGGCATTAAGCCGATTCTGATTAAACCAAACCCGTCCCATTAAGAGCGAGGTGGGACAGGAACCCGAAATAATCCGTCCCATTGCCATCCTTACTCACTACCCAATGTTAAAAACAAACAACCTAATACTTAATCTTTATTAAGTGCTTATTCGACGATAAGTAAAAAGCTAAAACACCACCTTAGTCGTTTTGATTTTATGGACTTGAAAATGTGCAAGGAGTTGTAAAATCTTATCAAAACCTTATGGAGTTATTGATTTTTAGGAACCTGAAAATGTAATTGGAAGTCATAAACTTCCAGAGGAAAATCTATAATATATCAATTATTTTTTATTGATCCAGGCGATAAAGGAAGTTAAAAACAGAAAGGCCATTTTAAACCTAGATTGGTCAAAATTTTACTAGCATGTGCAGACATAACATGAATAGTGATGGTCAGCATCTGGAATTTAGATGTTTTATTTATTACTTTATTCATTTAATTATTTTGATGAATAGTTTCTATATATTAGATTATCATAATACATGACAGCCAATGTTATCTCATCTTCAATTCAACCATTTGACCAAAGTAATTACCTTGACAAAATCTAACATTTCAACTTCATAAGATTATATTTGAATTTAGGCGGAACAATCAACAACTTCAATGCTTCCATATCCATATTCAGAATGTATTGTCACAATTATTTCTCCCCTTCATCATTATTTGCCACTGCTTGGTCTAACTTAGAAATCACTTGTTACCTGCTTGGTAAAGGCGGAAAGTAGTAATAAATAACCGAGGTGTCCATTATGATGGTTCAGAAAGGCAAGATTGACAAAGTTAGGGCTGAGCTTACCTTCATCTGTGATGAATTGCAATGGATCTTCTCCATCAAAACCTTTTTTCTCTAATATAGTGCCATCTTCCAGCTTAGCTGTATATCTAACTGTGAAAGTTGAAGACAACACAGAATAAATCATAAGTTGATGCAGGCTCCATGATGCATTTGAAGCAGAGGAAATTCATTTAATTGACATCTCCAGGGCAGAAAACATATTTTTCTTGAAAATTTCAACAAATTAAATGCACGATGCATAATGATCAATTCCATATTAAAATCTAATGCATAAACTCTATATTCAAGTGAAACCTACTTCTCCTTTGTTCTTTGCAAAGCTTGAACCTTCATCAATTAGGCTAGGATTTTTGGCTTTTTTTTTTTTAAAGTTGGGAGGATTTTGTCACCATGATACGCTCCTTATTTCCTTATGTTATACATATATACTTCCTTATTTAGATAGAATCTGTATATAATATACTTCCTTATTTAGATAGAATTTGTATATAGACATAGTTTTCTTTGGTATAGACAGATTTGATAGTTGTAATTTAGGCTTGATTTTGGCCTTGTATATTGCTCATTTGTGCCTATATAATAAGAGGAAATCCTCAAGCTGAGGTATTCAATCCATTTTGACATGGTATCAGAGCTAGGTTCTTAGATTTTCGAATTTTTCGTGTGGGTTAATTCCTCCTTTTCGGTGCCTTTGGTTTGTGTTGGGCTCTCTCATCAGCGTTGTTTGACGTTGATTTTTGGGGTTCCTTGGCATTTTTGACACTGCCTAAGTGTTCTTTGTGCTATTTCAGCGTTTTCTGGTGTGGTTGCTGGTCTCTTTTCTGGGCAAATACGCTCTTTTCTGGTACTTTGTTGCTATTTACGAGCATCTTTCCGATTCTTTTGCTGTGATATTCACAGGTAAGAATTATTCTGCCTGGGAATTTCAATTTTGTTTATTTGTTATGGGGAAAGAATTATGGGGGCATATTGATGGGAGTGATCCGACTCCTACTGATGTTCATAAGCTACCCTAGTGGCAAATCAAAGATGCTCGGGTGATGACATGGATTTTAGGATCAGTGGATACTCTTATTGTTCTTAATCTGAGGCCATATCGACTGCTAGAGCTATATGTGGGAATATTTAAAAGAAGTATATTATCAAGACAATCTGCTCGTTCTCAATTAGAGTACGAGATTTCCAGTTATACTCAGGGCGATCTTTTTCCATTCAGGATTATTTTTCTGGATTTAATAGTCTGGGAGGGTACTGACATTAGTTATGCCAAAAGATTACCCGGAAGAATCTCTTTCTGTTGTGCAGGAAGTTCATGCGCAAAGCAAGCGCAATCAGTTTTTAATGAAGTTACGACCTGAATTTGAAGCCACTCGCTCCAATTTGATGAATAATCGTTACCATCTTTGGATATCTGTTTTGAGAATGACTTCGTGAGCAACTGTTTGTTGGATGTTATTTCATACTCTATTGCTTCAATCATCTGTTCCACCTAAATTCTGGGTTGAAGCATTATCTACGGCTGTTTATTTAATTAATAGATTGCCGTCCAGTGTCTTGAATTTTGAAACTCCTTACTTTTGTCTTTATCATTGGCATCCTAGATACCTTGACATGCATACTTTTGGCTGTGTTTGTTTTGTTCATTTGCCTTCGCATGAACGTCATAAGTTATTTGCTCAATCTGTTAGATGCGCATTTATGGGTTATAGTCCTTCACACAAAGGCTATGTTTGCTATGATCCATGCTCTAACCGATTTCGTATTTCCCGTCATGTTGTGTTCTTTGAAAATCAGTCATTCTTTCCTTTTCCTGATGTGTCTTTGCACCTGCTTTGTTTTGCCTCATTTGTTAACGACTCCTCCTGATGACCGATTCAAATCACGGACTTGTATATGAAAGACAGCGACCTACTTGCCCCTTCACGAGCACAGTCCGCCATATGAGCACGCTCATGCGAGATACTCTGGGTGATCCGTGGCTACTACCCCAGTTCCTGTTGGATTACAGGCGAAGTGTCTCGTTCAATAGGTATGGTTTCTCTCATACCTCTCTTCATGTTACACTGTCTTCCATTCCCATTCCGTCCAGTTACTCTAAGGCAACTAAACATGACTGTTGGCGGGCGGCGATGATCGAGGAACTTCGGGCTCTTCAGGATAATCATACATGGGATTTTGTCCCTTGTCCTGCTCTGGTGAAAGCTATTGGTTGCAAATGGGTCTATTCTATCAAGCTATGTTCTGATGGAACTTTGGATCGGTATAAGGCTGATTAGTTGCATAGCGTAAGCGAGCAAGTGGTATGAGGAAGACTTTGCTCAGTTGCCAAGATGACTAGAGTCACGACTTATCCCTATCTGCTTTGGCTGCGTCCCAAGGTTGGTACTTAGTGGATGGATGACAAAAATGCCGCTCACTTCATGGTGATCTGAGAAAGAGATATACATTACCATTCCACTTGGTTTGTCATCCTCTTCCTTTTCTCAGGATATTAATAAGTTTGACGATCATTGTATGGGACAAAATAAAGCTCCCTAGGCATGGTTTGATAAATTTCACTCACTTTGCTCAATTTTTCGTTTTAAGCGAGTGCATATGATTCTTCTTTATTTTTACGCGAGATCTCAACGGCATTTGTCCTTCTACTACGGTTTTTATGTTGGCGATATTGTTATTCTTGAGCAGGACTACGCCCGATCACCCGCCTCTGGCGGCATCGTCAGCCTCATTTCATGAAGGACCTTGGTCCTCTACATATGCAGGCTTGGAGTTTCATCACCCAGATCCTCGGCATTTTTTTGAATCGACATAAATACCGCCGAGGTCTAATTGCTTTGAGTTGGTCTTCGAGGATACTTTGCCACATGGATACTCTGCCAGTTAAAGAAAGGGTGATCTTGTTTGTTATGTATTGCCGATTAATTTGGGCTTGAACTATTTGACCATTACTCGACCTAACATTTCCTTTGCAATACATCGGGTTTGGTAATTCATGGGGCTCCCGCCATCGCATCATTTGGGTTCATCGTGTCATTCGATATCTTGGGGATCTTCGTCGCGGCTGTTCTTTCCTGGCCAGGACTCCTCTTCGGCTTGTGGCTTACAGTGATGCCAATTGGGCGGGATGCCACGATCTGCTTGACGATGCGCCAACGAGGTTGGTGCATGTTTCTTGATGACTCTTTGATAACTCTTTGGAAGAGTAGAAGCGAATCCAGCGTCTCAATCTTCATTCATCCAGAATCTTTTGTGCAATGTCTCTTTGCTTGTTTTGAGATTCTGAAGCCGTGGTCTCCCTTCTTTGAGATTGGTTGTGTTGATCAGAACTACTCCTCTCCATGTTGACAACTTTGGAATTTGCATTCAGTTGCGATCCCTTCTTTCATGAAGCGTACCGCATTGAGGTGGTGTCATTCTATTGAAGTATTGGACGAGTTGTATCCATTTCCTTTCTCATATTTCTCACCCTCGAATTGCGAGAATGTGTTTACGAAGGCCATGATATAGACAACGTCATCGGTTTCTTGTGGCAAATTGATGGCTGCCAGTCGATAACATCAATTTGAGGGGGGATATCGGCATGATCGCTCCTTTTCCTTATGTTATACATATATATTTCCTTGTTTAGATAGAATCTATATAATATACTTCCTTATTTAGATAGAATCCGTATATAGACATAGTTTTCTTTGGTATAGACAGATTTGATGGTTGCTATAATTAGAAGCCAGTTTTGGCCTTAGTATATTGCTCATTTGTGCCTATATAATAAGGAGGAAATCTCCGTTAAAAATATTCAATCCATTTTGACAGATTTCTCATCCAAGGACTGTTCTGAAAGGAAAATCACTCATCAAGAAAACAGTGAACATTTTTTTTATCGGTATCGAAAACATTGAACATATTTGCAAGCTCGATCCTATTACTGTGAATACCAGCCAAGATGAAAGGGACATCAACAAAAGGTCCAAAGATGGAAATGAAAAAGTAAATCCAGGAGATGACAGCCTTTTTTTTTCCTGAACGCATTGAGATCAAGAACACAGAGAAATTGCCCATGGGAAAGGAAATTTGTAGAACTAGTTGCCATAATGATAAGAGGGAGGAAAGGGCAATGCCACACCTCTCTAGAAAGCTAAGTCTTAAAACAAACTATCTTCACCATTTGTCTTAATTAATCTGCATTATATTTATCTGAAAAGTAAACATGTATTGCAACAGTGAGTTTATAATAGTATGGAATCAACATCATATCACCAGATAGCAATATAATGACCAAGGGTTTATAAAGCTTGAGAAGCGTGGTGTGTGAAGTTTAAAGGGTTGAGACATGTTAGCGTGTCACCACAGAACACCAACACTCCATAATTCACCATATGACATATTCTTGTGCTCACATAAGTCCATGCATCCAAATATGGCATTTTACATTTTTCAAAACTTCCAATTTCATTTCAGAACCGATACAAATGCCAACGATGATTGCTTTGAAACCTTAACTGCTTTTGACAACATGAGTTAAACATTAACAGACATACCAGTAACAGTTGCACCCTCACTTGCAGCAATAGTGTCTGCCCCCTCCACCAAAATCTTCTTGAATACCTTAGAATCACCAGTAACATCAATAACAGGCTTGAAAGATACCAATTCCAGATCAATGCTCAGCACAGAACTTGGTGGAATCAATCCAAACTCATTCTCTGCATCTCTGCCCACCTCTCCAAAGGCATCTGCAAGTGTCTTTCAAGATTAAAGAAAGGGTTTTCAACTGCTGAGCAGGGATCGCAAATTTAATGGTCCAAAGGCAGAAGAGGATTCAAACTTCTAATAAACTCATCTTGAAATAATATAATTGCAATAATCAAAACCACTGCTGGCATAATAGAACAATTTTTGGAGAAATGACAAGTGCAACCATAAAACACATGCATGTACATTTTAATCACGGCATCTTCTTATCACTTTACTTGCCCCCCACACATGATTCTATTGTGAGGACTGTGAATCGAAAGAGCAAAATACCACTGTAATTTCAATAACATGAAGAATGGACGATGATCATCGATGTCAGCAAAACCTCCTCTAGGCTCACACTTACTTTAGGAACTCATAATCCTGAATCTTTATGGGAGGGAACCTGCAGCAATATTACCACTCTTCTATTGACTAAAAAATGTAACTATTTCAATTATCTGGGTTCCTTTTACCCTTATGTCTTTTGCGCAGAGCAAGGCTTATTCTTCACATATCATGATTCTTGCCTCGTGTTGCCCTTACCAGATCAATCTAATAGTTATTGCCAGTTTCACTAATAGATGGTCCACACACAGATATTATCCTACCCAATACATCATACCAAGGCCTATCATAAGTATGCAAGAAAATTGCTCTTTGCCCATTCATCGAAACAAGAATCATTATCTTGCCAAGGCTAATAGGCATTAGGTAAAACTCAATACTTACATTACTTAAGGACTTAACTTGACCTTAAGTTGCTTAAAAAAAAAAGTTGACTTTAAGTTAACTTATTCTGACTTTGGTGACTTAAAACATGTGCCCGATTTTTTTACGCTTTAAGTACTAAGGTTGTTTGATAAACACAATTTAGAATAAATCATTAAATTGATTTTTATAAACTCACAATTTATTTAATCCATTAAATTAACATAATTACCTTTACTAGTTTTTGAGGTAATACCTTTCCTTATTGGCTTCAACTCATATTCATTGTCATTACTTTTAATCAATAAATTTATTCGTTAAACATCCATATTTAAGGTATTGCAGATATATAAGATAACCACAAAATATTTAATGTAAAAATGAGTTGTTAATATGGAATCATGGTTGTAAAATATACTCTTACTAACTAGTGTAGGCAAATGAGGCAAAAAATATTTAATATTAAGAATAAGCAAACTATTTTGACTTACTACTAAAATTTGTAACACTAAATTACTTTATCAAGTATGCTAAATCTATTTAATGAACTAAATCAAGTTATTAAATTATGTTAAATCATTCAATTGATTTACCAAATACCCTCTGCATCTTCGACTTTCTTGAGGTCTTCAAGCTATGCATATTTTCTGACGAGTTTTGAAATTTACACTTAGAGGGTATTTTTTAACCAGAGCTCAAGGCCTGAGTCCACAGATTAGCTGTCATTTATTCTAATATTTCCCAGGTTATGCAACAAGAAGAAAAGTAGAGGTAGCCATGTTACAAATCCAAGTTTAAGATATGAAGTCTAGCAGTTTCTTTGTCAAGAGAAGAAAAAAGTGATGAACCACATCTTTATAATTGAAAACATCAATGAGGCATTCTTTTCACTTAAGAACCATGGCAACAATTTCATATTGCACATAATTAGTGGAAGACACTTTTCATAATAGTAATATTAATGATGCATCAGACCTAAAACTATGACACAACGCATGTTGAGTGAGGATAATAGGAAGCATACATTGGGGGTTGAACAGTCAAGCAACCTTCTCTCCCCTTTCATGGTCTTGCGCTGGCAGTAACAGGACACAACTGACCTGAAAGAAAAACATTTGTCAACTATGACAAGACAGTTTATTTAACAAAATTTGCATAACCTTTATTGCTTAACCAAGTAGTGGATTTCAAGTAAATTACCATCTTTCATGTAAAACTCGATTCCTTTCTCGAAGGTTTGTGCAACAACAGAATCATCATCCAACTTCACTTTGTACTTCACTGCATTAACAAATAAAATCCCCAATTATTTCTCTGGCAGCAATGTAGCTGAGATACTCTTAGAAGCAGAAAACTCAGGCATTAGGAGAGCACGATTCAACTAATTAAAAAGGTACAAAAAATAGTGCAGAACTTCATCTAAATCTCCGGGTTGTGCATTCTTATTTCCTTTCTCCATTATTTTCTTAACGATCCCACCATCCTTACACACATCCACCACCGTGATCCAAGAAATGAGCTGGACTTCAAATTGAACAACCGAATTGGGAGGGACGCCCTGGCGGCCCGCTTCCCCGTACCCCAAATGAGGAGGCACTGTGAACAATGCGATTTCCCCCTCTGTCATTGCTTGCTTAGTGATCCTTGTGATCCAATCCTCCAACAAAATTCACCTACAGAAAAACAAAATTCTCAGCAATTGTGAACATCTAAACAAATTTTCTTTTTTGAGAAAAAAAAGAAAAAGAAAAAGGAACCATCAAAGACTCACCACGACCAAGCGTGAAGGTGGAGGGTTCATTTCTATCCTAATTGGAATCAGAAAGTGCCCCCCGAAACCAAGCAAAGAACCGACACTTAGTGAAGACTGCGATTAATAAAACCATCTTAATCAAAGAGAAGGCATCACGCTTAGCTTTTCCTGAACAGGAAGACATAGCAGGAAAAGGAAAAGGAGAGAGAGAAATCGAAAGGGAATAATGCAGTGGTGATACCAGTGACTTCGTCGCAGAGTCGGGGGTCTCCCAGCCGATTCCCTTGTGGAGAAGCCTCTTCTTGAGGCCTGAGTTGTTGAGCTCCCTCTCTTGGCCTACACGGAGAGGAGGCGCCGACTCGATCACCTCGCCGGGCTCTTCATCCAGGTCGTCCACATCGCCAAGCTGCGACACGTCGCTTGCTCTGTTCACCACCACCATGCCTCCGATTCCCACACTCACTTTCCCATGGTCCCACACTACTATATCGGTCTACTTTTTCAGTTTTTCCTCAAACCTTCCCTGGGCCTCTCTCTCTTTCCATCCAAACAAAGTCCAGGATGCTTTGGCCCACCCAAAATACCACCGGCCCGGCCCGGCCCTTTCTCCTGTTAGGGCTTCAACTTGGACAATTTGGCCCATGCTTATTCCCATCTAATTTTTCGTACCTTAATAATCATTTGAAGTGAACAATATAATACAGGTCATTGCCAACCCGCTGCGACCAAGTGGCATCTACTTAACTCATCCACGCCTATCTGATGAAACTATTAATAGTTAATTCAATTGACTTGCTAAAGACCCGGGCTTTTTAAAATAATACTATTATTTTAAAAATTATTATTTAAATAAGGTATAAAAATAAATATTTAGAAATCTATGACATTTATCTGAAATTTAGTCATATGGAGTATAAATTAATGGCGAGACACGATTTCGATACTCAGTGCAGTAAATGTCTTTTAAAAAAGCAACGATTTCGGTGTAAAATTTTGAAGTTGTGTTTGAAGAGCTATGATTTTGATGTAAGAATAAAATCGTGTGGCAACGAATTTGAGTGTAGAACTGAAGGCGTGATTTCGTAAATAACGCCAAAAATAAATCATGACCTCCTTCCACGATTAAACACTTGGCAATCGATATGTAAAATGTCATCTGTTAATAAACTACTAGATGAAGGCGATAATTAAACCTCACAACTAATATATAATAATGTCTAAAATGATAATATCCAAAGTATGTGTTAGTATAAAGTGTCTCAAAAATATTCTAAGTACAAAAGTCATCAAGTCCAACTCATACATAAAACCACTAATGAGTGCCACATGAAGGAACCTTCTTCTTTCTTTGTGGTCGTCTATTATATACTTGCATCTCTGATATATTAGAAGGACCCTCACGTTCTACTCGATATCATTGCCCTTGTTCTCTTTCTCGTCCTCGTCTAGTTTGTCCTTGATCTAATGGTTATGGTGATAGCATGAATTGGGTTGTTTGGTAATGGAGTAGATGGCTGCGACTCTTGATATTTATTTGATGGTAACTCTGAAGATGTATGTGCATTATAAGGTACTTCAGTAGGCATGGTGAACTCTGTCTGAGGTGGTGAGGTGAAAAGGAATGCATGTGTCACCACCTCATCAGAAGAACAAGGATCTAAGTGACGTGGGCTTAAAGATGGTTGGTCTATATTGCACCCTCCTTGAGACGCTTCACTTCTTTGTATATGTACCCTGGCTGACCTTGTTTTAACCCTCCCTTCTTTCATGCGTTCCTTCCTACCTCGAGAGGGTAGCTATGTCTCATCAATGTTGGAGGATCCTTGAAGTCGATCCATTTCTTGCATAACTACTAATATAGAGGTGCATAACTAACGAATGTCATGGTCATTTGGATGTGCTAGATGGTATATTTAACATGAGAGTGTTATTCTATAATTAAAAGAAAAATAAAGTTAAATATTTATTGAAATTGTATAAAATGGTGTAATAAAAAGTAAAAATTGTTTTTATTACCAATATGTGATGAAATGATCCATGAGGAGTAACAAATAAACATGTGATCGAACGATACCAAACCATATATAGATCATTATATGTAAGTACTTCTGAAAAAGCTTCAGCATTGGCAGTATGGTCACATCGAGAATTCCATATTTGAATATATTCTCGATGTCGATCCATCGATTATCTTCTTGTTGTCACTTAGATCATATCGATGCAAGATGGCCTCGTATCACAAGCCTTTGGAATCCACAGGCGCATCCCAATTGTTTCAATACTCTATCTAGTCTATTCCACTCTGATAACATGAAAACATATGAGAGGAGATGGTCATCCATATGTCAACACAGTATAATACACTGATCTATTCATGATATCATCATTGTATGGGCGCGGATAATCTCTGATCAAAGAGAAAAAAAAATTGGTGAAACTCTTTGTAAAGTAAAATTAAACAAAAGGTTATAAGTAAAGGAGTCACGACAAAATGGTAGTAACGATCTGACAAAATGGTTAGTTGAATATTATTTCACCTAATTTGATCTTAGTCGATCCAATTAGTACCTGTATTGGTACAGCGTGGTGGATATTTGTGGTGCAACATTCATCTCTCAACTATAAGATATGAAAATTAAACAAAATGGTTGTAAAGTAATAGTATAACTAAATTATTATATTATATTAATGCGTATATGTAAATTAGTATTAGTATTATATATATAAGTGTATGATAGGTGGTGGCAAGCGTCATCATGAATCATAGAATATAGTGTTGAGGTGCAGTGAAAGGAAATCTAACTCATATCACGATTGTAATATTTATGAGTGGAACGATATATGTATGCATCGAATGATATGAGATGCTCGACCTACAACTCTCTACTCCTGACCAAGCCAAACAAGCACTACTTAATGTGGGGTACCTACAATGTTGAAGTCTTTCAAAATATGCAAGAACATCAAATGAACTTTCTTATTTGACTTGTGCAAAAGAGCATCCACCAATGAGTATAATATATAAGCCCTACAATAGCATCGTATTGACTCCTCATCGACATCTGGTAGTAATGTAGAAAATCTATCCAATAACCAATTAAGATGAAGTCGTTGACATAAAATACATGTCTTTTATCTCAGGAGTAACCCCAAGCAAATCATGACAAATACGTCTCCAATCCATATGTGTGTGACCAATGATAGCATATCCATCAACTAGTAAGCCTACTAAGACATCAATGTCTTGGAGTGTGATAGTACACTCTCCTTGAGGCAAATGAAATGTATGTGTCTCGGGTCTCCATCTCTCTACAAATGTTGTAATCAAGTGCCAATCTAGTGAGATAAATCCTAATCGCGCGACACCATAAAATCCTACCTGTAGGAGAAGTGGAATGATCCAATCATCTAATGCAATAGTGCGATGAAAGATTGCCTCTTGACATCGACATTGAAGCTCTCCTAAATCATACCCTATAAATATTAAAGATGATCTATGTGTTGATTGAGAATGGAGGATAGAAGTATCCCCTTTTCAATGGCGGATCATATGTGAAATATGCAATAACACCTTGAATAAGAAAAACATAAATAAAAAATAAAAGCATTCATTACAAACAAATAAGATAATAAAAATATTTGTTAAAAATAATATAAATATTCTTAAATGACAACCAAATATCTTAACCAAAGGATAAATGGAATGGCAAATGTCTAACGAAACATCACATTACAAATAAGAAAAATCACAAATCAAACATTCTTAAAAACAACTCATTTAACATTCTTAGAGGAGTGTCCTTCAAATTTTCTAGGACATTTAAGGCAATTATGTCCCTCTTGTTTGCATATTCCACATCGAATTTTGACGCTTGGTTCCTTCCAATCAATTTCATTTCTTATCCTTGATGATCTGGGTCACCCTTTCTCTCGTAAAAGTGTTGGATTTGGATGAAGAATAGGGAAGTTGGCTCTGACCAATATGATTTATGTGGAATGAGAAAAAACTGTGAAGCATAACATCTTGCATATGCATCCATAGTAAAGTACCTGTCAACATATTGCCAACTATCAATCCTTGCATGAGTAGAAACAGCAAGCACGTGTGAACAAAGGGATGTCGAATGGTGCCACTTATTACAACTACATTTGTCTCTCGATATTAACAATTGCTTATTTTTTTACATTTATCCATATGGAACCCATGAGTTGTAGTAGTCTGAGCATCTCTCTGTATTCTCGATGGAAGATTGAAGCGAGAATGCCCGCTAACCTTTGTTTCGCAATTTGCGACTTTAGTCATGGGGAGGACACCACTATCTCATGGCAAATCGAGGACATTCTCTCTCACGACTATTTGTTCTCTTTGACTACAACCAATTGACATTACATGATGGCCTATTGGAAACATCTCCAAGTACATTTCAATGAGTAGCGTGGTGGCAGCGGCCTTTCACGACTAATGAACATTCACACCTGACATCATTATCATCTTTGATAGGTATTTGAATATAATTATTGATCCCATTAGCCCCAAATATTGGATACCGAAAATTCATCTTTAACTAAGTTTGCATGCGATCAATTGAAAATGATTGACATATATTTGCTTCCAACTCATCAAATGTTGCACTAGTGTTTGTCACAACAACTGCGAGGATGACAACTATAGCATATGCCATTTGAATAAGTAATGATTTCACCATTCATATAACATAACATAGTGGTATGAGTCTTCATTTCTTAACCTAATAATAGAAAACAATAATATTTATAAGTTACAAATTACAATACAATAAAGTGAAAGAAAAAATATATGACAATATTATTATGAGGTGTTGCGTGTTGCATGTTCAAAATTGTATTGGATGAGTATTAGTATTTTTGTCTATATGAAATAGTTACCTATTTTTTTAGTTTTATGTCATTTTATTACAAAAATACGAAATTAATGGTTTTGTGTTTGTTTCGGACTTTATGAAAGGAAAGAAGTAGGAGGTCATTCAAGCATTGATAGCAACTAATTCGAAAATCCAAATCAAAGGGTTTTGGACAAGACATGGAGCGAAACGCACAAAAAACTAAATTTATAACCCTTTTTGAAGCAATTCACATGTTCTACACTAATGAATTTTTACTATATCATGACTTTTTGACAAATTTATCCAGAATTTCCAAAAACTACCAGTTCTTATTTGGTCAGATTCAGTGGCGGACCAGAAAATAAGTTGAGAATCTTTTTTGGTTCAACCATGTAAAAGACACGACATCTATGTGGCGCTTAGTTTGCAATAAGTGTCATAGATTTGGAAATATCAATTTTTTGTTTCTATAATTTTTAATTTTTTTCTAATTATGGTATTATCTAAAAAAGTTCAGAGTATAGTCATAAAACTGTCACTAAGAGTTTTATGGATATACAAGGAGTTTGATTATTCATATCCTAAGACTGTCAACCTTAACATCTTTATTATTTTGTGATGGACCAGTTGGTTGAGATGTCTTGGGATGAGATGAATCTAAAAATTTCATATATGCATACAGTTATCAAAGAATAAAAACAAAATAAATTATGCAGAATGAGAGTTATGGGGAAAAATTATTTCAACACATACATATACAACCAGAAGAGAAACATGTCAATACTTCACCAAACGAAATAAAAAAACACCCAAGCATTTGGAAAAAAAAAAGAAAAAAACATATATAGATGGAGAATGCACATAGACAAATAGAGAGTTCAAGATGCAAGTTGCAAAATAACCTTATGTAAAAGAATCAAGGAGAGAATATCATTAAAGGAAGTAAGCGAAAATTGGCCATGGGTATAGGACATCATAGATCTTAACTTACAATTGAGGGCATATATGGTTCGTGCTCTCCAGCCAACTCTTTAAAATTGAATTAATATTTACAGCATTGAGCCATCATCATTTCCGATCACATGAATACCATGTATACAATGAAGAATAACTCATAATGTTGGAAGAAGGTTGGAATACCAAGAACTGCAAAAGGGAAGAAAAAGGGACTCAAATCCCCACTTCCAACTTATCAGGGAAAATAGGGCAAGACCAAAGACAGACCAGAGAAAGGCTATCTTTATGATTAGATGACTTAAAAACTCATACAATCTGTATCTTTACGGATATAAAGAAATCAAATCCAAAGCTCAAACAAAACCATAGGCTTTTGTATCATAAGTAAACACAAAAAGAGAATTGTGCTAATATTATGGAAAAGAGTGGTTGTATCCTTTTTTTATATTTAAAACAAGAAAAGAGAAGAGAAACAAGCCTGAAAGTATACAGGAAGTATACAAAGGCTCCAGAAGAAGCGGCGAGAGAGACATTGATGATCATTAAAGAAATGCAGAACACCACATCGTCCCAGCACGAGGCACATTCTATTACAAAAACACTAAGCATAAAACAAAATTGACAGGCAATGAAATTGGATATTTTAAAACTTTCTATGAATGCCAAGCTTTAGTTTAAATCTGGAATAGGTTTTTTTTCTTTTCATTTTTTTTCTGGTATTTCCTCTTCACTTTTCAAATGTTTATATTTGGATGGCACAATTTATAAGAAAAAGTTCTAATTTTATAGAAAATAAAAAAGTGTTTCATTGGACTAGAATCTCTGTTAGTAGCTAAACCTTGACATATAGAAAACAATATTATTACTTTACCAAAGGAGTGCTTAAAAAAGCTTCCAATTCCTGACCATCCTAGATTACTATTTAGTAAGTGTTTCTTTAGTCAACTCTAATTTTGCAAACTAGTTTTTAAATTAGTGTGATGAGACTTGAAGCACCCGACACTAAAATAATGTAAATCTGAGCTCCGGCCGACTCATTTATGGCGCAATACTATTTAACAACAATTAAGCATTCAGATTTTTTTTGATAAGCAACAATTAAGCATTGAGATCTGCATAGGTTAAACCCACTTGGACCATAACTGAATTTCTCTACCCGTCCTTGAATTTGTTTTTTGTAGTAGTGCTCCATAGAGCAGATAACATTACTTTTACTAGGCTTCCTTAGCTTGCATTATTTCATTTTTGAAATGTACTTACCAAGGAAATGACATATATCAAAGTAGGCTTTAATTTACACAGGTATCAACTATCATTTTGACTTGTCCGCAGCCTAGCTCGGTTCGGTTGGTTAGAATGTTCAAGGTATAAAGATTGGACCTGAGACGGGAGGTTCAAGTCTTAGGAGGCAATTTACTATACATTATATTAAAAGGCGATTAGCTTTCATAAAAAAAAAAAAAAAAAAATCTATCATTTTGACTCATCTTTGTAGTTCTATACACAAGGTAATGTTAAAACGTGAACCTCATGGGACAACTAATTTCTCTCCCTACAAGAGAAAAAAATGTTGTAAAAAGGTAGATATTTTTCCCATTACCTGAATCATAAATAGTGTGAAAAATCCATTATCAGGAGTTCTAATATCCCAACACTTAAGGAATAGGCAAACACATCAAAATATTTTTGAGAATTCCAATTTTTTTTTAGAGAAAATAGAATTCTACCTATTTCATCATTATTGATAGTGGCAGTCCCCCAAATGACAAGAATGATTGAATAAAAGTAAAACAAAAAAAATAAAAAATAAAAAGCCACCCCAAGCAGACCTTGAAAAAAAATCAAAGACAAACAATCCGCTAGCTTTTAGGTTGAAAGTGAAAGATAAAGAAAGAAGAAGGTTACCATAAGGCACATGTTCCTCAAGCCCTACGCCCTTGTTCCTCACACCAAACGCAAGCCTATGCCGCTAACATTGCTTAGAAACTTGTGAGGCTTTTCTAATCTAATCGATCAAATCGAGGTCCCTCCCAGGCTGACATGAGTCTCACATCCAGTTAGCCTCCACGGGCCTTCTTGGAAGAATCTCGAGGCGGCGTAATCCGCTGGTGAGAACATCCACGGATGCGACGCGAGGAACATATGCATCGGATAGCGGCGATGAAGAAGCGCTGGGTTATTGCATGCTTATTTCGGAGAAATTTCTGCCACGTCCCCAGGGTTCTTACCAAACTCTTTCTGAGATGATTGAAGAATATTAAATTCGCGAGTTGGATGTGCGGTGTGGTGGTGTTTGGTGCATTAGGGAAGATGTGAGGGAGAGCAGAGGTGCAGAGAGTAGAGAAAAAGATGAAAAACGAGGTTAGGGTATTAACTTTGGAGAAATTAAGAATTTTTTTTTTTAACGATTCAAAAAAGAAAAAGAAATATATATATATATATATATATATATATTTACATTTAATTGGCAGCTACTTGGTACTTACATGGCCAAATGTACTATAATTCCCTAAATATTCTTTTAACTCTAATATTTTAAAAAATTATTTGAAAAGAAAATATTTTTAAAAGAACCACAAAAGACCCAAAGGGACATGAACAAGGAGTGGACTTATAGAACTGCCATTCAGACCAATCGAACTAAGTTTGGTTTGTTGGGCTTTAGAGACGTAAAATTCAGTTCAAAATCCATTGGACTAGTTGGTTCATTTCTTTATTTCTCTAAATAACCTCTTGATATATAATAGAAAAAAGATAAGTTTGAACAAGAAGTATTTTGATATTTTCTACTTCATGTATAACTTCATTCAGTCAAAGAAGTAATTAAGAAGACTCCATTCAAGAGCACATTCTTGGACAACAATTACACTTCTTATACAATCTATACACAAGAGTACCCATTTTGGATTTGAAACAACAAACAGAAAAGAAGCTACCCATGGATATGGAGGCCATCAGAATGATTGTGAATTTCTAATATATGAATCTGAATCTGCACTTAGATATACATATGTATCAGAACCCAACTCTTTTATTTGTCACAGTATGCAATGCATAGCTTCGCCTTCTCGGATACAGAAAATGTGTTGTCATTATGGCATTGAAACGATATTCCTCAAAATCACAAGGCCTATCCTCATCAATTCTACCCATCCCAACACTGCGATTCCTTGGCGCCGCGTTTGCTCCCAGTGTGGGTGGCTGCATAAACGCATTCATATGATCAACACTTTGTTTGCCAGTTTGCGGAGGAACGGAGACCAGATCGATGAGAGCTCCCAACGTCCTCACCATCATTGGACCTGCAGGAAGATCTAAGGGTGAAGCTCTTAGGCAAGCTGGAGATCATGTGCACGCCCGGGCAGCCCATAGTGTTGCCGTAACTCACTCTCTCCGCCGCATCCATCATACTCCGGACATAAAAATCCCTCGCTTTGCTCAGAACTCTTATAGATGCTCGCGTCCACATGGGCCCTGTTTCGGCGATGTGCCTTTGCTCTCATATTGCTGTTTGTGTGTTTGGTAGCTGAGAAAATTATAATCACAGAACAAAGAACAGACGCAAGAGAGAGAGAGAGAGAGAGAAGTGGCGGTGAAGTTGGGGTGGAGGGGTATTTTGTAGAGGGAGGAAGAAGCGGTGGGGTAGTTTGGAAGATTTGTGTGAACGTAAACAAAGTATTTTCAAACCAGGCCGCTGTATACAAATGGTAAGGGTCTGTTTGGTTACATTAGTGTGGTTCCATTTGTTTTTTTTCTCTGAAAACATTGAGAATATAGAAAATATTGAATTTAGTTATTTTCAATAACATTTTTTTAAAATATGAACCAAACCCCTGATAGTATGTTTGGTTACAATTTTTAAAGACTGGCTCTTTTTTCAAAAAAAAAAAGAAAAACCAAAGAGAATACGAATAACACCACACATAATATGTTTGGTTCCTTTATTTTATTATGAAAAAGAAGGAGAATACAAAAAATCCTTAGAGAATAAGAAATAAATTCAGAGTGTCCACAATGATATTTCATGTGTTTTTAAAAGTTGTTCTCAAAAAATAATTTTTGAAAATATGATCCAAACATGCACTAAAATTGAGAATCAGTGAGTTGACACTTGACAACAGAAGGTTTCAACCATTGACTTTCATTGTATGTGCCCTCACCTCATCTCATGACTCATGAGTCTTGTTGTTTGTGAGAGTAAATAACTGCAAATGGAAGCCTCCTAGCTGCATCCAGCGTTCTTCCACAGTTTGACTTTGTTGTAGCTTTCAATTTTTTCATTTTTTTTTTTAAAAGAAAGACTACGAGCAGAAATATGATTGAAGAGAAAACCAAGTAATCTTCATAATTAACATTTGCAATTTCTTTAAAAAAATTTGACTATCAAGAATCTAGATATATACTTTTTTTACTAGACAATTTGAAATCTATTGTACTAGTTATTTACCACTTTATGTGTGTTCATTCCATTAACTCCATTTATCATAATATGGATTAAAAAAAATTTAAAAATCAAGAATGTTAGTGTATATAAATTGTTAACAAATTTTAATCAATAATATATATAACAATTAAAATTTTAAATAATATGAACATGATATACTAATATTAAATAATAAAAAAATGTAAACTAATGTTCTGTACTCACGAGACAGCAATTCGTAACAAAAGCTTTACTTATATGAAATTAAACCCAACCGGATTATCATATTCCCCTTTTGTTAATTAATATCACTAGAGAGTAATGTCATGGTACTACAAATCACTGTGTGAGAAATCCAATTTATAATACAAATGATTAAAGGAGGAAAATTGAATCGATGTGACGAACTGGAATATATATGGTCGAACATAATTATTTCTGTTTTTTTTTTTTTTTTGTATGCAAGGTTTATTGAAGGAAATTGTTTATGTTGTTTGATTTTTTTTTTATTAATTCAAAATTCTACAAAGAAGTATTACTAAACATTTGTAAAATATTCATGCATTTGTTTATTAACTCAAGTTCAACGTCATTTTAAAAATAACTTGAGAAGTTCAACTATCAAGTTGAATTGGTGCGCATCTTCGATTCTTAAATTACTCTTTAGGGAGAAAATGTGACAATAATTTTAGCAGATGATTATTGGTGTAAGATGGAAATTGTTTTTATAGGACCAATAGGACCAATAATTCTCTCTCTGAAGACCAACGTATTACGTACCTTTAAAAACAAGATTGAATAAATACAAGATTGGAAAAGGTGGAAATTATTAGTATAGGACAAACAATCCTCTAGATAGATCCTTGAGCATAGATAACCAACATATCTAAAAAACAAGGGTGATTGATTCAATTGGGTTAGCTGGATGCACTTATCTGATGCTTAAGTTAGTTTTAGGAATAAAAAGTTACAATAATTTTACAGATGATTTACAAGCAACAATAATTTTGTAGATGATTAGCAAGTAAGGACGGATCTAGATAAGGCTTAGTGAGATATGTAGCTACCCTTGTCATGCTCTTACCCTCACTTGGGCGAAGAGAGGGGGCATGACACGGGATTGAGACTCATTTATTTGATTTTCTGACATTGGTGGACCCATTTCAATGTATAAATCCAAATATCAGAATATAACTTATAAAACTACCACCGTAGTGGTGTTTAAAATGTCCTGTACATATACATGCATGAGTTCAGTATAGAAACTTACACAAATTCGCTATTCTAAAAATGTCTGTTTACATTCAAAACCAAAAGTCAAAACACATATCAAGTGGACTCACATTCACTTTGTGCTTGAGCTATTATATGCTGGAATATTTCATATGTCCTTTTCGATTACCTACACGAGATGAAGCATGCAAGTGATCTTTGAGCTTATGAAACTTTAGTGAGAAACAAATAACGAATATGACAACTTAAGAGTGACCATAATTCAGGAATCATTTTAACATGCTGCATATGTCAGAGTTTACGTATAACAGAATTCTATAACAGAGTTTTCATATAACATAATTCTTATAACGAAATTTACATATCTCGGTAGGAGTTGAGCAGAGATCTTATGCAGATTTTCATTAGATTTATTCTGAGACGAACTTATTTCTTATGCTTTCTTATTGTTCATTATTCGATTCTTATTATATAAATGTTTTTGTATGGGCGATATAGCGATACGGTATTAGGGGCGGCCTGTAAGAGTATTCGAAGTGCGATGCGATGCGAGCAGAGCGTGCACGGTGATGAGTGCCCAAAACACTCATCATATACCCGTGTTTGATCACGTTTTCGGTTCATTTTACTTAGTAATAAGTGCGTTTTTTTTGCCTTATATATGATACTCGGTTTCTTGTGTATTTCAGGTAAAAAATCTGGCATTTAGGCTTTGTGTGGAGATTTGAAGAAGGAGATTGGAGGAGGCTCGGCCTCAGCGTCATGGCGTTGGTCATATGGCGTGCAACCTACATCGATAGCGTCGTGGCGTTCACGGCGTCTTCGGGACTCATCAACGAAATTTTAGATGCAAAAATAAAAACGTAAGGAGGGCGAGGAGAGAGGCCACGAGATCCAAGAGCCCGAGGCGACTACGAGTGCCCTAGAGAGATAGTGTAATCCACGTATTTACGTATTTTCTTTCTACAACTCACATTGATTGAAAACAAAATGATTGTAATTATCATAGCCAGATGTTCATCTCTGAGTTTTGCTGTACTCTTGTCACACTCATATGGATTAGTGATTAATTCAGTATATACATAGATCCGATATTGACTTGCTCTATTTTCTGTGAATTATCTATATGGTGGTGTTTGGCCAACATCAACATACTCTCGCCGGAAATCTGAAATCAAGAGATAAAGGTTCCCAGGGATCTGGGTAGAGTGACACTTGGTAAATCGGAGAGTAGAGATCTCCTGGTTTCAAGTGTGGCGATTAGGGTTTAACCATTCAAGCGTCTCAGAGTTTAGGGTTGATGTAGTGATGCAATAAACCCTACTAGTGAGATAGGCGAATATACCTTAAGAGAGGATATCTCGTAGGCACGATCAACCTGCCAGTGTGAATCTGTGAAAGTATTGAATGATCAATTCTACCTAGATAGTAATCCATTGAGTGTGGCAAGGGGAGGCAAAAACCCTAGTCCCCATTAATCGAGTTAAGAAATCGTTTAGGATTAGAAGTTTCATTATATTAGCCATAATTCACTAAAGTTTGAGATCCAGATAATATTCTAGAGCCAATTCTGATATTTAACACACTTCTCCTTGTGGGAATGACACTTGACTAGCCATATATTACGTAAACTTGACGCGTATACTTGCGCGAGCGAGCCTACGTTTTACATTAATTTTACATAATCTCTATAGTGTTCGTCACATGCCCACATAACAGAGGTGCCGTAGCACAATGCAGGAGTGTTGTCGCACTGAACAGAGACTTGCTTGCCCATGTACTAGAAGTTTTGTAGCACTAGCAGGAGTGCCGTTTCACTAAATAGAGAAGTGCCTCCCCATGTACAATATAGGAGTGTCGTCGCACTGAACAGACGTGTCTATTCATTCACTATCCGGCCTCCAACAAGCATACAATTATATATATATATATATATATTACTGAGCATGATATATTTTTCTTCATTACATTAACAAATAAGGGGCAAGAAACAATGTTTGCCCAATGACAGGATCGCCGATGAGAAGCAAAGCTTCGCCTCGGCGACGAGGTACAAAACATTTTTCATATAAATTTTATACTTGTATGGACCCTTTCATTCATTTATTAGGATCCTCAATTAATCTAATTTTATGCCTAATTATCTTCCATTGAAAGTCGACAAAATGCTTGAGTTCTGATGTGAAAAAAGAACAAAAAATTGGGGCGTAGCTTGGCACCAGGCACAGAGGTTCGCTTAGGCTAGAGGTGCTAGCAGGTGGAGGCGAAACTTCTCGGGAGGGTCTCGGGGTCCGGCAGGCGAGCTCTAAGCCTGGCGTGCACTCTTACGCCTAGGCGTAGGAGTGTGTGAGAAACAAAAATGACCGGTTTGGCCATTTCACGAAATCTTTAACAAAGATATTCATTTCAAACAAAACTACTAAACTGACTTAAACAAACCTGAAACACCTTTATTATGAGTTAGGGTTTTCCTAACCCAAAAATAGACAAATAGGGAGTTAGGTTAATTTCCTAATATAAAATGAGAAATTTCCATACCTTGATCTTCAAAGAGTTGAACCAAACTTTTTCTTTTCTTCCCACTTGAACAAGGAACACCAAGAAATGGAGAACTTCGACCCCGACTTCTTGCTCCTCTCCCAGCCAAGTAAATGCCTAACCAAATGAAAACTTCTTCATCTCTAAGATCTTGTTTGGTCTTATCTCAATTTGGGCTTAAGGCCATGTTTTGGCTTATCACAGTTTAGTTTATTCTCCTTTTGCATTTTAATCCTTCAATTTCATTCTATTTACACATCCATTTATTCAATTCTTATAACATATTATCTTCTTGAATGATTGACTTTTGGAGTCCTTAATGTCAAATTTTATCATTTTAACCTTGGTATTTAAATTTATAAAATACAAGTATACCATAATATACCTAAACATGTAATGTCCTCTTAAATAATTTGGGGTGTTTAGCCCCCATTGGGAGTGAAAAAACAATGTTATCTTTACTTAGAGACTTGAATATGAGAACAAACATATATTCTCATTGAAAATTCATCGGCATTGTACCATTACGCTATAAACCTCATTCATAATTTCTTATCGAATTTAGGATCTCACTGAAAATAAATCATGGCTCCGTGCCATTGTTTACTGGTGTATACTTTTGTACTTTTGTGCAATCTTTCTTTTTATATATATATAACAATCGATTATTAATGCCGATAATAGGCATCATTAATAAGTAATAGTTTTAGGTCATTATTAATGCCGATAATAGGCATCATTAATAAGTAATAGTTTTAGGTCATTATTTTGAAATATATATATATATATATATATATATATATATATATATATATATATATATACATATATATATATATATATATATATATATATATATAATAGTAATTAAGTTATAAATGCAATAATAGGCATCATTAATAAGTAATAGTTTTAAACTTCATGCTCATTTGATAGGTCATTATTTATTGGAATTAATGTAGTAACAACTTAGTTCATTCTGACTATGTCATTAGCCATTTCATTTTAGTTGCGGTAACACCCCAAACTTGGACAAGGTGTCTTGTCTATCCACGTATAAAGCCTAAAACCTTATATGAATGACATTTCAAAATTTACGTTTATAGTCTTGTTTGTTTTGAATAACTGAAAAATTAAACTAATTTCGTCAAATCGAAATCTCTCAATGACATAAAATCTTTCAAAGTATAACAAAATGACATTAAACCAATATATTCTAATAAGATAAATTTTTCAAAACTAATTTTTCTCAAAATGTAATATTCTAGCAACATAAAATCCTTCAAATGAAAGTTTGCAAACATTCAATCTTAGAGCATTAAAATAGTCCAACAATCTTAAGTCTTTCCAACTAACACCAACTCAAAAATAGTTCTTAACTTTCATCTATGCCTACCCTAAAATCACTAATCGCCAAGGTTTAGGGTATCTAAAAATGATTAATAATAAAGAGTGAACTAAAAGTCTAATTATGAATGTTAATACAGTTTCATTGATCAAATATTTAAAATTCACACACACACACACACACACACACACACACACATATATATATATATATATATTTCAAATTGATATTCCATCATATTTTATGTTTCCCAAACAATTCCATATCATAATCAAATTCACAAATATTTTAAAACACATATACTCATAGTTCAGAAAATATTTGTTTCAAAATCAGAATATCATCTGTTAACCATTGTGAGGGTCTCGATGGGTCGGCTAAGAGTTTAGGCGACTGAGCTTGGATAAGGAGGTCCATGGCCAGGTTCGGTTCAAGCCTAGGCATGTTGATCGGTCGATAGACCGGAGTCGGTGAACTGTATGTATTTTCTTAAGGCCCTTGTAGCCCATGGGCCTTGACTAGGCGCGAGCCAATGGCCTTGGCCAGTAGATAACGGTCTCAAGGCGGGCAACCTTAGCGGGCCCATAGGCGAATGGGCTTGACAAGCCCGATAATTAAAATCATATATTTTATAATTTTAACCCATTTCTCTTGTTAAAATTTAATGCACTAACTAAATTGTACTTATATTTGACTTATATAATAAACTCCCAACAAAATACATATATGATAAATAGAGAGTTACATAATGTATTTTTAAGAATAACCCTAGGAATGAGGGTGGCTTATCCAAGGCGGGCTAAAGGGAGGCTTATGGATGGAGCTGGGGCGGGTTATGGGCGGGCGCGCCATGGCTTATTAGTCGAGCTAAAATAGCTTTGTGGCAGACCCTTCCTAAAAATGGGCTTGGCCGGTCTTGGCCTAGGCTTTAGCCAGTTGGGCCAAATTACGGGCTCAGCGAGCCTCGGGTCCGGGCTTTTTGGAGACCCTACAGGTAGGGAGGATTGGTCAAAATATTTACACTCTTGGTTCTCAGTGTTAGAAATTTTAATTTCTAGTGGGATTCTGAATTTGGTATTGATAATTGTTATGTCATTACACACGGTGATGATTAGTGTAGTATCTAGAGACAGTGCTCCAGTGTAAGCCCTCGGAGTGCCGATTCGTTAAAATTTAAGTATTTTTAGTGTGTTTTGTTATTTGAGTAAATGTCTTAATAAAAAAGACATTTAATATTAATGTATTATTTGAGTAAATGTCTTACTAAGAACAATATTAATAATTGTTATATGAGTAAATGTCTTAATAAATAATATTTAATATTAGTATTCACCTTTTCTATATATATATATATATATATATATGAAGGCATAGAAAAACAACCACAGGGGTTTGATTCGAAAGTCGAGAATCAATCGAGTCCTTATATAAGTAAAAGGCGTTTAAGTGTGGATGCGGCATAGGAAAACATATATATATTATTACTTGGGATATTCAATTATCGTGATGGATTCTTCAAGTAAGTTTTTCTTTCTTTTCATTTTCTGTAAACTATGCCATGATTGTTAAATTGGTTGATTTAATTGTTCTATTAGAATCCAAATTGTTAAATCGTTTCCGCAAATTTTCAACAATTTTGGTATCAGAGACAAGTTTAATAGAAATTCAATTACCAATTTAGGGTTTGGAAATTTGGGTATTTTCTCAATTAGAGATTAATTATAGTTAATTGATGTTTAAATTAACATTTGCTGGCACATAATTAACTTGGGTTTTTAACTTTTGAATTAACATTTTCGGTTGAATATTTGAATTGATAGTTTGGCATTCATCGTGTGAATTCAATTGTTCTCGAAATTGTGATTTTGAGATAGTTTATATATAAATGTTCTTGGTTTTAATTGTTGATTGTCGATTCAAATTGTGATGAAAATCGAGTCCAAGCTGTCCATGCGTCATCAATGTGAGTAACTTTGTAAATACATCTTGTCAGAGTAGAAAATTGCAGTATGCATGTGCATATATGACTTATGCAAATTTCAGGAATTGTATATGCAAATCTTTTCACATAAAATCTTTTCACATAATAATGATGTTATATATTATTATTTGAGCTTTAAGAAATAGGTTAATGAATTAAGAATAAAAGATATTAAAGAGTAGTCTTTTATATTATTAAACTTAATAATTTAAGTTTATATGATTTAAATCTTTAATATTTTAGTGAGTGCGTTAGTCACTAAAGTGGCCCACTCAAATTTCATTAAATGATTTAAATAATATTTATAAATGTTTATTTGATATAGCATCATAAATGACCTTTAAGAATAATAAACATTTATAGTTATTAATATCTGTAGTTATCACGATTACCCAAGGTAGATCTGCCATGTTAATAACAATTGGAAGTAGATTATGAACCTTATTTAATTAATATATAGTGCACATCAAAAGATGACTTATATGTTAAAATTAAATTTTGTGATTGACCTTATATATGTTATATGAATGATGCATATTTGGTGATTGTTGGTTGTGTTTAGATTTAGCCCAAAGGTGAATTTAAATGCAATGTTTTGGTATATATATTATAGTCTGAATTGTGGTTTAAATTCAAAGTAATTAATATGTGAGATGTAAATGTTTGCTGTGATCTCTAATGTGTTGCCAATGGTATCAAGTTTAATGGACGAGGAGCTATATTAGTTTGGATCGAATATGTCAAGCTAAATCTTTGGCCCCTTTTTGGGACTCCGATTCGGCTCTAGTTATGGATGAACCCACTAAGCAGGCGATACTAGTTTGGAGAGCGGACAAGAAAATGTGGGAGAAATTGGGAGGAGGTCAAATAGGCTTATGATGAGCTTAAGCTCGACATAAGCGCCTAATACCTTCCCGGTAGTGAAAATGTGAAATTTGTGGCTGAAATTAAGAAGTGTACTATGACAGACATTGTGGATAAGTTTATTGTTGCTACTCTTATTAATGATTTATCTAATAGAGAGTACACCATAGCTCAGTCAATGGAGGAACATATTACTCACATAATTGAATACCTACAATAAAAGCAGAGTTTGGATATGGATCTTAGTGGCTTAGTGTTAATTGAGTTTACGATGAAATCCTTAACCAAGGGTGATGATTTCAAGCAATTTCGGAGAACTTACAACCAACTTAAGGAAAAATGGTCTCTTTGAATACTAAGGCCATGCTTATGCGAGGGAGCGAGCGAGGGAAGACCTTAGGTCGAGCCCCCGAGCCAACTTTACTGTGTAATAATTAAATCAAGCGGCTGGTTTCTGTGTTGTGAAAGCTCCAGTAGAAATGGAAGAACAAGGGAAGCGACCATTTAAGGTGCAGCCCGGTAAAGAGCAGGAAGTTTGAAAAGATTAAAATGTTTCTTTTGCAACAAACTTTTAGACACCAGAAGTAGGTGCCAAAAGAGGAAGGCATGGTTTGAAAAGAGAGGTATACATTTTGTTTCAGTATGCTTTGAATCAAATCTGATTAAGGTTTCTTCTAATACTTGGTGGCTTGACACTGGTGCAACCACTCATGTTTCTAATGTTATGCGGGGTTACCCTAAACTTCCACCAAATCTTGGGAAGTAGACTTTCTATTTATGGGAAAGCAGGGATGAAAGCTAGAATTGAAGGTGTAGGGACATATAAATTGTGTTAGATCGGGCTATTGCCTTGATCTAGAAGTGTTTATATGTTCACGATTGCTCTAGAAATCTTGTTTACTGTTCTAGATTGGATGTTTAGGATTGGACATGGTTGTTTTCATTTGTATCATGGAACAAACCTTTGTGGTAGGTTACGATTCTTCGGATGCTATATTGTTTAATCTGAATTCTACTTTTGTTAATTCCACATTTAATGTTGATGTTAAATATGATGTTGGTATTGTTGTAGAAAAGAGTGCACTTAATAGGTCTTGGCGACTTGTGGCATAAGGCTCGGTCATATATCCAAAGAAAGGATTTTGAGACTAATTAAAGCGAAGTTTTGCCTCGATTAGTTTTACCGATTGGAATAATACTTGTGTGGATTGCATTAAGGGTAAACAGAAGTCAAACATGTATCAAAACAAGCTGCCACAAGGAGTAGTGGATTACTTGATTTAATACATACAGATATTTGTGGTCCTTTCGATGTACCATCTTGGGGCGGTGAGAGGTATTTCATCACCTTCATTGATGATTACTCTAGGAATTGTTACCTTTATTTGCTGCATGAAAGAACTCAATCGGTTGATGTCCTTGAGACATTCATTTTGAAAGGTTGAGAAGGCAGTTAAATAGAAGGTTAAAATGTCACGTTCGATAGAGGTGGTGAATATTATGGAAAGGCGTCGGAAGTTGGACAAATTCGGGCCCATTTAAGAAACTCCTTGAGTCGAGGGCATTTGTGCGCGGTATACAATGCAGGATAAAGCCCACACGAAATAGCTTAAGCCGAAAGGCGTGTCGTACATTGATGGAAATGGTAGGAGTATGGTGAATGATAGTTGCATTACTGTTTCATTGTGGATGTATGCATTGAGACCATTGCATTACATATTAAATAGGGTACCTAGTAAGCGGTTCTAAGACACCTTATGAAGCTATTGTGGACATCTAAGGCTTTAGTTTAAGACATCTTCACGGTATTGGGACTGTCGGCCCAGTGAGATATATAATCCACATGTAGAAAGTTGGATTCAGGGACCATTAGTGGTTATTTCATTGGATGTAGGAAGGTGAAAGGATATAGATTCTATTGTCCTAACCATAGTACGAGAATTGTAGAGTCCGGGAATGCTCGCTTCATTGAAAATGGCAGTGTCAGTGGGAGTGTGGGAGCACGTGATGTGGAGATAAGAGAGTCATTGATGGACTAAAACCCATCAAATGATCCATCTCAAATTGAAGTTCCTGTGTGTAGCACGGCCCTGAGGCATGAATATGGAACAACAACAAATGGATACTCAAGCCCAATTATGGATGCCATTGTTCAAGAAGAGGAGGAAAATGCTCGAGTTAATGAGCAAGTGTGACTCAGAGAAATAGTATCCAAGGAGGTCTACTAGAGAGAAAAGATTGGCTATTCGAATGACTATATAGTTTATACGCCCGAGCATGGTGACTTGAGCATTGATAATGACCGGTCTCTTCGATGACCATGGCGGTGAAAATTACGATAAGTGGTTAATGGCCATGAAGGAAGAGTTGGAAATCCATGGATGACAATAATGTTTAGGAATAATGGAATTACCGAAGGATTCTAAAAAGTCGAGGTACGTAAGTGGGTCTTTAAGACCCAGAAACAAGACTCTAAGGAGGCAATGTCGAAAGAGGTACAAAGCGGACTTGTTGCCAAAGGTTACACGAGGATGGCATTGACTACAAGAGACTTTCTCTCACAGGTTTCCTAAGAAAGGACTCTTTAAGGATTGTAATGGCTTTGGTGGCTCATTTTGATCTTGACTTCACTAAATGGATGTTAAAACGGTCTTTCTCAATGGAGATTTGGAAGAAGAGGTATATATGGATCAACCTCAAGGTTTTGAGACCACAAGTAAAAGAAATCTGGTATTTAGGTTGAAGAAATCAATCTATGGATTAAAACAAGCTTCTAGACAATGGTATTTGAAGTTTAATGATACCGTATTGTCATATGGATTTGTAGAAGTGACCGTTGACCGGTGCATCTACATGAAGGTTGTGGGAAGCAAGTTCATAATCCTTGTGTTGTATGTAGATGATAATTCTTCTTCTTGCTAAGCGTCGTGGGTTATTGCATGATGTTAAGAATTACCTTTCTAGTAACTTTGGAAATGAAGGATATGGGTGAGGCTTCCTATGTGATCGAAATGAAATGTTGGGATAGATCTAAAGGAATTTTAGGATTATCTCAAAGGCTTACATCAACAAAGTTCTAGAAAGATTTAAGACTCAGGATCATGTTCACTTAGTCAGTTCCATCCAAGAACAATTTCAGTCTATCCAATGTCCCAAAAGCGATTTGGGCATAAGAAATGGATAATATTCATATGCTTCTTTAGTTAGAGTTTGATGTATGCTGAGACTTGTACTAAATTTGGATAAGCTTTGCGGTCGGTATGTTGGGTCGTTATCAATCAAATCCCGGATTATTTCATTGGAGAGCTGTAAAGAAAGTTTTGAGGTACTTGCAAGGCACTAAGGATCACATGCTCACATATAGAAGAACTAGTAACCTTGAGATTGTTGGTTACTCGGACTCAGACTATGCCGGATGTATGGATACCCGAAAGTCCACATTTGGCTATTTGCTCCTTCTAGCTGATGGAGCTATCTCATGGAAGAGTGGTAAAAGCGATCTGTCATTGCTACTTCCACTGAATGAATTTATAGCATGCTTTGAAGCTACGATTGTCGTTGTGGCTCTGTATGATTTCATTAATGGTTTAAGTATCATTGGTACCATTGCTAAACAAATGAAGATTTATTGTGATAATGCGGCAGCTGTATTCTTCTCTAAGAATGATAGATACACCAAGGGTGCCAAGCATATGGATTTAAAGTATCTATCTGTCAAAGAAGAGGTGCAAAATCAAAGAGTTCAAATAGTGCACATTGGCACCCATGATATGATTGCGGATCCGTTGACTAAAGGACTAGCTCCTAAAACATTTATTGACCATATTAGTAAAATAGAATGTCCTTGAAGTCCTTGTATCTGGGATGATTGGTCATACATGTATGAATTTATGTTTAGCACGTTTATGTTTATTTGATACTCTAGATATCGATGTTTGTTTGGATTTTGCTTATCTATGAATCATATTTCAATTATGCATATTTTATTATGATTATAGATATTAGGTCTTATTTAATACATTGTGGGATAAGGTATTTTCGGGTGTCTACCTTATCAAATTGTGGCTAATTTACAGATTGGATTGACTTGTGATACATGGAAGGAATCGAGGCCGTTTGTCGAACTCGTGACCATGGTCGATCGGTTGGATTCTTACGAAGTTGTGACTTATATATAACATTTTAAGTGAGCTCGAGTTATGTTAATATATTTGTATACTAGTGTTATATGAATCAAATTGGGAGAATGTTAGAAATTTTAATTTCCTAATTGATTCATATAATTCCGGTATTGATAATTGTTATGATACAAATTACACGGTGATGGTGTAAGTGTAGTATCCTAAGAGACAATTATCGGGTGTAAACTCCCTCCGTCTTAGGTCGTTAAATTTAAGTATTTTAGTGTGTTTTGTTATTTGAGTAAATGTCTTAATAAAAGACATTTAATATTGTACTTTATTATTTGGTAAATGTCTTAATAAATAATATTTAATATTAGTATTCTGCCTCTATATATATATATGAAGACATAGAAAAACACAGCTTCTAGGGGTTTTGATTCGAAAGTCGAATCAATCAAGTCCTTATATCATCGAAAGGCGATTTTAAGTGTTACGGATAAGCATAGGAAAAACATATATATATATATATATATATATTGTACTTGGGATGATGATTATAAGTGATGGATTCTTCAAGTAAGTTTTCTTTCTTTGTTTACGTAAACTATGTCATGATTGTTAAATTGGTTGATTTAATTGTTCTATTAGAATCCAAATTGTTAAATCGTTTCCGCAAATTTTCAACAAAAACATATTTGTTTCAAATATGATGTCAACTATTCTAACTTGTTGACAAATGCCATTTCAAAACGCTTATACTCTTAGTTCTCAAAACATATTTGTTTCAAATAGAATGTTAACTATTCTAACCCGTTGACAGGGCCATTTAAAACGTTTATGCTCTTGGTTCTCAAAACATATTTATTTTAAATAGAATGTCAACTATTTTAACCTGTTGACGATGACCATTTTTGTCAATTACTATAACTCATTGATAGGGGTCGTATTTGTCAAGTTTATACCCATTGACCGAGGCCATTTTTTCAACTATTATAACCCATTGATCAAGACCATATTTGTCAACTATTATAACCCAATGATGGAGCCGTATAAACCAAAGTCAAATATTTCCTTCATATTTCCAATTTCACAAAAATTACAAAATTATATTTCCATAACTTTCAATCTTAATCACTTGGCTTGCATTTTCAAATATGTTTTCATACAAAACGTATGTTTGATCCATACATATGATTTAAATAAATAGAAATTTCCTAAACTCATAATCACATATAATAGCAAGATATTTTGTTTATATAGAAAAAACTGCATTAATCTTCCTTACCTGATGTAAAACCCGAGAAAAATTCAATTTTTTTGAAAAAGGGTAAAACGGTATTTAGTTGAAGAGAAAGGCGAAAGGCCTCCTAGATCTCGGATGGCTGAAGCGGACTGCGAGTTAAAGGTTCGTCTCGCGAATCTAATTTGACCGAGAAAAAGAATTTCGTCGGGTGCGGGAATGATTTGAGATATTTCTGAATTTGGGTGATAAATCGCGATGACTTCGGGGACGAGGGTACATGCCGAAAATCTCGAAAGTCAGGAAATGGCTTGGGTTTAGTTCATTTAAAATAAAGTGAATTGAAAAGAAATAAATTTTTTTGGGATAAAAACGGACCCGAATAAAGCAATAGGAATCATGTATTCAAAATAATAATAATAATAATAATAATAATAATAATAATAATAATAATAATAATAATAATATAATAATATTATAATAAGCATAAAATGAAAAAAAACAAAGCAAGAAGAGGGAGAGGCGTCACGGGGAGGCGTCGGCGGGGAGAGGGGTATTTTGTTATTTTTCCAGCCTCTTTGTTTCTTTCTTAGATCTATGAAAATCGGATAGTCGGTTTCGGCGTCGGGTTGAAGGCAAAATGAGTCTCTGCCTTGATGAGGAGAAGCTGCAACGTGGGCCCTTTGAAGGTTGGAGTTTTTGACGAGCTCAGTGAGGGTAGGAGTTTGTCTGCTTTGTTTACCACATTGTTTTTAAGTGTTTTGTAAATGCTTGTAATGTTAGTTTTGAGGGCGTGAGGCGGTTTGATTAGTTCAAATCTTGGAACCGGGAGTGTTCTAGAAATTTTTGGAGAATTTTTGAGGCCATTGGACGAGTCGTGATAATGTAAATTTGTTGGGGTGTTTGTTTAATAATTTATGAAATAAATTGTGTTTTAGTGTATAGACCATTGGAGATAAAATTGTGATTTGCTCAATTATATGGAATATAATTGTGAGTATAGGCCATTGGAGATAAAATTGTTATTTACTCAATTATATGGAATATAATTGTGAGTATAGGCCATTGGTGATGATATTGTAAATTGCTCAAGTGAGCTAAATTGGGTGATGGTTGATATGTTGAATTACATGTGTGTAATTATAGTTGATTGAAAACATGCACATTGACATATTGTATAAATGGTTTTGAAAATGACATAATGCATTTTCATATGCCTTTGGAGTAACCTAAGTAGGTGTGGTGCGTGGCATGATTTTTGTAAGCGGACATGGATTGCGAGAAATTTCACGGGATGATGATACGAAGAATTGGGTTGGAGATGGAGCGACTGATCATATCGGATGAGGACCATGACATTTGAAAGCTCACCAACCCGATTCGCCTCGGAGGGTAAATCCCTTGTTTACCGACACTTCGATAAGTATATTTTCAAGAACAACGAGAGTTTTGTTTAAAAATGATTGTTGCACCTGCCACATGAAAGCAGAGCAAGTGTGAAATTAGGTGAGGACTCGAGATATGACCTTGGGCATGTAGACATTCAAGTAGGATCAACGTATTTCTTGAGTGTGTGTTTAAATTTAGGCATTGCATATGCACTTAGGTGAAAAGTAACCCATTTAGGGTGATTCCACTCTTTGAGCGATAGCTCGCCATGTCGAGGAATATATTGTTTCGAGATACGGGAGGCGTTGAGATGATGGCTCACTTTAGAGGCCGATTTTGAAGAAAGCCGGGTTGTGGCTTTAGTATTTTGGATAATATGTATTAGAATTGTAGATTTTAATATGTATTTGTATTAAGAGTAATAAAATAACTCTTGGACTATTAGAATATAGTTGGATACATGTTTGATGAGTATTGGTACTTATATGAGTGGCCATTTTATTCGAATTATGTGTCTCGTGATCACGAGGCGTATAAATTTTCTGGGTTGACGGGTGATCAACGGGCCCCAGGTTTTAGGCGTCACGATATTCAAGATATTAGCAAATCGAAAAACGCTACAGGAGCGCCGTCGCAGCAGCCAGCCTGAACAATATCCTGTACAGATAAAAATAATATTTTTTGCACTCATGGAGTTTTATATATATATTTTTTTCTTTTCCTAAAAGCACCCAAAATATTTTAAACTAAATTCCACGAAAGGCTCTTTTTTATCTTGATAATTTCGAATAAATTAAGAAGCATTTTCCCAAAACCTTAACATCACCAATTTTCCAATCTATTAATTTCTTAAATCCCAAAATTAGAATTTTATACTTAAAAACATGAATTTTAGTTGAAATCCTCCAAATATCTTATGAACAAATGGTTTTTATAGCTTGGCAAGATCCTTTAGGGTTTTAAATCTAAAGCTTGGTAGTGACAATCACGAGAAACACATCAAATACCCATTCTAAACAAATTTCTCAATACTATATGGTCTACACATTTCTAGAGTTTTATATTTGGTTGAGCCTGAGTTTTCAAATACAGGTCCCTAGAGTGAGAAAATACCCGGATATATCAAACATAACAAAACCACAAAAAGCAAGTTTCTTGCTTTTATGAATTCCAATAATTTCTAGGATTTCAAATCTAAAGCTTTAGAAAGCCCTAATTTTCAAATCTAGACTTTTAAAAACCCTAACTATAAAAAATCAAAAGGGAAAATAAATACTTACTTGAGATTGAAGTTCTTGAAGCTTGAAATCTCCACTCAGGGATAAGCCTGCTCCTCATATATATATACTCTCTACCATCTTTCTTTAGAAAAAGTAAGTGAAGAATAATAATCATATAGGTTGGAAAATGACCTTTTTTATACTAAGACAAATTCCACATTTGAAAGCTAAAGGCGCCATCTTTTAAAAATTTACAATTTAGCCTCTTCCATTTTTTAAAAATAGCAGAACAAATCATCTTCTTTCTTTTCTTTTCTTTTTTTTTTTGGAAAATTAGGGGTATTAAATATTATGACAGGGACTTGACTTATTATTGAGAGAGTTGAGACATAAACATATCTTGAATCTGAGAACAAAAGGTAAAAGCATTGAGACAATAAAGGAGTCCTAAATATACTCTAATATAATAAAGGAATCCTAAATATGCTATAACACGCCCTCTCAAGAAATGGTGTGGAGAGCCGGCATGATCTTATTCACATTAGGAAAATGGCGAGACTAAGAAAGTTTGGTGAGGGGCATCGACAAGCTGGTCACTAGCGAGAGACATGAGCACCTGGCTTGAGACCAGCTTGGAATGAGGTCATGAACAAAGTGATAATCAATGTAAAGGTGTTTTGTCGAGGAGTGGAAGGAAGCGTAGGATTAACGAGTAAGGTGGCACTAAGGTTTCCACCAGAGCAGTGGCCGGGGATTGTGTCACGCCCATTCGATCAGACCGAATGGCCGGGATCGAACGAGTCAGGCGCGGACATATCTTGAAAAGGACTCATTACGGCTGTTCTTTATCGAAGCGAACTTGTACCTATGGTTATACAAACAATTTCTATAATAACAAAAATCATTTTCATTTACAAGAGCGCACAGTGGTGTCATAAAAACTATACACATATCTTTGCGAGTCCATTTGCCTGCAGCTTAATACATTTTTTCTTTTCTAATACAAACATCGAGATCGCGGAAGCAATGTTGAAGCACCTATCTACGGTATTTGCTTTCTGCTGATGTGGGATGTCATCCTGCATCCTTGTCTTATACGTACCTGCGGGTTAGAATACGGGTATTTACAAGCTTTGCGGCTTAGTGGGAACATAAGCATGGACAACCACCAATGGTGACTATCCATAAAACATACATATGCATTTCATATATCTATACAAATTCATATAACTTTTTATTATTTATCAATAACTTTCACACATTCCTATTGCATGTCACATGTTTTCTGTCTTTGACATAATTCCTATCTATACTTTACTGTATTCCTGTGCTTTGTCATCTTTTACTTATCTCTATCGTTCTTAGCACTTATGCCTTTCTATTATGTGGTCATAGCATGTTCCATCTATTCGTGTTATGTCTATTATATATTCATATGCGCCTTTATCTTGTGCATGTCATATTCTTTACATATATTGCTTTTCTTGCTTATACCTTGCTATATCATTTGATATGTTATATTTTCATGTATTTTATCATGTATTGTCATCGTATCTTATTTTCAATTTACGTATTCATGTATTTGCGTTATGTCTTGTGTTCGTACTCATTTCATATATTGTTTTCCTATTTTACTTTTCATATTACTTTCTCTTTCTTATTAGCTTTTCAGATCATTTTACATTCTTATACATTTTCATATATCATGTCGGATCGTATAATCTCCTGTTACAGAACTTGTCATCACATAGCAGGGCTATGCTTCTCATATCTGTATCATATCTTTTCACATGTCATATTCCGTCATTTGTTTATGTTTCATGCACATGGCTTAGAAGTGGATAAAGGAAGCCTCTGGGGCAGGCGCTATACTCCTTTGTGTGAAATAGTGGTCTATAAGGTCGAGGCGTACTCCTTTGTCTTGCGAAAGCGTTGAGTATAAAGGCGAGGCGGCGTAGTGACGCTAGAGCCAGCGCCCCAGCCAGTCAAACGGGATCTATCTCATGACCCCCAAGCGGGACACCGATATCAGAACGCACTTGTATCTTTCGCCGAGACTTAACTTCTAATAGGCATGCCCATCTATCCCTACCGGGTTCTAATGACAATCCATGTACTCATTTTATGTTGATACATATCTCATATTCGAATCATTGTTGTCATTCGGTAATCATATGTGATATATATACAATGTTTATTCACCACTTTGCATTTTTCATATTTTATACTTGTCATATACTCATGCTTATATATGTTCCTTACATATAATTTACACAGGCATATGCAATATATACTATCATTACTTTAATCTGTATTCGTTATCATATCTGTAGCTTCATATTACGGTTCTCATATTTCTCTATAATACATATATTCCTATATATTTTTATCATACCATACATTTACTCATTCTTATATTCATCTATGCCTATCATTACCGTGTACATGTACTCATTCCACGTAACAACTTATATCTTATTCAACTTATATCTTCATGTACTTTTATTAGATTTTTCATATCTTATGACATATACCAATACATTTCTAACATCACGTTTTACTTGTACTTTATCAGACTGTCTTATCTCCCGTAAGAGTTACAGAACTTATACCTATACGAGTACTTGCCTGCGATACTTGTACTTTTATCTATCTTATACTTTGTATCCTATCTTATATTATGCATGATATACTATGATTTTCATATCTCGCTTACTTTTTCCTTATTTGGACCTAATATGAGTTCCACTTTATCATACTATGTATGGCTGTATTCTTGACTCAATGAGCTTCCATAGAATCCAAGAACAATCGGAACGGAGTTTGACTAAGGAGCTGCGACCTTCCAAGCCGGCGTCATACGTAATCAAATCCCTCGAATCGGACGAGCCAACCTGACCCGGTGAGCCTGCTGGTCTAACACCTCAGTCTATCACCCACATCCTCCTCAGGCATATGAATGTATTCTTGACTCAATGAGCTTTCCATAGAGTCCAAGAACACCCAAATCGGAGTTCGGACGAAGGAGTTATGACCTTCCGAAGTTGGAGGTCATACGTAGTCAAATCCTGAACTAGACTATCTGACCTGACCTCGGTGAGCTCGGTATAACACCTCGGTCTGACACCTAATATCCTCCTCAGGCACACGGATTCTGACTCAATGGGGCTTTCCATAGAGTCCAAGAACACCCAAATTGAAGTTCTGAACGAAGGAGTTATGACCTTCGTTGAGGTCATACGTAGTCAAATCCTGAACTGGACGAGCCGACCTGACCTCGGTGAGCTCGGTCTAACACCCTCAGTTCACACCTAATATCCTCCTCAAGTTATTGAAGGAATGTATTCTGACTCAATGGGTTTACAGAGTCCAAGAACACCCAAATCGAGTTCTGATCGCAAGGAGTTATGACCTTCCAAAGTTGGAGGTCATACATAGTCAAATCCTGAATCGACGTGAGCTGACCTTTTTTTGACCTCAAGTGGAGCTTGGTCTAACACCTTGTCTGACACCCATCATCCTCCTCAGGCATATGACTGTATTCTGACTCAATGGTCTTTCCATAGAGTCCAAGAACACCCAAATCGAGTTCGATCGAAGGAGTTATGACCTTCCAAGTTGAAGTCACGAGTTAACTCAAATCGAGCCGACTTGAATCCGGCTGAGCTGAAGCCTCGACCTGGGTCGTGGTTTGTTCCCAACACCCTGGGGCTTGACACCCAATATCCTCCTCAGGAATATGGATGTATTCTTGACTCAATGGGATTTCCATAGAGTCCAAGAAAACTCAAAACGGAGTTCGGACGAAGAAGTTATGACCTTCCGAAATTGGAGGTCATACGTAGTCAAATCCTAACGGGCTAACCTGAACTGGACGAGCTGAGCTCTACAGGACGAGGTCCATTAACTCTGCCGTGACGAGGTCCGCCGACACCGCCGCATGAGGTCCGCAACCTCGTTGCATTAGGTCCCGCTGATCTTGCTGCATGAGAGGTCCGCCGACTCCGCATGAGGTCCGCAATCCCATCACCTTCGTGCATGAGGTCCGCCGACCTCGGCCGCATGAGGTCCCGTCGACCGTTGCATGACCTCTATGGGCTGACCTCTCGCCCATTAGACTGTTTAGAGTAAAAAGACCATAACTTGGTCTACAGGGTCCGAATTGAGAAATTCAAAAGCCTAACATCAAGTTCATTGATGTGGCTACAATTTACCGTAAGGACTTCATCGCTATATTCCGTTTATTTCTGACCCAAAAACCATTCTAAGGTCCGGTTACTGAGTATGATCAAAAATAGGGAAATTTCTTGGTTCAACTTGCAACTAGACCCTTCCCAAAACACACCTATAGGAGCCTTAGAACTCTTCTCAACTCAACCCTAACCAGAAATGAGTTTGGGAGTCTCCAAACCGTGTATTTATACTTTATATACCCCAAAACTAGACTAACCCATACTATTGTACAAACTTCGATACTTTTCCATACGGAACTTAACAAGTCCCATACAACTCAAGACATGTATCCATATAAAACCATACTTAAACTCCATACGTTTCTATATAAAATCTTAGCATTCCATACACCCATAGTTTTCATATAAATATTCCTAGTTCCATACTCAAATTTAGTAGTTCCATACCTGTAATCTTCTCTTTTATTTTCCTTCTTTCTTCTTTTCTTTTCTCTTCTTCTCTTCTTCTTCTTCTTCTTCTTCTTCCTTTCTCTTCTTCTCTTATCCGTTTTGCTTCCTCTTTCCAACATCAAAAATGATATTTTATTTTAGTCTTATCCTTATTTGATCTTATCCCCTTTATTTCACTTTCCAAGGAGGAAACTTCCTTCCTCTTTCCTTCAAGCCACTTGTCTCTTCCACAATTTTCTTCTTTATTTTATTCTAATATCTTTCTTTTATTACTCTTTGGTCCTCCAATTCTTTATTACTCTTGATTTAACTTATGCCTATTCCTACTTTGGCATATGAACTTATTAAATTATGACCCTTGGGTCCTGAATTGGTAAATTATTAATTTACCCTTAACTGTTGTATTAATTCCAAGTTCTTGCTTATTTTATTTTATCTTTATTTTATTTCGGATAAGATATTTCTTACTTTTATTATACCTAAACATGTCCAAAAACCAAGCAGGTATATTTCTGGTGTTACAAATCACACTAGGATAAGAAGCTCGACAAAGAATGACTTCACCAATTGTGGTGTCTCTAAGAACAAAGAGCAACAATGACATGATATCAAATTTCTAACTGAAGACCGAACAACAGTACATTGATTTGTAGAACTCTAGGAGATTGGATTAGCACCAAGGAATATGAGAAAAACACCTGTGGAGGTACGATCATTTGGGTTACCAGCCTAGTCCGCGTTAGAGAAACCGTGCAATGTTTAAGGAGTGACTACAAGAAGCCTGTTACCAAGGGATCTTGCACCATTAAGATAACAAAGCAATCGTTTGATGTAACAAAGAGAAACGAGTCTACACATGATGTAACAAAGCCAAGAGAGAGCAAGAAAGTGCGTAGATCTTGGTACCAAGCTCGGGGAGGTTGTTTGAGCCCATAAATAACCTAGTGTAAATGAAATAAATGATTTGGATACTCGGCGTTGTGCATACCCTATGATTGCGCCATATAGGCCTCCTCGGTGAGATGCCCGTTGAGAAATGGATTATTAACATCAAGTTAGCGAAGGCCCCATTGGTGATGGAGTGCAATGTTGAGCATAGAATAGACGGTGATGGGATTGATCACATGATTGAAAGTCTCTTGAAAATCAATACCCGGTTATTAGTGAAAGCCTTTAGCAACAAGTTGAGCTTTATACCGAGCAATAGAGCCATCAGGATTTTGTTTGATGTGAAAAACCCATTTGTTGCCCACTATGTTTTGCCCCAAGCTCAAGGGAACGAGAGACCAAGTGTCATTCCGGATGAGAGCATCATACTCGCACTGCATGGCTTGAACCCACTTCGGATCTTGGAGAGCTCGGGCAACAGTGTAGGGTTTAGAGATAGGTGGAAAGACGGTGGTGAGGCCATATCTCGGGTTAGGTTTGATGATGGCACTTTAGATCGGGTTTGCATAGGATGATGGTTGAATGGGGAAGGGGGATGGGTAATGGGTCGGGAGTATGGCTAGGTGAGGAAGGGGAGGGTGCTGGACCTAATAGGATAGTAGAGGGAGACGGTTGATGGAAAGGTGTGGGCGAGGTCAGGCATGTAGGTTAAAGAGAGGTCGGGAGGGGTGATTGGAAGTTACTTGGGAGGTTTGTTGAGCTCGGCGGTGCTGGTTGGGGGGATGCTGATCGACGGGAGGTTGAGCTAGGTGATGGGGAAGTACGCGGGAGGTCTGTTGAGCTCGACGATGCTGGAAGTTTGCTCGAGGTGAGTGAGGAAGCGAGGAGAGCAGAGTTCGTGTCTATAACTGGTGATGCGGGCGTGGGGGGAAGAGAACGGGAAAACATTTTCCATAAACTTGACATGACGGGACCCAAAATTTTTTTGGACAGTGGGGTTAAAACTAAGGAAGTTACTTTGAGTAAGGGAGTAGCCGAGAAAGACACACGAACTAGATTTGGGGTCAAGTTTGTGGGAAGAGTAGGGATGCAACTAGGAAAAACATAAACAACCGAAGACACGATGTTTGGATGGGTCAGAAACTATGTGGAATAACTTTTCAAACGAGGAACCAAGAGAGAGACCAACTTTGGGCATTCGATTGATTAAATAAACAATCGTAGTAAAAACATATGAGCAGAAGGTTAAGGGAATGGAGACCTGATGCAGGAGAGTGAGACTCATTTTGACAATATGCCGATGTCAGAGTTCAAAAAACCCATTATGTTCAGGATTGTGGCGAGGTGTAGTGAGATGGGTGATACCATGGGTTGCAAGGAATGATCGAAGAGCTAGGAATTCACCCCCATTATCAGTGTAAAGTGTTTTAATGGTGGTGGTGAAATAATTTTCAACAAGTTGCTTTAAGGCAACAAATGTTGAATGAACATCTAATTTACGACATAATGGATAAAACCAGATATACTTTGTGAAATGGTAAAAAAAAACGAGTAAATGAAAGTCCATCAAGAGGAAAGGCAGGTCCATTACATTAGAAAAGATGGCATCAAGTGGAGAGGAAGAGGTGATGCTTGCTTTAGCAAAAGGTAACTTGTGGATTTTATTAATACTACAAGAGCTATAAGAGAAGGAACATAAATGTTCTTCGAGAAAAGAAATACTTCAAACACTAAGAAATTTTTCGTAAAATTGGCAAGGATGGATGACCGAGACGCATCGTGCTACATGTAGATAGTGGTGGTGGTAAAAGGATCGAGCTGAGGGATGACAAAGCTGTGGCTTCAAGACCAAGGGGGACTCAATTCAACTAGTACGTATTACGTCTTTACGCCCGTGAACTGTGGTGACCTAGTGTGACGATCCTGCACCTGAAAGAAAGAGTAAAAGAATAGGACATTAATAGGGTTATCGACACAAAGAGCCAAGACTGAAATAAGATTCTTAGACATGGTAGGCACATGTAAGACATTAGAAAAAAAAATAAAGGTGTAGGGAGAGAGGTAAGGGAGAAGGAGCCAATATTGGAAATCAATAAACTTGAGTCATCACCAATAATCACACTGTCAGAGGCAGTGTATAGCGCATGAAGGGCCAGGGAAACAAAATCCGTGGTCACATGGTAAGAGGAACCTTAATCAACAACCCAATCCAGAGAGGTACCAAGAGTGGAGGGATGGATCAGGAGGAAGTACAAGGTGCAAGAAGGCCCACGCAGAGCATGAAAGCAAGGTGGAATGGGCGGAAGAGAGTCGAGTGTCGAGGTGGGTAGATGACTGCATTGTCAAGCAGAGTGCCTCGTTGTACCATAAAGCTAACAGTGTCCGAGGTAGCAACTATGCCCGAACTATGATGGTAGAGCTAGTGGCCTTGGAGACATAGGAGGAGCATGCCTGAGATACTGAATATGCCTGATCTGGGTTGGTAAAGAAGGTCAGGCAAATTGCTAGTGTGACGCCCCAAAACTCGGGGGTCCGTTGACTACCCGTCAACCTGCGGAATACAAGTGGATGTCGGGTTACCCGACTCACTTAAAATCTGCGTAGTCTCCTTTGTACCGAGAGCTCTACCCAACACAAGATTCCTCGGTGACATACCCGTCACAAACAAATTCAATATAATCCCAACATGAGTAAACGATCTCGCCCATAATACCATCACAATATATCCAAACTATGTCCACAGTTTTTAAGAGTTAATAACCATTTATACAACATATATTAAAATGAAGATATCTTAATACATATACAATGCGACACCAGCTAAGATCCCTAGCTTCTTTCTTCTCTAAAAAATGTATTTCAAGGACGAACCGTCTCCTCGCACGCCTCCTGCACTGGTGAAAAGGTCCACGACGGGGTGAAATGAAAGCTCGCAGAGACCCCTGCTGCCACTTCACCACCTACGCAAGAAATAAGAATGCTCCAAATTAAACACACATTCAAGAAATGCATGATCCTACTTTAAATGTCTACATGACCAACTCAGATCCTAGTCTCATCGACTTCACACTCGCCTAAGCCTCGTATTTAATTTTCTATTTTTGTTTGCTCAAAGTGGACAACCTCCGATGTATATATATATCAATCACGCTCGACGATTGATATATTATTATTTGTTTGTGACTACCCTCCGATGAATACTCAATCAACGCCCGACGATCGATATTTTTAGTTTGTGGACTACCCTTCGATAATTAATATTTTAGACTACCCTCCGAACCATTTTCTCTAGACTCATCTCATGCACTAACTCTTATAGTCCTAGGATGTTCCAGTGCATATGGAATGCATGTGTGCCAATCCCAATACAGTTTAATCACATGCAAATATATATACACGAATATATTCACATAGAAATTAAATCACACAAACATGTTATGTAATTATCATTTCAAACATCAAAATTAGCCTACTCAGCTAATGTTCAAACACAAGCAATCTGATTCAAATTACTGACCAACACATATTTTCACGAAAAATACATTTTCGTGTCATTATTCCTAGAACAAGAAAACCCTAGGTTTACTTCGCTCCAACACTCAACAATTCATCGACATTCACTTAGTGACCAAGATTTCCCGCCATTTCCGCCTCATCCAAATCAATCCATGATTTAAAACATAATTTATGCTATTAAAGACCTAAACAAATTCCTCACTCCTACGGGTCGCTTCACATTGGGTTCAATAAATCAAAATCAATTCGTCCCAAGCTTGGATCGATCAAACGCCATTTGGGCGCCTTAATCAACCGAAACATTTACAAAGCGCTGTTATAATAAAACCAAGCAGTGAGAAACTCCTACCTCAAGGAGTTTGAGGAAACTCCCCAAATCCAGTACCCACGCGAAGCCCTCTCCGCGTAGAGCAATTCTCCTTCTTGTCCAGAAGACCGCCGACAGTTGGATCGCCCGTATTTCTAGAGATAAGTTCTCTCTCTCTCTAAAACTCTCTCAATGTGCTACTCACTGCATCTTCTCACCCAATTTTCACGTTTTGCTGGGTTAAACGAGAAGATGAGTCATGGCCTATTTCGTCTCTGTTACTTAAACTTTTCCAAAAATGACCTTTGCATCCTTCATTTCCCGCGCTTTATTCGCACTATCACGGCCAGTTCATTTTCATTATTTCTCTACTCATACCACTTACGGCACATGAGTACGTGCAGGTTATATGTGATTTCGTCAGATCGAACATCATTTTACTCAAGACCCAAACGCCACGCCTTAAAACGTGGTCAACTCCGATTGTCTCGGAATAACACACAAACACGCGTTGATTTCCACAGACGATTCCAACGATATAATCCGTTTTGTCATCTGAGATCTAGAGAATTAATTCCGGATTTTTAACAGAAATAACAATTTTGTAATAGAAATTACGATTTTGCCCTTATTCCAGAAATTGGAATTCTGTCTTACATCTCCTCTCAGCGAATTTCATTCCGAAATTCAGACAATCACTATCACTCACATGCATATGCAACGCGCACTCTATCATGCATGTAAATTTAAACATTTAAATCTCAAACGACTAAACTACTTACCTTCATCCCTAAACAAAATAGTGGCCCGCATCGTGTCCTCGCCTCCCACGATACTCCTCCACCCATAGTGCCGCCATAACAACCTCGACGATTTCACGGCCTCAGGTCGCAAGACCCGATCACGACTATCAACAATGCACACTGGTCCCTCCTCGAAGGTCCCATCCGTGTCAATCTCAATCTGTTCCCAATCCACCACATGAGCTGGATCTGGAGTATATTTCCGGAGCATGGAGACGTGAAACACCTCGTGACACCCGATACGTCAGCGGTAAAGCCAACCGGCACGCTACAATGCCTATCCTCTCGAGTATCTCAAAAGGTCCAATAAACTCCTACGATGGTTTTTCCCACGCTTGCCGAACCCGACCACTCCCTCTCCTGTGCATCACCTTCGCAAGACATAGATCCCCAACCTCGAACTCTAAGGGCCGACGTCGACATATGCATAGCTTTTCCGCTAGCTCGAGCCGTGAGAAGCACCTCCGTCAGATCAAGCTCACCTTCTGAGGTGTCTCTAATCATCAGACCGTTGACGGAGCTCTCTCCCCACCGGTCCAACATAGCAAATATCCCATGGCCTCCCATACAATGCCTCATATGGTGCCATCCGTGAGCACTACCGATAACTGCTTGTTGTAGCGACTTACTAAGGGCAAGTGCCTTCCCAAATTAAGTTCTTATGATCCAGACGCAGCTCATAGTGCATGTCCCCAATACCGTATATAATCCATACACACCTAACCCTACACAACCCTTACTGGGCGTGTAAACTCTGACCTTCTCAAGGTCACAATCACTGACAATCCAATGGACCGTCAACCTAGTCCATGTCATGAATGACATTAGTATACCGAGCCCTCGCCGGCTCAACAACACCCAACGCGATTTCCAATGGGTATCCAAACCTCGAAGTCATTCTAATTTATCATTCAACTTTAAGTCTACATGATAACCCGTCCGTGTTTTCATCTCGAGTCACTCGACTCTTATCACCAACTCTAAGTCCATGTGATACTTAACCAGGTGTTTTCATATCGGGCAACATAATTCTGGGCCACACTCAAGCCTATTACATTCTCACGTAAATCGTGATATCTCCCTAAGCCCTTACACCCTAACTCCGTGATTCTCACCCGAGGGGATTTTACTTAGCCCCTTTTGCTTTTGGCCCCCACACACTCTAATTACTCGTCATTTCCTGAATCGAACTAAGAGTCTTCATTGGACGTAGTCTCAAAGACAAACTCAACCCTCACTCACCAAGAGTGGTGAATGACCGTACTGTGCACCCACACCCGACTCGACGCGATGTTACCGTGCACATGAACTCAACGATGCTATACTGTGACAACCAATCCTGCTCCACCTTAAGTGAGCAACTCGGAGATCTCACTTCATAATCTTGACCTATCAGTCAACTCTCACCCTACATCCAGGGAAGAACATCTATACCGTTTCAAAGCCTTAACCTCTAAGCCCAACCACGTCGTGGCTCCGGTATGACAACCCTAAGGTCTCACTCATCGACAACTAGATGGTCGGCCAACTCCATCCATGTCAAGCCCGACATCAACAAACCAATATGTCTACCAACTTACAATCCACCACGTCTGGTCGGCGCAACTCCTCGCCGATTTGTCCCTCGACTTCGAATTCACACTCCGTCCCTCCGCCTATCTCGATGTCAGGGAGTGTTTCATAGATAGCACCTCGAAACCGAAACTAGTTCCCGTAACCCTTACTAGGTGTGGAGGAATGAATCAGAGTACTCTCCCCGTCTCTACTTCGCTAATCGGGACCGGATTGTCCCAAAGTCTTGGGATCCCCGGCCCCGGGAAATCCCGCCACCATGCTCAATCCTCCGGCCCTAGTCCTCCGAAACTGTGAAGCGTAAGTCTTCGCCTCTTCCCTGAACTAGGAGAAAGCTGATCTCCCTCTTGTTACCAACACCCGTATCCCGAGTGTTCCAAGTATCCTCGATTTCTCTCTCTATGGTCAGGATTGTCCCAACCATGGAGTCCATATCCCGTAGGCGAAATCCTACATCCCCGCCTGAATGGACAACTTCAAATTTCATTCTCGCATCTCCTCGTACACCTACCAATCCCAAGAAACCTGATTCAAGATTGACATTCGGTCTCTCCCAACTCATCACCGCCAACCTTTCTAGGTCGACCGACACTCCCGTGTCGACACCACGGTCCCAAAATCTCACCGCAGTTTCAAACTCTCACTTATCGAACTTCTCAAGGCATAACCGATGGTCTCAACAACTGTAACACAATCCTCAAATGATACTCATGCTCCCACTCTGACTGGGAGTAGATCAAAATGTCATCCACGAAGACTACGACAAATTGATCTAGATAGGGTTGGAACACCCTATGCATGAGATCCATGAATGCCGCTAGCGCATTCGCCAATCCAACGGGCATCACCGCAAACTCAAAGTGCCTACTAACGCGTCCCAAACGCCGCCTAGGATATTGGTATCTCAACCCTCAGTTGATAGTAACCAGTGCGAAGGTCTATCTTGAAGTAGACTTGCGCTCCTCTCAACTGGTCAAATAAATCATCAATCCTCTGTGACAGGCACTCGATTCCGACCATAACCCTGCTCAACCGCCCAGAGCCATTGCATGTCAAGGGTCTCGCCTCTTCTCGTGAATAACCGGAGCGCCCCATGGTGAAGTGCTCTGGCTTCATAAACCCCTTGTCACTTAGCTCTTGTAACTGACTCGAAGTTCCTGCGAATCAATCGGTGCCATTCTATGAGTCATAGAGATGGTTGAAGTACCGTGGTGGTACTTATATCGAAGTCTACGACCCTTGCTGAGCAGTCCTGTAGCTAATCTGGAAAAAAACATCCACATACTCGCACACTACTAGAGGTAGATCTAAGTCCGGTCTCTCCTAGTCCTCTAGGGTAAGGCTCGCTAGCCAACCAGCTAATTGTCCGTGACACTTGGACTCAGAGATAACATCCGGGGCAAAATATCATGTTCGTCTCCCCGAAATACCACACCGAGTACTCGCGCGAAGCGAACCCTCCTCGCGCCACAATCGATAACGACCGTAAGCTGTTAGCCAATCCATCCCCAGGATGACATCAAACTCTGACATGTCCATGATCCTCAGGTCCACCGTGAGTAGAGTCCCCGAGATCTCTAACTCGCAACCTTGACATATCATCCTTATTCTCGCCCTAATCCCTAGGGGAGAACTCACGTACAACGGCTCCTCTAAGGTCTCTAGAGGTCCATGCCCATTTCCACCATATTTAGGCCTCATTCTCTAGCTAGAACGCAGCTAGTCTAATCTTACTGCGCCAGGTGTAATTCCATAGCCTCTAACACCTTCTCATATGCATAAACTAATGGTCACACATCTGGATCTCCCTCCCTATGAATGCTCTGAGGATGATGCGTCCTAAAACTCCTCGGAGGTTACTAGGATCTTCCCGCCTACCTCGCTATACCATCAGTGCGATAGCATTCGTTGTAAATACCTACAAATTTCAACAAAGGCTCCATTGACAAATCCGAGTGGTGTCTCGACCAAGCACTCCCATGGACGTTTTCTACGCCTCAGTTCTCTACTGCGATTTACATAATTAACATGGCAACAAGAATCATTTACTTTCTATTTTACTAACTAGTAAAGTGTATTAACATTAATAGACTTAACAACCATGAATTGACCCGTTCATTTCCTAAGTGGCGCTAAATTCCAACCACTCAATTCATTTATTTCAATAAAATTCCAAGTTTTCTTGTTCATTTCATTATCCAAATCCCTAAGGTCATAGTTCCTAACCTTAGCATTCACCCTTTTCCTATACGCATTACACCATGCATATAATTTCCTACGCAACTACCGCGCAATCACGACTTCAAATGGTAGTTAAATACAATACAGTATCTCTAAGGCATAAACACAAAAAATTTCGAGACACTATTCATACACATAACTCAAGAAGACATTGTCCTTTGCATTTACAAGTAATGCAAGACAATTAATTATACATTTAAACATTTTGATAAACAAAAATTTCATTTTCGAAAATTTCATTTTTTTGAAAATTTTGTCTCATTTTATTAAATTTTATTTTATTTGATTTTTTCAAAAAAAAATTTTTCGAAATTTGATCGCTCACATTCGACCTGGGCCAACGCTGTCGCTCATATTTACCGTTCACTCTATCGTTGGTCACAATACAAAAATTGTATAGCAACACAATTTACCTACTGCACTACTATATTGCAATACAATTTTCCTAGCTTCCTTCCTCTTGCAATACACTCTACATTGCAATACATAATTTCTGTGTTCTTCAAGCTCACAAGATAACTATGACAAATACAATCCTTCATGCACACAATATAGCCTTCCAAACAGAATATTAATTTTGTATTGCAACTCACTCAGACTATTCCTGCAATACAATTCAAGCTACTCAAGCCTTCTTCTCTACAATACAATTTTGTGTATTGCAATACAATGTCTCTACAACCTCACCCTCTCATGTCACAATACAATGCCTTTCTTGCAATACAATTTCACTACAATTTTTTCCAGCCCTCTCTCTTGCAATACAATTGCAAGGCTTGCAATACAAAATATATATTTTTTTTCACAATACAACCGATTCTGCAACAAATATTTTTTTTTTTTTGTCATTATAATTTTTTTTTCCAGTTATTTCCACTGGAGACACAAAAATTTATATACATTTTTTTTTCTCCAATACATCTAATAAATTTATAAAATTTATTTCACTCATTTTTCAACTTTACACATCAGAAAAACTTTGAGAAAAATATTTCTTCTCATCAATTTTTTTTTTTCATTTTTGACACTAAATAAATTTATAAAATTTATTTTACCCCATTTTCCTCAATTTTACTTACTACTTGTAAAATCATAGAAAATTATTTTCTCCTCATTTTTTTCATTTCTCCTACCACCGGAAGACACAAAATACACACTCCATTTTATTTACTTTGTTCCAAATGACGGTAAACACAAAAAAATACATGTATGCATGTATATATATTTTTTCTCATTTTTTTTTCATTTAATCTGGAAAAAGGTCCAAAATTTCCTCAAAACTCATTATACAAACACTAATCCTATAACCAACCTCAAATTATTGAAAATTTGATTTCCACATCTAATAACCAAATAAATTATTAAAAAATTTATTTTATTTCTTGCTCCAAATTTTTACAATCGTGAAAAACTTCTAAAAACTTCCCAACACATCATGGTTGTCCTAGAAAGCAACCACTAAGCACACAAACCATACACAGTACATGATCACATATCATTCAAGTTATGAATATTTTTCACACAACTAATTCATCAAATCACACAAAACACACCAAACACGTGCATGTAGTGTCCTAGTTTTGTCCCGTGATTTTCCTAGGTAATCTCATACCTAAACTCAACATCGAACCACACCTAGTGGTGATGTTCTTACTCGACTATGGCCTAAGCCCCAAGCCCCCCATCCTCTAGGTTTTCACATACCCATACTCCACACTCGCCACCTAGTGGTGATGGATACCCAAACCCGAGCTCCCTAGGCATTCGTGATACCTGCCTCGATACTCAAAGCCGTGACGCCCAAACCCGGTCCGCTTGACCACCACAACCTACGGAATACAAGTGGATGTCGGGTTACCCGACGCCACTTCGGGTAATCGCGAGCCTTTGTACCGGAGAGCTCTACCCAAATACAAGACTGGGTGACATACCTGCCCCAAAATGTACCAATATAATCCAAACATGAGTAAACGGCCCTTGGGGGCCCATAATACAATACCATCACAATATATCCAAACTATATCCAATAGTTTCAAGAGTTAATAACCATTTATACAACATATATTAAAATGAAGAGCATTCTAATACATGTATACAATGTGACACCAGGTAAGCCACATCCCATTTCTTCTAAACAGCTCAAGGATCAACCGTCTCCGCACGCCCCCGTAATTGCAAAAGGGGTCCTGACACGGGGTGAGCTAAAGCTCGCAGGAGAACCTCTCAAGTGGGCTACTTCCACCACCCAAGTGCAAGGTAATGTTCCAATTAAACACACATTCAAGTAAATGCATGATCCTACTTGAATGTCTACATGACCAACTCAGATCTCGAGTCCTCATCGACTCCCTCACACTCGCCTTAGCCTCGTATGAGAATTTCTATTTTTGTTTGTTTGTGGACAACCCTCCGATGTATATATATATCAATTGGGCCGCTCCGACGATTGATATATTATTTGTTTGTGGACTACCCTCCGATGAATATCAATTGGGCCGCTCCGACGATTGATATTTTTAGTTTGTGGACTACCTCCTGAGCACTAATATTTTAGACTACCCTCCGAACCATTTTCTAGATTCTCCATCTCATGCACTAACTCCTATAGTCCTAGGATGTTCCAAAGGCATATGGACGTATGTGTGCTAATCCCAATACAAGCCTAACTTCACATGCAAATATATATACGCGAATATATTCACATAGAAATTAAATCACACAAACATGTTATGTAATTATCATTTCAAACATCAAAATTAGCTCACTTGGGCTAATGTTCAAACACAAACAATTCGATTTGAATTACTTAACCAAACACATATTTTCACGAAAATACATTTTCGTGTCACTATTCCTAGGAACAGTAAAACTCTAGGGTTTACGGTTCCAACACTCAACAATTCATCGGTTCACTTAGTGAACCCGCATTTCCCGGCCATTTCCGGCCTCATCCAAATCAATCCATGATTTAAAACATAATTTATGCTATTAAAGACCCAAACAGTCCCTCATGGTTACGGGCTTCTCACATTGGGTTCAATAAATCAAATCAATTCGGTCCCAAGCTTTGGGACCGATCAAACGGCCATTCAAGGCCTCAATCAACCGAAACATTTACAAAGTGCTTAAAAGAGGGAATAAACCAGTAGGGAGAAACTCCACCTCAAGGAGTGGAGGAAACTCTCCTAAATCCGGTGATCCACGTGAAGCCCTCTCCGCGCAGCAATTCTTCTTCACCTAAGACCGCCGACTATTGATCGCCCGCCCGTATTTCTAGAGATAAGTTCTCTCTCTCTCTAAAACTCTCTCAATGTGCTACTCACTGCATCTTCTCCCCAATTTGGGGTTTTTGCTTCTGGGTTAAATGGAGAAGATGACATGCACACTATTTCGTCTCTGAGCGACTTAAACTTTCCAAAATGACCTTTATATCCCTTCATTTCTACGCTTTATATCTCAAGACTATCACAAATTATTCATTTTCATTATTTCTCTACTCATACCACTTATGGCACATGAGTACGTGTTATATGTGATTTTCGTCGCATCGAACATTGTTTTACGACACCCGAAACGCGATGCCTCGAAAAATGTGTCAACTCCGACTGTCTCGGAATATTACGAAATTTTACGTGCAAGCTAGATTTCGCGAGACGATTCCAACGGTACAATCCGTTTCATCATCCGAGATCTAGAGAATTAATTCTGGATTTTTAACCGAAATAACAATTTTGTAATCGAAATTACGATTTTACCCTTATTCCAGAAATTTGAATTTCTCGGGTCTTACAGCTAGGGGACATTAGGTGTTGTCTAGGATTGTAGAGATTGGTTGGGGTTGCGGCCACTACGATTATTCTACTGACGATGGGACGAGGAACTAAAGAAAGTAACCATGACAGTCGTTGAAATGGAGGTGGGCGGAGCCAAAGGAACCAAATGTCGGAGTTGGGCCTTGTAATTTAAAAGGTGCTCGAACAATTCCTCGGACGTAACTGAAGTCTCCCGAACTTGGAGAGCATGAGATAAGTTCGAGCAGTTTGAGCCGATACTATTCAAGACACGCACGCAGAGCTCATCAAAGCCAACTGACATTCACGAGTAAGAGAGCCTTCACATCATGGTTCGACATCTTGCATGTATTCTATAATGGTCTGATTACCTTATTGAAGACTGGAAAGATTCTGGCGATGGGCCATGATCTATTCGAGGGAGGAAGAGGCATATGTCTTCTCGAGGGTGGTCCACGTAGCCCGAGATGCTAGAGGTGAAGAGAAACTGCACGACTGTGTGAGAGATGGATCCAATAATTGCATTAAGAAGCAATTGATCTTGTCGGAACCAAAGAGTATAATCTGGATTTAAGGAGGGAGAAGCAGCATTGGGCAGAGTTATCGTCGTAGGAGGACATGACTTTGAGCCATCGACGAACCTAAGTAAGTTGTACCCAAATAAGAGATATGTGAATTGTAGCCGTCAAGAAAAGTAATTCGTGGCTGTGAGTTTGAGCAGTGCCTAAATGCTAATGTTGAGAACGACTAAGTTCTAAGGCAGCCATTCCTAAGTAGACTCGGGGGTATGAGAGGGTACGGCTGCGCCGTGGAAGAAGAGTGATTAGGTGCTCAAAGTGCTATTTAACCCCGCTTATTGCGTGTTTTGAGCACTTTTGTGTACTAATCGTGAATTAACCCTTCGACGGCACATTAAGGTCCCTGCTATTCTATTGATTGCATTTTGTGGCTAATTTTGTAGTTTTTGCAAGATAATTATGCTAAAATTGTTGAGTCGATCCAAGCACGAAGAATTCTAGTTGAACTCAGTCGAGGTCGAAACCGTAATAGTAAGAGAGGCGTAAACCAAAAGAAAGTTAAGAAGCGTAAAGCGTATATTGGAAATTTCGCAACCCGCGAATTTTCGCAGGGTTGCGACTCCTACTCATGCGCCACTGCTCACCTTTCACGAGACCGCTCACTTTCCTACGCCTTTACCTTTGGCCATTTTGTCACTTTTTGTTTGCTTCCCATTTTACCTCCTATGTAATAGTGATAGTTCATGTAATTTGGTAATTTTTCTTGTCTTCGTGGCTATATAGCTTACTCAGACATTAATCAAAGGAGACTTTTGTCTAGTGAATAAATTTCGCGCACAAACTTTTTTCCTACGCTTATTTTCCCTTTCATTTTTCATTTTCTTGGTCAAGCACCTCGTGAGACCCTACCTTGTCACTCAACACTTGCATTTATCCTTTGGGTGTCACACTCACCCATTATTCTCATATAACACCATTAGTGGCCCTTAGTTTAGTCTGCCCCAAGCCTTAGGTAGTTTGTATATGGTCCATTGAGTGCTTATGTAGTTCACTTTAGGAGTGTCATCGTATTTCTTTTTTAGTTATTGGCATCGTGCCATAGGAAGCAAGTGGCCCCCCCCCCCCTCCAAGGGTTTAGCTCAATCGGAGTTTTTTGGAGTATGTCGAATTCGGAGCACTTGGGCTTGTTTCGATCATATATCCCTCGTCCGAACTCAGAATTGAGTGCTGTTTCTTTTTTTGGATTCCTTACTCATTGAGGAAGTAACTGAAAAAATTTGAGAATTTTTAGTAACCGGATCAACCAGCTCAATTGATTTCAATTGAAGTTCATTTAGAGCAGGTTCGACCAGCGACTAAGGTTTGTTTTTACTACATCTCCCCACCCGACTTAGAATCAAGCACCGTTTTTTTTCATGGACTCCTTATTCTTCAAGGAATATTATCTCAAAATTTAAGATTTTTTCTCAATCGGATCAATCAGTTAGGAACTGTACAGCCGGTGTTCATCGGGCTAGCTTGCGTGGGGTGCTAATTTTTGTGATTTTGATGCCCAAATCCTATATGGATCGGGCCCATAAGCCCCAGATCAGTCCTAGGCATGGGTTGGATCCAGTTTTGGACCATGTTATGGGTTGCTTGCAACCCACCTTGGGTCCACTTGGATACTTGGTGGTTAAGCAAAGGAGTAAATGTGGCCAAGACCCTTGGGAAGAGGAGTGTTTATGAAGCCGAAGTTCCCGAGATCGAAGGGGGAGTTCCCGACTGAAGGTGCAAATGAGTGGGCTCAGAGATAAAGGGAGAGATAAATAGAAGAAAAAATGTGGAGAGGTGATCAAAAAGGGAAGGGAGGAAGAAGATAGGAAAAAGGGAGAAAAGGAGGAAAGGAGAGTTTATCTAAATTCGGAGGGGCGTGGTCTCTCTTGTTTTGAAGAGGAGTTCCGACGGATTTGAAGGAGTATTACCTGAGTTTTGAAGCTGAAAAGAAAGGAAGGTAAGGGAATATTAATCTTACTGTACGACATTTATATGCTTATCCCATTCTTTATGCTTTTCTTTCGCTTTGTTGTTTGCTGACTTGCTAGGACACTAGGCACCGCTTGTGTCTGCTCATCCATTCGATCTGATTTGTACTCAAGTTTGTTTTGGATTGACTTTTTGAGAAAAGGTTTTTACAAATTTTAGAGTTTCTTTCAACTGGTCGAATCGTTGGGGAAACCGCATCACCTTGCCTACCGAATTCACTTTGTTGAATAGCAATTTGGGCATTGGAAAACTAGTTGTGTCGGCTTCTCTATATTATTCGTAGCCTGATTTGTAATTCGCTTGTTTTTTTGAATTTCTAACTCTTTGGTATCTTTAGCAATTTATGAGAGCCTCTCTAACAAAGAATTGGTTGGGAACCAGATCATCCTGCTTCATCGATTTAGCTCATTGAATGCTAGCCAGTCTTCGTCACCGTTTGTGTCAGTTCTCAGTCATTCGGAGTTGGTTTTTACTTGGTTTGTTTTTTTGGATTCCTGACTCTTTGAGGAAGGTTCTGGAAAATTTTGAGACCCTTTCTCAACCGGCTGTACTGGTTGGGAAACTGGATCAGCCGGTTCATTAGGTTCAGTTTGGAGGAACGACAGTTTGGGTACTTTGTCTTGTTTGTGTTAGTTCTTAGTCATTCGAAGTCGGATTGGTACTTGGTTTGTTTTTTTGGATTCCTGACTCTTAGTGGAAGGTTTTGACAGATTTTTAGAGCCTCTCTCAACCGACTATACTGGTTGGGAAACCGGATCAGTCGGATCATTAGGCTTAGTTTGCTAGAATGGCAGTTTTGGTACTTTGTCTTGTTTGTGTTAGTTCTCACTATTCAAGTCGACAGCATTTGGTTTATTTGATTCGCTCTTAGAGGAAGGTTTTTGAAAATTTAGAGCCTCTCAACCGCTGAACTTTGGTCAAACTGGATCAAAGGTCGTTGTTTCATTCCTCCCACTATGTAAGTGTGAGTGATGGATCAAAAAACACAAACACAAATTTATAACGCATACTCAAGATTCATTGTCTAAATCTCAATAATGCCACAAAACTTGCTCATATATTTCATCGCAATTATACTGATTAAAAACGGTTTCCTTAAGAGAAGGAATCTCTTTCTCCGGGTTTTGATCCATGACTTGTAAGTATACGTGCCCAACAAGCAATGTGCGGATTTAAGTCCGTATATCGATCCCACGTAGATCTCTAGCACTCCTCAATCAACTACCCTACCACTCAAGCTCTATAATTATCTGAATCCATGATAGGCAATCGACAGATTCCTATGCAACCTTAAAATAATAAAACAATAAAGATATATAAACTAAGAACAAATGAAATAATGCTTAAAACTAAAATAAAAAAATTAAAGAAATAGACTGGTCAAGCAAATTCTCTAAAGGATGTGATTGAAAATACATTTATCGAAACATCTATTCCTACACTCCAGAACTTTGCTTCCATGAACCTCAAATTTAGAATCCATTCAAGGGAAGATGGTAATGCCATGTGATTTCTCCTAACGACATGATTTCATCATCTAATCTTCCCGCTTTAGAAGACAAAGGATTAGATAACTACTTTGACTGAAGGTTCTCGTTTCCTGGGGTATTTTCTTTTCAATACTTCATACCAGTATCATGGATCAAAACCTTAGCTCCAAGACATAAAGGGCATGGGTTTACATTATACCCGTTTTCATCCTCAAAATTTGGAACAGCCTCTATCTTTCCCTCTGATTAGATCCTTGCTAAACACTGATTGAACTTACCGCTCAATCGGCAGAACTTCTTCATTATACTGATAAGTCAGTCTAGACCCATTCTCGCTTTCAAGAAGAAGATTTCATCTGATTAAATTCACGTGAGCCCATTAGATCCCCAATATTAGGTTCGTATACCCTTGAGAAATTGTTCACTTCTCGTGAATGCCTTCTGTATCACTCAGAGGGCCTCCTTGACATCAGAGCATGAAACAATCCTATTACAGTGAAAGTAAGATAATCTATTTGACCGATATAAAAATAACAAAAACCAAGAAGCGGTGATTCAAGATCGGTTCAGACTCATAAATTTATGTGAAAGATAAATTCAACAACAGTATTCAACTAAGCCGGGTTTCTAAATTACTTCATTACACTAACTGGTAGCTCCCTCGACTAAAAGAATCATCAGAACTGGTAAACTCGGAAGTTCGAATTCCAAAATTTGCTCCGACTTCCAACTAATCCAGCAAAGAATTTCCAGCAAAAATAACATTCTGCATTCAGCCTTCAACTTCAACAACTAACATCCGCATCCAAATTCAAATGAAATAAACAATCTACTTAAATCTAATCTAAAATAACAAAAGAAACAAAGAAAAAGAAACAGAAATTGTGTCACACGAGCCTTCTACACCTGTGTGACTTCTCTTGAGTCGCCAAGAGCCGCTTCCTTCTTATGAAGTAGCCTCTCCGCTATTTATAGGGTTCCGATTCAGTCTCTAACTTCTCGGATGCACTTCCTGTGGATTTCCAACAACTGCCCATTTGTTTGTTCATGTCATGATCTATCTGCAAGGTCGCGACCTGGGACTCACGTCGCTGACCTCTTCGTCAGCGACTCTTATCTATATGTATTGCCTAGGCCGCGACCTTCTTACGACGCCGCGAATTTCAATGTTCCCCGCTTATGAGTCGCTTTGATGTCGCGACTTCAATCATACGTCACTTAATTTCGCTTTCTTTTTCTCGGTTCGGGTCGTCGCAAAAGCTTTATCCGGGTAAATGACTGCAGATTTGAACACCCTCGATCCATGTCGCTGCCCCATTCTCGCAATGATGTCGCGATCATCGAAGGACGCCATGATATCTTCCATTCGCTGTTGATGTCACTATCTCTTCCAACCGTTGTTACCTCTATGTCTTCACTCTCTTGAAAATCTCGACTTCTATTTAAGGTCACCACCTCCATGTCTACACTGGCTTTCACCTCGCTGCGACTGGCAGTCGCGATGATCGCCCGTTTCTTCTTCATTAATTCTTGGTCAGCTCGATTTGGAGTTTCTATCATGTAATTCGTGTTATTCTTCATTATCACAAGGTCGCGACATCAAGTCCTTTTTTCAAAATTAGTTATGAATTTCTTTTACTTAAGAAGGCCGTTTCGCGCTTTCGAAGATAAATTTCCTTGTCGCGCGACCTCACGGTGGTATCGACATCATTTATTCTTTTGGTGTCGCGATTATCGCAATGATGTCGAACATGAACTTCTTTCATTTGACTCCGCTTTGAATCTCTACCTCAAGTCATTTTGTCTCAACTTCTTTCTTCAAGTCACGACTTCACTTGTTCATTCTTCAGTTTCTTCTTCAAGGCCAAATTTATTGTTGTCGTGACTTGAAATTGCTGGAAACTGCTCTTCCTGTCGCGACTTAAATTCCAGTTTTGACTTCAATTTCCACGTAGTCGATTTCTATGATTTTGCTAAAATTTGATTTTCACAGATTTTCCCGCAAATTGGAATTTGAGTCAACACGCTTCATACAATTCACATATTCTCATTATAAACCTGGTATCGATTTAGCACCAATGAGTTTCGACTCATCAAATTCCCTCAATCCTAAAATTTTGCTTGTCCCTGCCAAAGAAAGAAAGAATTGTTCGTCCTCAAACAAACAAGCTTAGAAAATTTTTAAGGACATTTTCCTTGATGACCTCGATAGTATTTGTTCTACTCCTTCTAATCTGAATTAAAAAGATATCACTATTATTTCAAATTTGCTCTTTTGATGCAAGAACAAGGCATAGTGTACTTCTATTACAAAATTTCTTGATAAACTAATGTATTTAAACAGTTTATTTAACAAGTCTTGTTCTGTGTGTGTGTGCAGGTCATCAATCCTTTTCATCTTCATGTTGAATTAAGTTAATCTTCTGGGAGTTTTCTTGTAGACTATGTATCAAAGTCCCATATGCTTGTTTTTCATATTGATATCCACTAATGTAGGTAAATCTAACCTTCAAAATCAATGAGGTCTTTCAAGTAAAATTTTGGCTTAGGTACCGGGCAGATACGGAAAAATTTAGTTGTAAATTACCCAGCTTCCATCTGCCTCTACATTGTTGCCCAATTTTCTTCCTTTTTCTTCTTTGTTCTTTATGATTCTCCTTAATCTTAGCCCGATTCCTCTTTTGAATTCTTTATGGAATTTCAACTTCCATATGTACTTGATTCGTGCAGATTCCGTTTTAACTCTTGCTTTTATTTCAAGATTTGAATAGTAATACTGTCTTCTGTGTTTATTTACTTTAGAGAACTTTGGCTAGCAACTCCCATACCACTGGCATTAGGGTGCTAGGTGTTAAAACAATTCCCTACAGCTTAATTGTTCAAGGGAAATAGGCCACAAGACAAAACTTATTCCTTATTTCACTAGCTTCTCGCTTTACTCAACCCTTTCTTGTCAAAATTTGGAAATATTATTATTCCTCAAACTCGCTTTATACTAAACTTTTCCAATTAGAACCGGATACCTGGGGTTCTTTTTACCGTGTGCTTGGCTGCAAGGAGGAATTTCGCCACTGCCGCTACGAAGAAATCAGCTGATTTTGGCCAAATCAAAGAACTAAAGAATATGCTGCCATATTTTTGAGGTAGGCTTAAAGGCTTAAGCCGCTACACTTCTATCATTTCCCTCGTTGTTGTTTTCACCTAGGATTTCGACCAATCAATAATCAAACAAGTCCTTGTAATCGTGGACTCTAAACCCTTAATTCCCTTAAGATGTTCCTAATTCCTCACAAAAGTTTCATAAGTTTTGTTAATCATGTGTATTATTTCTTCAAGATCAGACTTATTCACTGCCTACTTACATTATTTTAACCAAGTATTTTTGCTCTATCGCTTAATAACTAATCATTCACTTGCACCAACCGCATTTAAACAAGAGCAAAGAATACCCTAATTCCAGCTTTATTCATGCCCTGATTTTGTAATGATTGTGTTCTAAGTTTATCTCTTAGTCAAACTACTAACTAGTTCGGGATATGATATTTTTATTTCTAGCTCAACTAAATCCTAATGTTATTTTCATAAGTCAAAGAAAATTTAATGTAAAGCAAAGAAACATTTCCTTTTTCACAAATTTTCTTGTTTTATTCATGACGTGATGCAACAATTTCTGAGAAATAAAATAATCAAAGAGGGGAAGCATGGCAAATCAATGGGAGGATCATCTTTTTCTTTTGTGGGAGTGAGCAAAATGTCGAGTGATCCGTGCATCAAGAGTAGCCAAATTAGGGGAGAATTTGGGGAATTTCATTTCCACTCTCTTCTTCTTCTTGTCATTCTCCCTTTCGATCTGTTCTTCAAGGATCAATTCATTATGAGATCAACCTTGTTCAGATCATCTGTCTCTCGTGCCTGTGTCTGCTGTGCTCCATTTCAAACAACCATGACTTCTAAAAAAATTTGGAAAGATTATCAGCTGATCAAATCCAAATTCAAGCCGCATTCTTTTCTTCGAAGGCATCTTTATCATCAAGCCTCGATCTCTGTCCTTCATCCTTTTCGAAATCTCAACATCGAGCATGCATAGGAACTTGGAATCCCTGACCGCTCCTTAGTCTTAGCTTCGATCCAATCCCTTTCCTTATGAGTTTTAGAGTTGAGAATCACGATCATACTGGATTGCTGTAGAATGATTCATATTTAGCTTTAACTTTTCAGAGATTCTTGATCTCTTCCTCCATTTCCTTCTTAAATTTTTCCTCTTGATGCTCCAGATCTTTTCATTCGTCTTTCCCTTCGCTTTCATCTCTCTTCCCATTGTTGATCTTCTTTTCATCTCACTTTCATATACTTCTTCTTCTCGTTTCATCTCTTCTTCCCATTGCATCCCTTCTCTTCAATTCCTTTCATAAACTTCTGAATTTTGCTGAGGTTCCATTGCTCTTCCTTCTTCCATACTCTTCCTCGACCGAATCGAGCATCTCCATTATTCGACATCGCCCCGGCTCCCAGAGCTTTCACTGTGCTCTCTCAAATCACCGCCTTATATGAGTCGCCGGTTGAGAAATCTATTGGACTTCTATCTTTTCTCTATCCTCCTGAAACATAAAAGCATATTCTCTATGTCAGATTTTCTTCTTCGATCTCTGCCACCACAGGTGTCTTCCCGGCATTGCATTTCATTTTCATCCCTTGAATCAAGCTTCTACTATGACCTCTTTTCTTGATCTCGTCCCTTGTTTACCCTCGCTGCAGTGAGTGAGAAACCTCAGCACCTCTTCTTCTTCTTCCTGTCTCTCTTCACACTGCTCTCAATACATAGCCTCTGATGGTTGCCTTCAAGCAGACTGCAACCTCCCTTATTACCTTTCATGGTACCCTCATTATAGAATTTTCAATAACCTGCTCCAAAGATCAATCTTCAGACTTCTCTGGGCATAGCATAGAGAAGGATTGCTTCTTGTTCTTTTACTGTGCAAACATGCTTGGTGGGGACCATAACAAGAGGCTAGCAAACCATACTGCCTTCGTCAATCTCCCCAAGCCAGTAGTCTCTTGCCTCTCCTTTTCCTCACCGCTCTCACCGTCATAATTTTCTCGCACCTCACCTGCAGGTTGTTCATCGCCTTCGACTTTGATCCATTCTTCTCGCCCTTCCATTCCATACATATTTCATTAATAGTCTTCGCTCCATAAGGCACCTGCAAACTCCTCTCGACATAAATGTAGTTCTCCTTTCCTCCCAACCGCATTGAAGTAAAATTTCGGACGCATCACTTGATATCCACTTTTTTGATGTTTGCACTCTCCCACCCCTTTCGTTTATTAATTCCTTGAAAGGCGATGAGTTGGCTGAAGCTCTTTCCTATAAATCCCTTTCCAAAGATAGTGCGCTTCTTCCGTACTCGAGAAAGCTTCTTCCGAGACGAACTCGTTTTCCTCTCCTTCATTGCTTTTTCTTTCCCTTTTTCCTCCGCTGGCGTAACTGGTCAATATCCGGTCAAGCTGACACTGCTCTCCCTTCAGTTCCGTATTAACTTCCCTTCACCTCGAGATACCCTCCATGATTTCGCTAAGATTCGGATATAGTTTGCTGCCTACCATTAGAGAAATTCGAAGGAAGAAATCTCTACTAGGTTTGCAAGAATCGAGAACCATAGAATATGCGAAGATGAAGGGTTGTATTTGCTTCAAGGAAGGAGATGGTGCAGTGGGCGGGAGTTTTCTCAACAACAAATTCAATTATTATCAGGCTCTTTATTACTTCATTTATTTGTGCTTGTCGCGACTTTAATTTCAGTTGTAATCGTAGTCAGCCATTAAATTTGTAAGTAAAATTAAAAACGCCCAATCGCATATTTTTCTTTTTATGTCGTGACTTATTCTTGCTCGTCGCGATATAAAGTAAACTGGAGAAAATTATCATCGCTACACATTAGGTATTTTAGACATAGCCGAGTTGTCGCCACCTCACCACTCTTTGAAGGGATTGTTCTCGTCACACCAAAATGTTCCTCGTCGCTGACCACCATCGGGTCGACATAAAATCCGGTCACACTGCGCCCTTGTTCTTCCTTCGCATTGACTACAGTTATGACTCCACTTCCTCGTCAGCGACATAAAATCGGTCGCGACTTAGTCTCGCATCATTTTAAAATTTGATGATCGTGATAGCTTTTCACTCCTTATTAATTGTACATTTCAAGATCCATCGAATCATCTCTGTCAATGCCATTCAAAAATGCATTCATTCACCACAGACTTACGTAGGAGAAAAGTACTCTTTTTCGAAGGTCAGTTTCATCTTCAGGAAGTGTTGGAGTAGTCCTGGAGTTTGTTCCTTCTCGCATGAGCCATTTGATTCTTCATTCAGATGGCCAACAATTCCCAAAAAGGATTAAAATTAATTTAATATTTGACCCAGTACTTAAACAAATCATGACTAGAACTAAAAAAATTCAAAACGCGTAATAATAAAAAAATTCAAGTCTATATAAAGAAACTAAAATCTATACTGGCTGCTTCCCAATATAGCCGTTTGCCAGTCTTTAGTCGGACTATTAGTCGTTTTAAGCTTTCTCTCTCAATTCACCACTGAGTTCTTTCTTTCCCCGAGATAGTGTTTGGGCCGCCCATTAACTTTGAATTCTTCCCCAAGATCACCCGAGTGTTACCGCCCAAAGATAGTACTTGACACCACCGTATATGGTCCACTCGCATTTTGATTTCAAATTTCCCGAAATAATCCGAACTGAGTTAAACAACAAGCACCATCCTCGCTTCGAACTCTTTCCTAATCCTTGACTGCGCTACTTTGTCTTGTCCTCAGATATTCTAAAGATTGTCATAGTTTGCTTTCTACTTCCGCTCATTTAGTTGGAGAAGTCTCTCTTTTCCTTTGCAATCTGAAATCTGTTCGCACTGGTTGATGGCCCACATGGTTTCTATATTCCAATTCAAGAGGGAGGTGACATGGTTTTCCAAAGACAAGTCTCAGATGGGGACATTCCAATTGGCTTTAAAAAGGTACCAGAGTGCCCATAATGCATCACTGCTTCAAAGACCAATATTTCCCGCTAGAACTCACATTTTTTCCGTAATTTTCTTATTTCTCATGAAATTTCAACAGCTTCCATTTGTTCGAGGATGATAAGCCAAGTTTATAGTCAAGCTAATACTATATCTCAAGCCATGAGTTTGTCAAACACCTTATTTGGTAAAATGGCTCTCCATCACTAATTATAGTTCCCGGTGTCCCAAACTCCGCTAAGAATATTTCTTCAGAAACCCCACAAATCGTATTTGCATCACTCTTAGGACAAGTCGTTTACCCATTTTGATACATAATCCACAGCCTAGAATATGTATATTTCCAAATGAAATCGAAAAGGCCCCAATAAATCCATTCCCACATCAAAACAATTGCACCACCAGATGGTCTCATAGCATCTCATGCCTTGTCAGATATTTCCCATTCTTTGCATTGATCACATTAACTTTACCCATTCAAAACAAATACCCTTAAAAATCAGAGGCCAAGAAAAATCCTCACCTGAGAATTTGTGGGCTGTTTTATCTCCCGCAAAGTGTCCTCAGATATGACATTCTCAAAATCTCGCTTTGCTCACTCTTCGCACATCTCTTATAATCGATCGCCTCCTCTTAAACAAATATGGATCATCCTGCATGTAGTACCCGCCGTCACCCTTAACTTGCTAGACACTCGTGGCATAATCTACAGGCTAAGAAATTCACAATATCAAGATACCAGCGATCGAGTGGACACCGAAATAACCATTATCCGAAAATTTTCCGTCATTTCTCTTCCTTTTCGTATATGGTTCCTCACTTCGACAAGTGATCGCTATGACATTGTCACGCCTTCTTGTCTTTAATTTCTAAATCAAATTCCCGCAACAATAATAATATTCCACCGATCAATTCGCTGGCTCCTTCTTTGCCATTAAATATTTAATTGTCAGACATCATGTGTATAACAACACGGGACCCAAAATATATGGCCTCGAATTTTTCACATGCAAACACTATTGCCAAGATTTTTCAAGAGTAGAGTAATTTTCAGGTTTCATTAAAGGTTTCATAAGATAGTTGATGGCCTTCAACACTTTTCTCATCTTTCTCGTCTCCAATACAAATTCTCATTGCAAAATCACTGGCATCACACATGATCTCAAATTCTCTGTTCCAATCTAGTTTTGCAATGATGAGAGCTTCAACTAGTATGGATTTGATTTCTTCAAATGCTTTCTGGCAGGATTCATCAAAATAAAACTTAGTATCTTTCTCCAGCAATCTGCATAGTGGTCTAGCAATTTTTGAGAAATCTCTGATAAATCTTCATAAATCCAAGATGTCCTAAGAAACTTCACATTCTCGACTGTATGGTGGCACACCTCTATAACAAACCTTGCTTGCCTACTTCAAGCCCTGCTGCATAAACCATGTGCCCCAAGACAATCCCTTCTCGTAATCCATAAAATGGCATTTTTCCCTAATTCAAAGCTAGGATTTCGTCGCGACCTTCGCACCGTCCCCGTTATGTATCACTCAAAACTCGGATCCATACACTGTAAAATCATCCATGAAAATCTCCATAACTTCTTCTCGCTAGATCGTAAAATATAGACATCATGCATCTGGAAGGTACCAGAGCATTACATAGCTCCAATGGCATTCTTCTGGGGTGCCAAAAGTACCAAATGGGCATGTAAAAGTGGTTTTCTCCTCGATCTTCAAAGTAATAGCTATTCGTTATATCCGTAGTATCCATCAAGAAAACAAAATAAGGGTGTCCCGCCAACCTATCCAAAGATTTGATCGATGAAAGGTGTGGGAAAATGATCCTTTCTCGGTCAAGTAAGATCACCTTCTCAGTCGTATACAAACCCTCCATCCCGCATTTTCGTAGAATAAGTTCATTCTTTCATTTCGACATAAGGATCCACCTTTCAAAAACCACATGTACTGGCTTACCTAAGAATTGTCTCGATATAGCATATATAAAAACCCGCATTTAACCATTTCAAAACTTCTTTCTCGAAACTTTTTCATGACCGGGTTCAGCCCTCCTTCGATGCTTAACGTGTTTCGCATTATCTTCCACATTGCGGCATATAACAGGACTGATACCCTTCTCAGATCTTCAATCACTGCTAATCGCCTTGTATTTTTCTCAAACAATAAAGAATTTATGTTCTTCAGCTTCAGTCAATGCAATTGATATGATAAATCATTTTTCCTTATTTGAAAAACCTATATTTCAAATGACTGGGCAACTCCTTCAATGTTAACCCTTCGCACTAGTTTCCCCGCCTATTAGTTTGTCGGTCTCCGGGTCATTTTCACTTCATCTTCGACCGCTTTCATTTATACTGACCGGTTTAATATTAAACAAATTTGAAGGCGTAACTCGTTAAATCAAAACCTCAAGGTACCGAAAATTCATCTCAATTTCATTGATAGAGTTTTGAAATGACATAATCTGACCACTTCATCATCGAAGGCTATCGGGTTTACACCATACAACCTGCTTCCTTACATTAGATGTTCTAAACTCCTACACATTAAAATGCACCGCTTCATTCCCAACTCGAGTGTCACCACCTTTCAGACGCTAATCACCCTGCTAAGAGCACTTCCCAAAGAACAGAGGAACTCGAGGATCTTCCTCCATCTCGCATGATAACAAAATCTACTGGGAAATGAATTTCAACCTCGACGAGCACATCTTCCAAAATGCCCTGCTGTGCCACGATCTATCAGCCATCTCAGACAATCGCCACAGTTAGCTCCCAAACTAAGTCTCCGCGCAACTAATAGAGGCATCAAATTTATACTTGCTCCAGAGTCACAGCAAGTTTAACCCTTCACATTTCCCCATAGAACAAAAAAAGGGAATAGTGAAACCTGCCAAGGTTTTCTTCATCTTGTCAAGCTTCTGCTGACAATGGTGACCGCATGAAGTGGGGCCAAGTTAACTATACCTCCTCAACTGCCTTTCTTTTCGTCACACCTCCTTCGTAAATTTTGCATAAAGAGGCATTTGACTCGATCACCTCTACAAATGGGATATTTATTTCATTTTCTTGAAAATATCCAAGAATTAAAATTGTTCTTCTTTGACTTCCTCAAGTCTCTCGGTGGAATGGCATTGCGTGGCGATAAGCCTGTGTACTCTTCTTCTTTTCCGGTCATTTCTTCCTTTCATCCGTCGCAATTAGGTTGTTCTTCTCTCTTCTTTCGCCCTTCTTTCTCTCGCCCCGCCTCTTCTTTCATCCGTCTTCCGCTACCGCCAAATCCTTCCACTTCCTCAATTGAATTGCCATGCGCCTTGTGGTTCTTCTGCGTCACTAGAATGTTCCTTGTTCTCGATTGCATATTCAAAATAATCGCTCTACTTGTGTCTCTAGATTTTTCGTAAAGAAGCACTAAAGATTCTTCCGAAATGATCCGGCACGTACTTGAAAGTTTCCAAGTCGTGATAATTTGTCATGAATTTGGCCAGTCTCTTTGTTAATTTCACATGAACCGCATCATTTGTTCCTCAAACGGTCGGGTTCTCCTCGACCTCGTATTCATTTCGCCTCACCTCACGGGCCGGGCTCGAACCTCGGGCGGGTCACCATGATCCCTGCTGAGGGACGCCGCCCTCACTCAGCTGTAATGCCTCTACCATACGAGAAATTCTCATGGTTCCTTAGTACGATTGTATGTATGGGCAAAAAGTAGGATTTGGGCTTGAAATGATAACTTCTCGCTCGTCACGCATCTTAACTTCTCAAGACCATAAGAATCTTTCTCCTCGCTGGCACATCAACACTTTCCTCATCAATTCTTCTTTCTATCGCCCTATTTCATGAGCAAGCAGTATCTTCCTCTTTGTTCGTCTATCCTATGCATTATAGCATCCAATCCGCCTCCATGGCTTATCTTGCCGCCATGACCCCTTCTCTTCTACTACCTCTTGAAAACTCGTATGGAGCTTTCATATTGCATTAGGTCCTCTATCGATTTCACAAAGACGCCATCACACAAATTTAAGACATTGTTACATCACTTCACATCGCGTCACTTCTCATAACACTGTCGATAATACCCGATGTATCATTCGTAGCTGATACACTATATCCATCCGTCTCAAGTCCGCTCCATGCATCGGGCACCTCTTCAAAGAATCTTTTCAATCTTCCAAGCGACATACAGCTCTCATCTTCCCCGTCAGAATACACCATATCTCTCGTCTCTCCTAAGTGAGATGGGGAAAGAATCTCATATAAGTTTCACCAATCCTTCCTGCGACAATTAACCATATGGTAATGATTCATACCATGGTCGCTATGTCTCTCAAAGAAAATGGGAAGAGATGTAGTTTTATCACCTTCCGGGTCTCAATCGCTCAAATTTCACTCAGATAAATGCATCCCGAGAAATCTTCCTGTGCTCATTCGTCTTCGTAGATGACCAAGAACTCCGATGTTGTCGAACCATCGTACTATACGACTTGGGCTCAAAATTGTTTTGCATCCACTCGTAGTCGTCATCAAGCATCACTTTCGAATACGTGCCTTAAACCCCCATCAGGTCGCATTTGGGGCCTTCGTCGTCGGTCCTCCGTTCCTCCTCGTTGGTCATGTCTCTCTTTCCCATAGCTACAAGCCGTTTTTGTCTTTCTTAAGCTCCCGAGCGTTTCTCCAATCTGTCTCGCCGGAATCGTCGATCCCCGTTTCCTATGCATTAAAGGTTTTCCTGAAATAAAAGCATACTCCTATTAATAGGATTAGTCAAACCTAACAAATATTTTCAAATGATGGTTGTTAAAAATTAGTGACTAATATAGTCACCATTAAAAGCTATTTTTGTTCTTTTCTTAAAATGTCCAAATTAGTATTTTTCTAATATCGAGATCTAATTAATTCTTTCTGATCCACAACTACGCCAAAAACTCGTCGTTGTTTCATTCTACCATGTAAGTGTGAGTGATGGATCAAAACATAAACACAAATTCTATAACGCTATTACCGAAGACTATTGTCTAACTTCTAAATAATGCCATGAAACTTGTTTGTTATATTTCTTTTGCAATTATACTCACTAAAACTAGCTTCTTAAGAAATAGGGCTGAATTTCTTCTTCTGTTTTGATCCATGATTCTCGCAAGCATGGGCTGTGTCGAACAAGTAATAAAGCTCTGATGAGTCCGTATATCGATCCCACGTAGATCTCAAGAATTCAATCAACTACCCCGACCACTCAAGCTCTATACTATTTCGAATCATGAGGCAATTGATAGATTCCTATGCAACCTTTAAAATAATAAAACAATAAAGATATGTAAACTAAGAACAAATGAAATAATGCTTAAAACTAAATGAAAAATTAAAGAAATAGACCGTCGCGTTAGCTCTTAAAGGGATGCATTGAAAATACAATATCGGAACATCAATTCCGCAGACAACTCGTAACTTTGCTTCATGAACCTCGATGAATCCGTCCAAGGAAGATGGTAATGCCATGTGGATTTCTCCCAACGACATACATTTCATCATCTAATCTTCCCTCGTTTCTTTCGAAGACAAATGATTAGATAACTACTTTTAATCCGAAAGGCCTTTGCTTCGGGTGTATTTTTTTTTTCAATACTTCATACTCGTAACATGGATTGTAAACCTTAGCTCCTAAGACATAAAGTTAAGTACGTTTACTATAACGTTTCTCATCCTCAAAATTGGAACGCTTCATTCTTTCCTTGATTAGATCCTTCTATAACACTAGATTGAACTTATTGTTCAAATCGAGGCGAACTCTCTCCGCTTCATTATAATTGGATAAGTCATTCAACTCATTCTGCTTCATGAGAAGAAGATTTATCGATTAAAATTCACAGAGCCTATTAGATCCCTTAATACAGTTCTCAAGATACCCTTGAGAAATTGTTCAATACTCGTGATCGCCTTCAGGTCATCGAGGGCCTCCAGAAATCGTGAGCATGAAACAATCCTATTAAGGTGTATAGATAATCGACATTTGGATCGCATACAAAAATAAACAAAAACCAAAGAAGCGTATTCCAGACTGTCTCGCACTCGATAAATTTCCTCGCAGAGCATAAATTTAACAACAGTAAATCTTAACGAGCCGGGTTTCTAAATTACTTCATTACACTAATCTGTAGCTCCTCGAATGTTGAACTATCAGAACTGAATCGAAGTTCGAATTCCAAAATTTGCTCGACTTCAAACGAACCAGCAAGAATTAAGAAAATAACATTCCGCATTCACCAACTTCAACAACTAACATCCGCATCCGTAAATTCAAATGAAATAACAATCTACTCTTAATCTAATCTAAAATAACAAAGAAAACAAAGAAAAAGAAAGAAAATTAAAATACACGAGCCTTCTGGCCACCCAAATTTCTTTGAGCCGCCAAGAGTCGCTTCCTTCCGTAGCACTGCCATTTATAGGGCTCCGATTGGGCCCTCAATCTCTATGCACTTCCTCAGGGGTTTCAAAATAATCGCCCATTTGTTTGTTCATGTCGCTGATCGCATTTCAGCGCCGCGACCTTGACTCATGCCGCGACCTCTCTTCGCCGCAATTTCATTCCAGCAGGAGTCGCTTGAGGTCGCCGACCTCTTACACGCCGACTTCAACGTTCCCGCTTATGAGTCGCTTTGATGTCGCGACTTCAATCATACGTCACGACTTCGTTTTTCTCGTCATTCTGTCGCAAAGCTTCTTTATCCGGTAGCGACTCTTGCATTTAACACCCCTGGATCCGATGTCACGACACCAAATGGCGTCGCGCCTCCATTCAGCAGTACCGATGTCGCGACCACTCGAAGGACGCCGCGACATCTTCTCGATTCGTTGATGTCTCTATTTTTCCAACCGGCCGCGACTCTGTTCACTTCCTTTGAAAATCTTTTGTTGCGACTTCTATTTAGTGTCACGACCTTTATGTCTACTGCTAAGCTTTCAATTCTATCGCGACCTTGAAGTGGTGTCGCGACATCATGTCTGCTTCTTCATTAATTCTTGGTTGTCTGATTTGGAGTTTCGCTGCGAATTCGTGTTATCTTTCATTACCGCCAAGGTCGCGACATCAAGTCCTTTCTTTCAAAATTAGTTGCGACTTTTACTTGGCGCAGTTATTTTTTGCGGGCTTTGAAGACAGCTCCTTGTCGCGACCTCATGGTGGTATCACGACATCATTTATCTCCTTTGGTGTCGCGACATCGCAATGATGTCGCGACATGAACTTCTTCATTTGACTGCTTCTTTAATCGACTAAGTCATTCTTTGTCTCAACTTCTTTCTCAAGTCACGACTTCACTCGCTCATTCTTCGCCTTCAAAGCCAAATTTGTCATTGGTCAGATTCTGAATTGTTGAAACCCGCTTCTTCCTCGTCGCGACTTAAATTCGGGGCTTGACTTCCACCACAGAGGCTGATTTCTTATGATTTTGCTAAAATTTGATTTTCGTTTGGGGATTTTCTACAAATTGAATTTGAGTCAATTATCATTGCAGACAATTCATCATTATCTCATTATAAACTCGTAAAATGGATTAAAAAAATCTAATGAGTTTTTGACCTACCAATCACCATTTGATTTCGCTGAAGTTTTCCCATTCGGTTAAGACTATCAACATGGTTTGCTTAGTCATTCTAAGGTCAAATTGTACAATCGCTTTTATTTTTTTGGTTTCCTCACTGCGAATGTTTTGAAAAATTTTCAGAATTGTTCTCAACCGTGATCGATCGGCTGAGAACTGATCAACCGCTTTTTCGTTTGTAAGGGTCATCCGATTTCAATAATTAAACCACAGGATTCCTGCGGAGTCCGACCCATCTGGCCCAGACGTTGCAGGCTAAGTGTTTTCAGTATCTGAAATGGGGCTTAGTTCAGGTTAATGTGGTTCAATTTTGATTCTTAAGAATCAAAGGATCTACGCGGTCCAAGGGCATTGTAGTTAAGCACTAATAATCTAGTGTTTTGTTGAGCCCGCTTTCTTTCTTGGATGAAACGCATATGGTTACACAATAAGAGTGGTAGCATCAATGAGTGGTCGAGATGCCATGTATGGTTTCTTCCGCTTCCTTTGCTTTTGATATCTAATTTTGAAAGATTATTGTATGCCCAAAATGTGCGTAATTAACTTTCCTCAGAACGCTAATAGTGGACCATGTACTAACATTTGCCTTTGGTTGAGTGTTTTTAAGCCATAGATACCAATTAGGTTGGTCTGATCCAAGTCGCATGTTTAGCCTAGGTGACTATCTCGATTCGTGACCCATATGATCCTCTACAAACCCAACTACTAGTGAGACCGAAGCTCGCCTGTGAGGGGTGCTACCTTATATGAGGTACCTTCCTATAAAATCCGATCCTGCATCTTAAGTCTAGTTTTCGCACCGCTTTTTCCATACTGAGTCATCAGTTTTTGAGCCTACTTGGTTTTCCCCTTTATAAAATAACAACAAAAAGTAAGTGGCGACTCCAAAGAAAAACTGTTCCTTCTCAGGGACGAATTTTCTAAAATTTGAAAATCAACCCACATTTTCTTTTCATTTAAAAGTGAGTCATGCTAGCCCATGGATCGGGTAGGGTCCACAACACCCCTTGAGGATGACAACTCAAGGGATGGTTGGCTAAAACCCCTTCATCCTTGAAGAGGAGGGCTACTGCGCTTTGGAATTGATGTAAAATTTTGGTTCTCTCATAACTATACGAGCAAGATTTATGTTTCTATCTTTCAATCTGTGTTTAAATCCTCTCGAGATGCCTCTGATTTAATTGCATTTGGCAGTCTTTTTGGGTTTAGTGGATGCTTATTGCTAGATTCACTGAGATTTCATTAGTTGTCTTTTATGAGTCACTATAGGGTATATCAGGGGACATGTTTTCACTATCCGGGAGCATTTATGCTCAATAAATGCTTTGTTTCAAAAGGAAAATTGTTAGGGTTCAGATTTTAAAAGCCAAATGAATTTCCGGTTCGGGAAATGACTATAGGTCATCCTCCCTAACGTGAGGAAATGACTACAGAACCCCCATTTACCTTAGACCTCAACCCAAGAGTCTGATGCTTCAAGGAGTTTTTTTTTCTTATTTTTCTTGTTTTATTTTTTAGCCCTGCAAACCACTAGTACACTACCATATCAAACCTAAAATCCAAACTGAAATTCACCTTTTTGAGCTCATTGTAAATCATTTTGTACGAAGAAAACCCATCCCCGAAGTTCGACCTATTACTCATAACAGAGAGCTAGGCTACAAATAGTATAGAGGAGGTTTAGGTTTATAAATTTTATGGTCTTGGTCGCTTAGTTACACGCTTAATGCAGGAATCAAATGGCGTCGTTGTCGGGATAAGTTTAAAAAATGATGACCTGATGAATACTTGTGATCCTCATCACAAGATCTGGTGATTGACTTTTTTTTTTTTTCTGTTTAGCATTTTTTCTGTCAATTTGTTAATTTTGGTTTCCCTTTTTTTTTTTTAGCTAACCCTAACCCTTTAGGTAGGACCGTTTTGTTGTCTTTGCGGTCTCGCCTGCTCTTAGTGCAGAGAACATGTCCCACAGTAAGAAATTCTCAAGGCAGCCGATCAAAGTCAAGTTCTACAAGAGTCCACCTAATCGATATTAGTTTTGATCAAATGGAACACCTAGAAGGAGAGCAACACTGTTAGTACCCAATGGAGAGAAAACCTAATGCATATAGGTCCATGAGGAACTATATAAACCCTCCATGGGTGAGTGCACCCTCCTACATGGTTCCTCCAGATACTACACCATATGACAGTACTTACAACCTTAGTTGGGGGAACCACCTAATTTCCTCATGGGAACCAAGACCCGCCAAAGATGTACCTCGTTTCTCCATATTATCCAACTCCTCGCCACCAACTACTTCAGCTAACTTCTCTTCGCTTGAGCAAGCAACACCGAATCCTGAGTAAACCTATGATACTTTTATGTAGGAGCGAAAGCAAAGGAACCACTAGCCAATCAAAAAATTGACACAATGGAGAGCAAAATTGACATAAAGGGAGAGCCTATTTGACAAAGAAAATCGATGACTCTGAAGCGAAATTGATCGTAAATTTGACAACCTCGCGGGTAAATCAATTTCGCAAGGCTCACCAATCAGCATGATCATCAAGGCAAGAGAATTCGGAGGAAGAAAAGCTCGATTGACACTATTTTGGGTAAACAGACTCAACTGTAGCTTCAGGAGGAATTAAAAGAGGAACCATCTGAAGCTTCTAAGGAATTGCAGGATGCCCCAGAATCATTTGTTGTCTATGGGCCATGGAGAGATAGTTAAGAAATTCTTCCCCTTGTCGAATCAAGAAGGTGAAAGGAACAAAGGGAAGAGACCTAAAAAGCTATCCTTAAACCACTTCCAAAACTTTGAATCCTAATGCCACGCTCTGCCACCAATGTTCACCGCCAAAGAAAGACTCCTCTCCCCGACCAAGTGCACAACTCGTTTAAACCTCGCAAAGACATGAAACACATGAAACACCTTCCATCCCATCTGCACTGCCTGTGCGATACCATAGAAAATTAGTGGCCATTGTTCAAAATTTTGCTACTACATCAAAGACATTGGCAGCTGCCCATACCGCATGGCACAGCGGATGGTTTGGGTGCTGGTTCAAATTTGGAGCACTTGAACCTTAGCAATTCCACTAGCTCCACCAATTCCAATAGCCTCCAAAGGTTAGAGAAACTGGTTTGGGGAGACTCAATCCCCCCTACTTTTTGTTTGGATTTTTTTTTAGTTTTATTTTATTTTATTTTGATTTAGTTAATTTTTCTCTTTAGATTTTCTCTAATTTTAAGTTAATCTTTGTTTCTGGCTTAATTTTCATTTTTCTACATTTTTTTTAATTTTCCCTTGTTTATTTTTGCAAGTTTTTGCTTAGGTTTCTCAAGGTATGCAAATCTAGAAATTTTGTACTATGAATTTTGCAAATTTTGCGAATTTAAAATTAGACAAGTGAAATTAAGAATAAGAAAGCCTGTAACACTGCTCAATTTTTTGTCTTTTATGATATATATATATATATATATATATATATATATATATATATATATATATATCTTTAAAAAAAAATTTGGTCTTTGAAAATATTTTTTATTAAAAAAAAAATTCGCACGGTTGCGAATTTGTGCAACCTCCTCCACTTTCACAGTCCCATTTTGTTTTGATCATAACTTTTTCATCCAAACTCCGTTTTGGGTAATTTTGGTATCGTTGGAAAGCTTAGAGAGTGCAAAATCTAAATATAGCTAGAAAGAATACTTTTGAAATTATGATGAAGGTGTAATTTTCAAAATTCTCCAACTAGTCACTTTTTTCATCTCTTTTCTTCTTCTAACTTGTTCATTTGAAGCCCAAACGGAGTGAATAAGGTCTCATTAGGAAAGCCTGCTCTTATCCAAAAAATGGTACATCTCATCAGGAGGTAGCACTTCCTTCCCTAAATTTCCAACCGGAGCCCCATTGCGCATTATGGCATTATCGGTCAGGGGAGAGCACATGTTGGCATTATTTTGTGTTTTGTTTCCATTTTCGAGTTAGCCTATTTTGTTAAGTTTAATGACTTGCTATTTAGTTTCTTTTCTATAGTTGTTTGTTTTGTTTGCAGTCGTTAGTTTGTTTTTGAAAAGCTGAAAATATAGTCATTTTTTTATATAATACACACTTTACAGCTTGCACTTGCAGTTTTCAAAAATTACACCCACTTTTTTTTTCTGTCTTGCCTAGCCTGTAGTTTGAAAATTTGAAACTTTGTCAAAATCTGTTGATGTTAGATTGATTTCATGCTTAATTAAGCGGATGATAAGTTGAATTCTTGTTGCTTTCAACATTTTCTTCCACCTTTAGCTAATCACACACCTATGCAAGAATGTTTCCTCAATGTTTAAAACTACCTGAAACCTCTAAACTTTGCAAAACCTATCCTAGTTTCTTTTGCTGACTACCTTTAATAGGTTAAGGAACCCATGAAAAGAAGGCCAATGTGTCTTCCAAAATAAAAAGAAGAGAAAATAAAAAAAAAAAAAAAAAAAAGAAAAGAAGAAAATCAGAATGTTTTCATTTTGAAACCCGAGCACTGGCCCTCGAGGGGTATATGGCGAAGTCTTTAAAACCTGCGCCCTGCCAATCGGTCAGAGTCACCGACTTTGTGCTCGCTACATGGGTGGATGGGTGAGGTTTAGCAAGTTGTAGGTGCTAGAGTCTCGAAATCATTCGAAGTTCGGGGTGAAACCTGAAGAGTTAGTGGTCAAAAGATCCTTATGACTTGGTGCCCTAAGCCTTAATTGGTTGGGAGTCATCTGTAGATCCCCCTAAGCATGGACCCTGGGTATGTCGATTCCTCAAGATTGCGCAGTTATGAACAAGAGTGGGTCTTGATCTATTTAGCTGGTTGGGTCCTAGGTGGAGGCAAGAATGGGTCGTGAGAGGCGCTTGAAGGTTCCTCATCGTTGAGAACCCGATCAAACAAACACTTAGGCTTTCGTGTGGTCTCCGTCGATCTACCACAGGGAGGCTCTTTCGATACTTAATTTATATGGCATTCATTTCTCGAGATAGTTATTGAGCAAGGGTTTCAGTGATTCGTGATCGAGGGTTAGGCATACCATTCACAACCTTTGAAATATCATTTTTTGTGGAACATAATTTTGATTTTTTTACATTGTTCTTCTTTTCTTTCATCAAGTATGAACTAGCAATGTGTAGGTTAGAGGCAAGATTAGTGCTCAAAAAGTGCTATTTTGAACTCTGCTTATTGCGTGCTCTGAAAGCACTTCTTTATGTAATTAATCCGTAATTAGCCCGACGGTACATTAAGGTCCCTACATTCTAATGATCGCATTTTGTGGCTAATTTTGTAGTTTTTGCAAGATAATTATGCTAAAATTGTTGAGTTGATCCAAGCACGAAGAATTCGAGTCGAACTCGAGTCACAGTCAAAAAACTAAGAAAAGAGAAGGGTAAAACCGTAAGAAAAGAAGAAGAAAAGCAGTAGATAGTAAATTCAAGAAGCCAGAATTGCTCGCACACTGCTCACCTTTCATCGCACTGCTTCACTTTCCCGCGCCTTTTACCTTTTTAAATTTTTGTCACTCTCTTTGGTTTGCTTCCCATTTTACCCTACGTAATAGCATATTCATGTAATTGTACTATTGTCTCGTGGCTATATAGTTTACTCAGACACACCGTAAAAGGAGACTTTTGTCTAGTGAATACCCTTTCGCTCTCACACCCGCTTTTTCCCCACGCTTATTTTCTCCCTATTTCTTTTATTTTCTTTCATTTTCTCGGCTGCCAAACAACCCTTGAGGATGACAACTCGAGGCATGGTTGGTTAAAACTCCTTCATCCTTGAAGAGGAGGGCTATTGAGCTTTGGAATTAAGGTAAAATTTTGGTTCTCCTATTTTTAACGCAAGCAGTTATTATCATTTATGTTTCTATCTTTCAACCTAGGTTTAAACTTTCAGATGCATAGATCGATCAAGATTTGGCAATCTGGGTTTTGTGATGCTTATTGCCAGGATTCACCGGGAATTCTAAGGCTTGTCTTCTGCGAGTCAACAGAGGGTAGATCAGGGGACATGTACAAGACAATGACCATCTATATGGTCCTAAGGCACGAATGACCCAAACGAGGCTAACCGACAGATAGTCGTGTACTTGCTTTTCCCTAATGCAGATGCCCATCTATCCTACTGTGCCTTCCTAAGCAAACAATCCATGTATATTTTATGTTCAGTACATATCTCATATTCTCGAATAATTATTGTCATCCGGTAATCATATGCGATATTTACAATCATGTATTCGTATCTTTGCAATTTTCATATCTCATTATATGCATGAATAACTATGATTACCATGTATCCTTATGAGCTATTTACTATCATTCCGCTGGCTGCCATATATGAAGGATTCTAGACTCCGTGGCTTTCCATAGAGTCCAAGAACATCCCGAAATGGAATTTAATTTTAAGAAATTATGACCATCCAAGTTGAGGCTTCCCCATGAATAGTGACTACAAGCAGCAACCAACAGAAATTTTACTATTATTTTCACATTTAATTCCATTACGAAGTTCAACATCAAATCCATATATTGGCTATTCTGCATCAAAGGGCTTCTCCCATAGAGTCCAAGAACATCCAAAACAAAGTTTGGACGAAGAAATTATGACAAAGACAAAAACATAGGTTTTGGAGAAATTTTGATAGCATCTCCCCTAAAACCCCAATATTTCCTTAATACAAATATTCCTCAATTAAAGATTATAATCAACCAACCCAAGTCCAAAACACAATCAAACAATTCCCAAAACACATATAGGGAAAGACTTATGGTTTGATAACCCCATCCTACACACCACGCAAGGAGAGTTTCCGTCTCATACCCTGGTAATCCATACTTGGGCCATATAACCCCAAATCAACCACAAAGCCAAACACCACCAATATACCACGTAGGGTTCTTTTATACCCTAATTCATAAAAAAATAAAAAGGTTTATGGTTTGATTTTTCCATACAAAAATCCATACTTTTCCATACCTTTGCTCTTCTTGATCCTTCCTTCTTCCTTCTTCTCTATTCTTCGTCTTCTTCTTCTCCTTCTCTTCTCTTCTTATCTCGTTTGTTCTCCTTCCTAGACCAAATGAGACAAATTCTTGGTCTTATCCATTTGATTTTTTAAATCTTTTCTTTATTACTACCTCAATTTCATTTTTTATTTTCACTCAATCTTGCAATCCGTTTCATTTATTAATCTTTATTCATTATTCGGGTCCTTAATTGGCAATTTACCACTTAACCTCGTTTCAGCAAATCGCATTTTGCTTATTTTATTTTTAGCCTTATTTTATTCCGAAAAATATACTTTACTTATTTTATACTCTAAATATGTTATAAAACTGTCAAATTATACTTTGGGTATTACATCTAATTTGAAAATTTTAATTTGATATCAGTGTTGCTCAAGAGACACCTTTACACTATGTTGTTGAAAGTGTTTTTTGAATAGACACTTTCATAATTTTGAAAATTTTCAATTTACACTAAAAGTGTTTTTTGAAGAGACGCCTTTACACTATTTCGTTGAAAATGTCTTTTGAAGAGACACCTTTATATTTTTGAAAATTTTGAATTTACACTGAAGCGTTTTTCAAGCAGACACTCATAATTTCAAAATTTTCAAGCTTCAATATGATGTGGCTTAATAATGTGGAGAAAACTACATTATATGTAGAATTATTTTTTAAACTACATTTTTTTAAGATTTATTTTAAATTTTTTTATTATTTTTCAAAAAGTTCCAAGAATCAAAGGCAAGGGCTTCCACCAGGAAAGGGAACCTCATGCCATATGGTCATATGGAGGGGCTAGCATGGAGCCGAGCCGCCCGTGTAATTACATGGGTTGGTTTGCTTACCGCCTAACAAATAAGAGCGATAAATCATCACTCATTGAAAAAAGCCTTATGCATTTGTTCAACAGACATCGTAGCTCTAAGGAGTTTGCATTAATGGAGGGAAATGCATCAACCACCAATTTGCTGTCCGTTTCAATGGTAACGTGGCTCAGACGTAGGTGAAGGATCCAGTGTAGCACTTCTCTAAAAGCTAGAATCTACATCTGCTGGTGCAAGGCACCCCAGAATTGTTTTGGACATGGCTTGAATCAATCCTCCTGTAGCGTTTCTGATTATTCAGCCCACCCTAATCTGTAGCGTGTCCCGAAAGATGGCACCATAAATATTGCATTTCACCTGACCCGATCTTCATCTCAACAAACTCGAGGGGGCTTGTGGTGTTGTGTGACTTCCCTGTGCAATGCCTACCCGTACTTGATTCCATGCCCATACAAAGTCAAGACTTTGCAGAACAGCCTGTGTAGGTGGAATATGATGGCCGAAAACATGATTATTTTGATACTAATTAATATGAAATTACTTTCTTTTTTTATTATTCCCATATATATATAGGTATATATACTAGGGAGGGGTAATGTGCGAGGCACGTCAATCGTGCTGTCATAACTTTGTAACACAGGAAATATCATAGTATTTATCGATGGTATCATTCAAAATAACTTTTAGAGAGCATAGAGCCTCATGGCTTATAAAACTTGAGGAAAAATGTATAATATAAGAAGATTTTTTTTTTTTTATATGATTTTTTTGTGTTATGTTTGGGTTAACGAATATAATGGAATACTCATGTATTAATATGACCCAAATATGGCACGTGGATACGAATTATAATATAAGAAGAGTTTTTTATTTTTATATAATTTTTTTGTTTTACGTTCGGGTTAACGAATATTATGGAATACTCATGTATTGATATGACTCGAATATGGCACGGTGGATACGCAGTGCCACTCCTAACTCATTGGATGGAACAATAATGAAAGAAGACAGCAGGGAAGTAACGAAGAGGTAGAAAAGGTCAATATCAACAAATGGATGACAAAAAATTGAATGGAAGTTATAGAAAAGCAAGCTTTAAGGCATTTACACGAAAAAAGAAACAAGAAAAGGAATAAGCAGTAGAAAAGAAAAGAAAAGAACAAACAAACAACAACTGTGGGTTTCCGTGGCAATAGGAAGAAATTCATGATGAAAATTTGGCAACAAGTTGACAAGAATCTTTAACTGATAAGCCTGATCCTTTGTTTTCCATCATCTTGTCTTATAAGCATGATAAAAACCATTGGCCTGAATTGCCAAAAGTAATTACAAGCCTCATGTCAATTTTAAATAGTCAACAGATGCATCTTAATACTTGACTTCCTCCTTGCAAAAACTTTCACCAAAATCAATAAAGAGTCTCATTTCAATTTTAAATAGATAACAGATCCATCTTAATACTCAACTTCCCCCCAACAAAAATTTCCCTTCCTTGAGTGTTGTATGCTCGTGCACGAAGACAACAATGGGGATTGTGAATTTTCATCTCCTATGAATTTATAACATGCAATAGCTTGAATTTCCAAACCTCTATAAATGACCCACCTGAGGTCTGAGCACTGATCCTTCACCTATGAAGTAATCGTAGTCTTAATGCTAGGTATCAAACTTGAACTTTTAAGGTCTAAATCCCGAACAAAACTCTACGAACTAAGAGTCAGAGTTTAGGACTTTTCCGTGACGCCCAAACCCGGGGAAGCTGCTGATTCACCGCCAACCCATGGAATACCCATGAATGCTCGTGACCACATTTTTCACGAAAATCTAGCAGTTCCTTGTATGGGAGCCTACCCAAATACAAAACCCGCATATAACTCCGTCCCAAACATCAATATAACAATAATACGAAACCACCACTTCAGGCCCATGAACAATACCTATAAAACATATATATCCAACTATATCCAATAGTTTCAAGAGTTCAAATTTTACTTTATACAAACACATATAATAAAATTAGAGAATTCTAATACAGTCATAAGATCATAACCCAAAGCCACAACTGCTTTCTCTCTAAAGCTCGCCTCCTGTGACGAGCCGTCTCGCACGCTCCCTATACCAGAAAACAATATCTCGATTGTGGTGAGCTAATGCCCGTGAGTGGAATCACCCCAAGTGGGCTACTCTCCACCTAAGTGCATATGCAATGTTTCAATAAACACACATTCAAGCAAATGCAGATGATCATACTAATGTTCAACTAATCGCCTCGCACTGAGTCCTCACCAACTTCCTCACACCGCCTAAGCCTCGTATGATACTTACATAAGCCACAGGACAACCCTCCGATGTATATATATATATATCAATTGGGTCGTCTCCGACGATTGATATTATTTATGGACTACCCTCTGATGTATATCAATTGGGTCGTCTCCGACGATTGATATTTTTAGTGTGGACTACCCTCCGATCATTTTTAGTTTTGCATCACCTAAACCATTTTCTGTGACTATCTCAGCAAAATCACTCCTACCATTCTAAAGGGTCTCAAATAAGATACTTAATACGACGCTAATTCCATTACAAGCCTATAACACATGTAAATATATAAACATGCATATATTCACATAAAATTCAATCACACAATCATGTTATGTAATTTCTCATTTCATCACATCAAAATTAGCTAACGTGGGCTAATGATCAAACACGAGTAATTATACTTGAATTACTCGACCAAACACATTAATTCGCAAAACTTATTTTGTGAACACTATTCTCTGAATAGTGAACCCTGGTTACTTCTCCCTAAAAATCACCAATCGCTTGGCTCACTTTAGAACTCTCGAATTTCATGGCCATTCCTACTTCATTCCAATCAAGCATGATTTATTTCACAAATTACACAATTAATCAACCCAATGTACCCCATGCCCGTGATGGATCAAGACAAATGGTTTCAAAATTTCTCCACACCCGGCCCTGAGCTTGGGATCGATCAAACAACTGCTCAAGGCTTCAAACCAACCCGAAACATTGAAAAAACACTTAAATAAAGGTGAAAACCCAAAAGAGGGTAAACTCCCACCTCCTGAGTTTGCTCAAACCTCAACCGCAGACCCACGCGAAGCCCTTCTTCAAGGTGAGCACTTTCTTCGTCTTAAGACCGCCGACTATCGGATTCCACTCCATTCTAGAGAGAAAGGAGGTCCTTCTTAAACCAAAAGAAATCAAGCTACCAGATCTCATCTATCCACCCACGTTTTCTCTCTTTTCACTTCGAGTAAGACAAACACTATTGATTATTTTGTCTTTTTCAAACTTAACAATTTCAAAAATGACCATTTTGTCTTTCTTCTTTTCCTGCCAGAGCCTACTTATCTCTAATCATTCCATTTATACTATTTTACTCATACCAATTTCATGGTAATATGAGTACGTGTTATGTGTGACTCGTCGCGATCGAAAATTGCTTTACTTAATTCAACCGCGACGCTCAAAACGCCGCCAACTTCGACTATCTCGTAATTTACTTAAATTCGGACGCTAGCTAGATTTCGCAAGACGATTCCAACGATGAAATCCGTTTCGTCATCTGAGATCTAGAGAATAAATTTCTGGTTTTTAACCGAAATTACAATTTTGTAACCGAAATTACGATTTTGTCTTTCCGTAAATTCAATTTCTACCTACACTTCCCCCTTTGGTGACAATCTAGAATGTGGCTCAATAGTGATACTTTTAAGAGGCAAATATAGAAAACTATGTAGGTATTAGTATTCAAGTGCAAATATATAGTTACCCCTTATCAACACATATATTTTAGAGCCATGCAAAAAACTTAAAAGATGTAGCATTTATGCTCACAAAGACTGCAAAACTTTTTAGCAGTTTAATACTCAAATGTACCATAACTTTGTCACAATAGCAATCTATGTTCAGTAAATAGTTAACTTTGTTTTGTGGTATATATATAAGGAGAGAATACGTTGTAGAAATATTGTTGTTACAAAACATAAGTTGCCACAAATGGGCACAAAACAGTACTTACAACACATATTCACAACACAAAACACAAGTTGCTATAAGTGGACACAAAACACTATTTACAACACAAAAAGCATAAGTTGCTACAAGTGGGCACAAAACACTATTTACAACACCCATGATATAACGTGGTGATAAGCTCACACAGCCATTTTCTTTCATAAAGATTTATATTAAAGTTTAGATATAAGTTCGCCGGTTGCAAACGATATTGAACCCTAATCGTTTTCGAACTTGCAATGTTGATTTTTCGAGTAAACTTAAACATGTTCTCATAAGATACTACACCGTAGTTATATCAATTGGCCCAGAGATAGAAGTTTATGTGAGGGTTCATTGGTATTTTATTATATGTAAATAATAAGATTGAAAAGTTTATAAAGAAATAGATATTACCTCAACAGTATGATTCATAAGTTGTTTCATTAACACTATAACTACACTTTCCAAAGATACTGCTACACGACCCAGATTGGTCACATAGATTCACTTCGATACAACACCTACATTGGTAGGAATATAATTAGTAATTATGAAAGATTGAGGCATGAGAAGTTTTTTTAGTTGGTTTGGTTAGTAGGATTTGTAACCTTAGAATGGCAACGACTTCATGGTTTCTATAGTAAATGCAAGTGAAAATTTGTTCAAATTTGGCAGTTGTGCCCTTATTGCAATTGTTACAAGTCATGTACCAAAATTTTTGCCACAAATTGGGAACCGAAATTGATGCTTCAATCCATAAAGGTGTTTACTGCATGTAAATTTCACATATTAGTTAAATAAGGCAATATTTGTATATGGTGACACAAGAAAGATGTAACTATCAAATGTCAATACTTTATGATCTATAATGTTGTTTGTTGCATGTAGATTTTACGTACTAATTAATTAATGTAATATTTATCTATGATAGTAAACATAAATCTTAGTTTATAATGCTACTAATTGAAAAATCTTATCGTTGGCATGGAATTCAACATTTTCCTAATTGGTATGATGTTAGCATCAAATTATGGCATTGTCTTTGAGGAAGAAGCGACATGTGACTTATTAACAATTATTTTTTATATAACATTTGCATTTTGATTGCATCTAAAGTATGTAATGAGGAGAAAATAAAAATGTATTTGGTGATGTTTTAAGGAAATATAATTATCGTTTAACTATGAAAGTAAGTGGAACAAAACAACACTATAAGAAAAACAGTTAACAATGACGTTTAAAAAATGTCAAGAATAACATTCTATGTCACTTATCAAAAGTGTCATCCCCTAGCCTGACATAATAAGTACTTGCCTTTAATGGGCATTTTAGAAACATCATTGAAGAAAACCCACGCTATAATAAACCGCCATTGTTTAGTAAAGATGACCTTTGACATTTTTATAAGTGACATTGTTTAGTTAATATCTCTACAATGACACTTTAAAGTGTCATTAAATGAAATCTGACGCTCGATAGTAGATCAATCATAGACATTTTCTTCCATAAGTGACACGTTTAGTCATCTCACATTATTTGATTTCGCGACATTTTGTAAAAGTGTCAAGGAAGATAACAATTTAATTTAAATATCGATTTATTATTTTTTTCATATAAATTTTCACCATTCATTGTTGATTATAATGCCTCAACATGATAAAACAAAGATGTTCCAAAATTTTAGTTTCTATTCATAAATGAGGAACTTGTATTTCTCAACCAAAACCATGTCATAAAAAAAACACATATTAAAATAACAAAAAAATAAGTAGCTTTAACATTCACTCCCTTAACCCTATTCATTTTTTTTTTTACATCCAACCAATGGTGTCTTGATCTCCAACAAATTGCTTCTTGGTAGCTTGACAAAGTAGAAGCTAATTTCCAAAAAATGCAACCTACATGCAAAGAAATTAACTATAATTAATTACAATTGGAGAAAAAAAATTTATGTTTAATAAAGGTGATAGTGTAACTTACAATGTTGTCATAATACATTGAGGCCAAAAGTATAACTCTTTATGTTTTCCTTACTCATCAACAAAAAACTCTATAGTTGAAAACAAAAACAAAAGATTATATGAAAATAATAAAATTCCAACTACATATCCCCTTTTAAAATATTTAATAGGAATGAAAAAAATAATGAAGTTGATATCCTTATGGAAAATACCTTTAGTATCACAATAGTTCATGAACCAAGCAAAGTTAGAAGATTGTCTAACTTAGCAAAAAAGTTCCCTTAGATACTCATGAGTTTCATGCATTCAATCAATAACTTAGTTCAATTATTGGGAAATTAGAGCAATATCATGATAGTGGAAGAAAAAACTATGAATTTTTAAAGTGATTCTATCCAACAATTTACCTTTCAGTCATAGTTAAGAGAAAAACAAAATATGAACCTTATCATAAGTGATAGCTTGATTTACCAAAATTTGTTCATGCTGTAAAGCACTTGGTAAATTTCACTGGAAAGGGCAAAATCGTAATTTCGTTAAAATCCGAAATTTATTCTCTAGATTCTTGATGATAAACTGATTTCACCGTTGGAATCGCCTCGCGAAATCTAGCGCCAGTACGTCGACCGTGAGAATCTGAGATAGCCTGAGTTTGCACGCTTTTCTCGAGGCATCGAGTATCTGAAATCGTAAACGACTTGATGTGACAAAAGTCACCTATAACACGTGACACATGTTACACATGTTGCATGGGTAGAGAGACGACGGAAATGGACAACAGATACGCTAAATGTCGAAAATCCAAGCTATACATAACGGTGATTATCAATTAAACGATAAGGACAAATATTGCATAGTGTCGCTTCCTTACAATTCAAAAGACCAAAACGGAAATGAAAATGCCAATGTGGAGATACAAAGAGCTTAATTTTCAGGTTTTAGAGTGAGAGTAAGGACCTTCTCTCTAAGATTCTGGGAGATCCGACCGTCGGAATTCTTCGGAGCAAGAGGGAAAGTCAAGCCACGGAAGCTACCAAGTGACTTTGGTTTTGAGGAGTTTCAACAAACCCCGTGAGGTAGGAGATTTATCCTACTTGGTTTATTTTCGATTTATGTTTTCGATTGACGATTCTATATTTTGCGCCCAACCACAGTGAATTTGGCCCCAAAATCCAGACCAATTATTGGAAATTATTTGAGCTCATTTGGGCAGTCCGTGCAGTCCACAGACTATTTTGGGGCTGCTAATGTATAATTTGTGCTATAAATTATGCTTTATGTATAAGCCTAAATGGCCATGAATTTCTCGTTTCACGGCTGGGAACTGATGTTGATATAATGCGGAACAAGAACCCCAGGGTTTTGACCGCTCAATGCTAATAAAGGTTCATGAAATATTTTTGTGAAATAATTTGTTTGGCTGGAGTAATTCAAACGTAATTGCTCATGGTTGTTAATTAGCTCACGCGGAGCTAATTTTTTTTCGTGTAATGGATCGTGAAATTGCATAACATGTTTGTGATTAAATTATGTAAATGTATATCATGTTATATATTCTGTAATGCTGTTATGAATTGTATTTGAATTGGCATCACGCATTCCATAGCGCACTAGGCACCCCAGAACAATATGAGCGGAGTGCATGAGGTGGTTTCTCGAAGAATCTGTTTCTTTGTGCTGACTAATAATAAATAATTACCGAGTGTGTCCATTACAATATCGAGGGTAGCATATAAAATATCAATCGCCGAGTCTACCAAATTGGATATACATCTGAGGGTTGTCCACTAAAATAGATTCCCTGAGTCGGCCCACTACTTATATCTGAGGGTTGGTTCACAATTAAAAACAAATACCTTTGTTTTGAAAAATAATGTTTCTCATACATGGCTTAGGCAAGTGTGAGGAGTCAAGGAGGACTCTAGGACATGGTCATTACTAGACATTCAAGTAGATCACGAATTTGCTTGAATGTGTGTTTACATAGATCATCAGATACGACCTCAAAGTGAGTAACCCATTTGGGGTGATTCCACCACTGCATTAGCTCACCCCGTCGAGGGAATTATATTATTTACGTGAGGGTAACAGGAGACGACTCATCTTAGAGGTCGATTGTTACAGAGTTTCGTCATGGGCTTTGATGTTTTCGGGGATAATATGTATTAGAATTGTAAATTTTAATATGTATTTGTATTAAGAGTAATGTATAACTCTCAACCATGTGAGATAATCAATGACATTATAATAGAGTATGGATGCAGGCCCAAGGGCCATTATTTTATTTGCAAATTGACCCCGTGTGGTCATATTGAACCTGGTTTGGGATGTGTTTTATTTGCAGCTCCCTGCCCAAAGGAGACTCGCCCGATTTTCTCGAGTGGTGCCCGTTACCCGACATCCACTAGTATTCCGCGGGCTGATTCGGGCAGTCAACTTAGACTCCTGGTTTTGGGGCTAGCCACAAATTTATGACGAGCTTAGGTATACGAATACCTAGGAGCTCGAGTCATATCCATCACCACTGGGTGGTTTGATGTAGAGCAGGTATATGAAACCTAGAGAATATACTGAGCTTAGGCCATAGTCGTGTAAGAACATCACCACTTGGGTGGTTTGATGTTAAGTTTAGGTATAAGATTACCTAGGAAATCACGGGACAAAAACTAGACACCGCGATGCATGTGTTCGTGTTTTAGCCTGATGAATGGTTGTGTGAAAATACACATAACATGAATGGTTATGTATTGTGATTGGTTTGTGTGGGTTTGTAAGCTTGGTGATAAGCACATAGTGTAGGAAAAGCGGAGTTTTACAAATAGTAAAGCCGGAAAGAAATAAAATGAAATAAATTATAATAAATTTATTTGGGAAAAGGAAATAAAATTCTAATAAATTTTATACTTGAATTCATAAAAAGTTTGAAGTTGTGTGGATGCAAGTATTTAAGTTACTCGCATGTGAGGTAGCAAGGAAGGTTATCGACGGAGAATGAAAAAAAAAGAGAGAGAAAATTTTGGTTTTAGTTTTTCATGTTGTGCAAATAAAACTAGGATAAAATAAATTTAATAAATTTATTTAGGTGTAATCGTGAGAAGAAAAATGAATGTATTACAGGTCTCTCAGAGTAAATAAATGAAAAAAATATGATGAAGTGAAGAAAATCATTTTTCTAAGGTGTTTGGTAGTTTGAAAATCGAAGAAAATCAAAGAAAATAATTTTTTTTTTAAAATTTATTTGATGTCTGAGAAAAATATATATATATGCTATATTTTTCGGGGTATTTTTCCAATAGCATGTGTGAGAAAAAAATGTATATAAGTATTTGTTGGGCATTTTCCAAGAGGGGCCGAAAGAAGGAAAAAAAAATTTTTCATTAACAAGTGCCAGAAATGGTTAGGCTACGCCCAATTGTCTCAGTGAAAAAAAAAAATTTGTATTGCAATCCCTGCAATCAGGACAAGAGGGCTGAAAAAGAAAAGAATGCATTGCAATACAATTATCAGACAAGTGGTCGAGGCTGCTGGATTGTATCAGTGTTGATGGAAAATTGTATCAAGTAGTAGTGTTGTATCAGACAAGTAATATAGGGAGGCATAAGAGATTCTATTGCAACACAACAAGGTGTATTGCAAGAGAGTGCAGTGGCTAGAATTGTATTGCAACACAACATATTGTATTGCAATGTGTGTGCAGTGGCTAGAATTGTATTGCAACACAACAAATTGTAATGGCAATTACTGCATTGTATTAATTGCGGGCTTTTTTGTGACGCAATACATGGTGTATCAGGCTAAGAAGCGGACTCGGTCGAGGATTGTATTGCAATACAATTATCAGACAGTAACTTAGGTTGTCTACAAGAATCTGAACATTAATCTATGAACAAGAATCTATGAATGCGAATCAATGAACAGTAATCGGTGAATAGTAAAAATTTCGGAATTTTTTTTTTTTTGAAAAAAATAAAATAAAATCAAACAAAATGGAACAAAATTTTGAAAAATGAAATTTCAAAATAAAATTTTGCTGATAAATAAGGATTAATATATCGATAAATGGTTCTGATTGCTTATGAATGCAAAGATTCTGAAATATACACTACTCCTATGAACAAGGTCTCGGTCGTGTTTATGTTTCGGAGATATTGTATTGAGATTTAACTTGCCATTGAATTGTATAGATGGCTAGTAGAGGACGAGGACGTAGAGGGCGTCCATAAGGTACTGGTCAGGCACCACTAGTATTTGATAAGTAGACCTTTGTTGAGGTTGTAGGTATTGCGGCAGCTATAGCACAGCCGGTATAAAGGTAGTCGAGGTCTTGGTGAACTCCCCAGAGGTTTAGTGGCACATCATCCTCCGACATTCACGTGGGAGTGAGACCACAAGTGGCGTACCATTGGTTCATGCAGATCGAGAAGGTGTTGGGAGGCTATGAAGATTACCGACACTACCAGATTAGAACAACTGCCCAGCCAGAGGAGGCCCAAGTATGGTGGGAAAGGGCAAGGACCTCCGTGAGACCTCGAGGAGCCTTGAGATGTGAGTTCTCCCCTAGGGATTAGGAGAGAATAAGGATGATATGTCGAGGTCATGAGTCGAGATCTCTGGGACTCTACTCACAGCTGACTCAGGATCATGGACATGTCGCAGTCTCGATGTCATCTGGGATGGATCAGCCGACAGCCATGTGGTCGCACGATCAGGAGCCAGAGAGTTACCGGGCCTACATGCGTGACTCCGCACTCGTGGTGGCATTTCGTGGGGACAAGCACGATATTTTGCCCCGTACAAAGACGAGTCCGGGGCTGGGTGACGCTTAGCGGTCAAGCAGCAAGCCTTACCTTTAGAGGACGAGGAGAGCGACTAGATCTACCTCGAGTAGCTGGCGAGTATGTGGATGTTTTTCCGTATGAGCTACCTGACTACCTCCATAGAGGGTCGTGACTTCTGTGATTCGCCACACCTCAAGATTCACCCATCTCTATGACTCCGCAGATAGATGACACCCGCTTGAGTCACAGGAACTCGTAGTCCGGGGCCATAAGAGCTACTAGACAAGGGGTTCATTAGACCGAACACTTCACCATGGGGAGCTCCGATTTTGTTTGCGAAGAAGAAAGATAAGACCCTTCGACTATGCATTTATTGCCGATAGTTGAACAAGGTTACGATCAAGAACTCCACTCCATTACCGAGGATCGATAACTCGCTTGGATCGGGCTGAGGAGCACGAGTCTACCCAAGGTAGACCTTCGACGTTACCATCAAATGAGGGTTGCGGATACAGATATCCCAGACAAATAGCTTAGGACGCTATGGGCACTTTGAGTTTTACTATGATGCTCGATCGACGAATAATGCGCCAAATGCATTCATGGACCACCTCATGCATAGGGTGTTCCAACCTTATCTAGACTGGGCTTTGTCGTGAGTTCGTGGATGACACCTACTCCCACCGTATGGCTACGAGTATCACTCGAGGATTGTTTTGCAGCTGTTGAGAGACCATCACCGGACGCCAAGTTCAAGAAGTGCGAAGTTTTGGCCATCGAGGTGATTTTTAGGACACGTGCCGCCGCATCGTGGAGGTCAACCATAGAAGGTCGAGGTCAGAATGAGTCAGAGAGACCGAACGTCAATCTTTAAGACATGAGTTTCTCGGGATCGGGCCGGGCATTACAGAGATCGAATGGGCCGGTTGTCCATTCGGGCAGGATCGTAGACTTCTCGTTTATGGGATGTGGACTCCATGGCTTGGACCGCCCGACTGCAGAGAGATCGAGGGATGCTCCTGAGCACTCGACGCGTGTCGTAGCAAAGAGGGAGGGTCAACCTTCTTCTAGTTCGGGGAAGAGGCAGAAGTCTTTTTCTTCACACGAGTTTCAGGACCAAGGCCGTGGATTGGGTATGGAGACGTGGATTGCCCTGCATGTGGATCCTGGTGGTTTGGGACAAAGACAATCCCAAAGAATGTGGAACAGAGAGATATTTGCTCATTCCTCCACACCCAAGCATTTCCGCCGAGGAACTTGTTTCAAGCCGAGGTGCTATATAAGCACTTCTAGCAAAGACGTAGGCTAGAGGGGCCAGAGGTGGGTCAAGCCGTGGACAGATCGAGCGGTGCAAATGGAAGATGGTATTCAGGTGGTAGAGACATATTGGTTGTTGATGTCAGCTTGATATGGATGAGCTGACAAACATCGGTCGCTAGTGCATCAGGACTCCAATTCGGTCATTACACCCGACACTCCACCTTGATTCGGGCCAGAGGTTAAGGCTTTTGCAGGTCTGGCAGATGTATGTTCTTCCCTAGGATGTAGGTGAGAGCCGACCGATAGGTCGGGATTATGAGTGAGTGATCTCGAGATTCGCCATGGTGGACCCGGATCGTGTCACAAGATGACATCATTTGCGGTTTGTGTGCACTGTGAACATCGTGATCAGTCGGGTGTGGGTGCACGGGTACGCAGCCATTCACCACTCGTGAGTGTGATCGAGTTTGTCTTTAGGACTACGTCTAATGAAGACTCATAGTTCGATTCAGTAAATGAAGAATAATTAGAGTGTGTTGGGCAAAGCAAAAAGGGGGCCGTTAATCCCCTAAGGTGAGAATCCTGGAGTTAGGGTGTAAGAGACTGGGAGATATCCCTAAATTTATGTATGAATGTAAGAGGCTCAAAGTGTAAGCCGAAGAGTTAAGTTAATCGAGATGAAAACATTACCTGCCAAAGTATCACGTAGACTCTAGAGTTGAGTGATAGGAGTCGGGAGTGACTCGCAGAGTTGGATACCCCTTCGAAATCGCATTGGTTGTTGGGTCGGAACCGCAAGGGCCTAAGATATGGATGTCATACATGACATGAACTAGGTTGATGGTCCATCGATTATCACGATCATGGACTTTGGGGAGGTCGCTTATTACTACAAAGTAAGGGTTGTGTAGGGTTACACGTTGTGTGGATTATACACAGGTGTTAGAGGACACGCTGCAAGCATACGTCCTGGGTCTTAAGGGTAGAGGAGCAATTGCCCTTAGTGGAATTCGCCTACAACAACAGTTACCAGGCGAGTATACAGATGGCACCATATGAGGTATTATATGGGAGGCCATGCAGGTCACCGTTATGTTGGACCGGTGGGAGAGTTCCATCACCGGTCCCCGATCCGATTAGAGACACCTCGAGAAGGTAAGCCGATACGACGAACGCCTTCTCACCCGCCGAGCCGGGCGTAAGAGTTATGCAGATGTGCAAATATCAATCTCTTAGAGTTCGGAGAGGTTGAGATCACGCCTTCTCAAGGTGATGCCCAAGAAAGGAGTGGTTGGATTCTAAGAAGCGCAGTGAAGCCATCACGAGGTTTACCGGACCTTCGAGATACTCGAGATAGACACCGAAGGCATCGGCGTTATCGCCTCAAAGATGTCGTGTTCACGAGGCATTTGGCGTCTCCATGCTTCGGGCATACCCGGGATCCAAACATGTAAAGTGGATCGACGTGATCGAGGTCGATAATCGATGACCTTTCGAGGAGTGGGACCAAGATGTATTTTGATACCGTGATCGTGCTTTGCACGCAAGACCGTGAGGCTAGCGAGGTGCGCATGGCGGCACTATGGAGTGGAGGAGTCCACGGAGTGCGCGAGGACACGATGGCCACATATCCTCTCGCTTAGTACGGCGTAATGATTTTAGTCAAGCATTAAATGACACTTCATGCATGGTAGAGTGCACGTTGCATAAGGCGCATGAGTGATTGTGATTGTCCAAAGTTTCGGACGAAATTCTTTTAAGGAGGGAAGAATAAGACCCGAGAAATTCCAATTTCGAAAAGTGGCAAAATCGCATTTAAGACAAATTGTAATTTCTGTTAAAAATCCGAAATTTATTCTCTAGATCTCGGATGATGAAACGGATTTCATCGTTGGAATCGTCTCGCGAAATCTAGCTAGCACGTCGAATTTCGTAGAATTCCGAGATAGTCGGAGTTTGCACGTTTTTCGAGGCATTGAGTATCGGGTACCGTAAAACGACTTGTGATGTGACAAAAGTCACCTATAACATGTACACATGTTACACATGTTGCATGGGTAGAGAGATGATGGAAATGGACGGCCGAGATAGTGCCAAATGTCGAAAATCCAAGCTTAGGGACATAATTGGCATTATTGAAATTTTAAATGATAATAAGGACAAAATATTGCATATTGTCGTCTCCTACAATTCAAAAGACCAAAACGTGAAATGAAAAGGATGGAGATACAGAGAGCTTAATTTTCAGGTTTTAGAGTGAGAGTAAGGACCTTCTCTCTAAGATTCTAGGAGATCCGACCGTCGGAATTCTTTGGAGCAAGAGGGAAAGTTGTTCTACGCGGAGAAGCCTACGCGTGGACTTTGGTTTTGAGGAGTTTCAACAAACCCCGTGAGGTAGGAGATTTATCCTACTTGGTTTATTTTCGATTTAAGTGTTTTGATTGATGATTCGGGTGGTTTGAGGCCTTGAACGGCTGTTTAATCGGTCCCAAAACTTGGGACCGAATTATTGGAAATTATTTGAGCTCATTTGGGTAGTCCGTGCAGTCCACAGACTATTTTGGGGCTGCTAATGTATAATTTGTGCTATAAATTATGCTTTTATGTGTATAAGGCCGGAAATGGCCATGAATTTCGGGTTTCACGAAGTGGAATCGATGTTGGATAGTGGCCATGAACAGTAACCCGAGGGTTTTACCGCTCACGCTAGTCAGTTGTTCACGAACATTTTGTGAAATAATTTGTTTGTCGAGTAATTCAAATCGAATCATTATGGTTGTTAATTAGCTCACGGAGCTAATTTTTGGTGTAATGGATTGTGAAATTGCATAACATGTTTGTGTGATTAAATCTATGTAAATGTATATCATGTTATATATATTTGCATGTGTTATATAATTGTATCGAATTGGCATCACGCATTCCATATGCATCAGTAAGCACCCTAGAACAATAGGAGGAGCGCATGAGGTTATTGAGAGCACTGTTTCGGAGGGTTAACTAATAATAATAATTATCAGAGTGTGTCCATTACAATATCGGAGGGTAGTCCATATAAAATATCAATCGTAAGAGTCGGCCAAATTTATATACATCGGAGGGTTGTCTGCTAAATAGATTCTCGGAGTCAGTCCACTACTTATATCGGAGGGTTGTCCACAATTAAAAACAAATACCTTTGTTTTGAAAATAATGTTTCTCATACATGGCTTAGGCAAGTGTGAGGGAGTCATGGAGGACTCTGTGATGGGTTGGCCATTTGTGGATATCTCAAGTAGATCACGACTCCGCTTGAATGTGTGTTTACATAGGATCATTGCATATGCACTTGGGTGGGAGCGAACTCATTTGGGTGGTGATTCCACCTACCAGGCATTAGCCTACCCCCGTCGAGGGAATTATATTATTTCAAAGTACAGGAGCGTACGAGGAGACGCTTCATCTTAGAGGCCGATTAATAAGAAAGCCTGTCATGGGCTTTGATGTTTGGGATAATATGTATTAGAATTGTAAATTTTAATATGTATTTGTATTAAGAGTAATGTATAACTCTTGAACCATGTGAGATAATTGGTTGGACATTATATTGTGAGTATTGATGCAGGGGCCCAAGTGGCCATTATTTTATTTGCAATTGGACCCTGTGTGGTCATATTGAACTGCTTGGGGATAAAGTTTTTATTCCTGCAGCTCTCGTCAGCGGAGACTCTGCCCGATTTTCCTGAGTGGTGTCGGGTTACCCGACATCCACTAGTATTCCGTGGGTTGACGGGTAGTCAACTCAATTCTGGTTTTGGGGGCGCTACAACAAGGCCCATGCAATTGCTTTTACAAAAACCTTAAAAATCCATGAACTCAGAAAGACCTGGGCGGTTATTATTAGTGATATATCAGATGTCATTCTGTGTGATCTATGTGCTACAACTTCACTAAATGGTCATATTTTTATATTTTATTTATTTTTCAATATGAATTTTTTGTGAAAATAGAACTTTTTGTTTATTATCTTGCACTTTTGTAGTGCAGATTAAAGCAAGAAAAACATGCAATGTAGAGTCATCTGCTCTCCAAAAGAAAAAGATTCTCAAAGGACCTTTATCAAACAGGTAATGGGCACATAGATATTCGGTTGAAAGCGCACAAATATTTTATTTTATTCTATATTTGAGATGATGACTTTAAATGATAGAGCTCATGATGGAAAAATTAATGGTTCCTTTTCTATGGAACAGGAAAAGAGGAGAAATATATACTTACTGAAAGCCAAAAGACTGAAAAAAATGTGGAGCTTTGGAGGTATGGAAATTGACTTCAGGAAGAATCCATCCAAAAGAACCTCCCCTTTAATTTCAATGTTTCTCCCTTCTCTTCCCTTCCCTCTAGCCCGATAAGCCTCCTTCTTGCTAAAAAAACACTGAAAAAATATTCAAAATCAAACCATATCCACGTGTGAATCACACCGAAAAATGGGCAATATCGCGAATCAAAATCAATATCTCAAGTAGTTGAAACCATCAAAACAAATTAGAAAATCAACTTTGTTTCCCCTGGTTTAACCCATAAACAACAAAATTAGCAAACAAACACAAAACTTAGGAAGAAAAAAAAAATATGATCACTTAGAATACTTAAATATAGCATCCTTGTACTAAGCCCAAAAACTAAGGCAAGAAGATTTTATTTTCATGCCAAAAAATGTTTTAATTTGATTTATATTTTGATTTTCCTATTCTTCGAGCAAACAATACTTCTCATGGTGCTAGGTCTTAATTCTAATTTCCTTGGAATGGAAAAAGAAAAGCCATCATAAGATTTCAATTCCCTTCATCACAAGAAACAAAACCCCACCTCCCCGATCCAAACAATTTACATTAAGTTCAAGTGAGTGGAGAGATTTTCACATTCTCCGTGTCCAAACAATAGGAAAAAAAACCTAAAATTCAAACATTCTAATTCTTTCTCTTTCCTACAATTCATCAAGAATCAAAGACATTTTCCTGTGTACTCCTACACTAAGAAACGTAAAATTCTCTGAAAAACATCATGTGTCTCCCTTCCCTCATCCATTCCATACCTATTTCCAAATTTTTGGGAAACCAAACAGAAATTGAGTCTAAAAATTTACTCACAAAAAGGTGTTGAAAAAGTTGATGCCAAGCCAAAAGGCCTCTCGAACAGAGGCAATGGAGTCTTCCTCGGAAACAAACCAAAAAAGGACTCGATATTTTATGGAGAACGAGACCTCATGCAACACCAAAGAATAGGCCTGGAAAAGCGAGATGAAAATATGAAAAATGGATTTCATCTCATGAGTTTATAGAGCTGAAAAAAAAATCAGAATCGAACTCAACAAAACCCCAAAAACCCAAAAATCAATTAATACAAAAAAATAAAGTAAAAAATTCAAAATCTAACTCAACAAAACCATAAATACCCAAAAATCAGAATACAAAAAAAAAAGAAAAAAAAGAATCAAACTCCATCTTTAACCCTCATCTTTAAAATCAACAAAAACCCAAAAAACAAAAAAATGACCATGGATCTTACCGAAGACGACATAGATGAAGAATGGACTGCCTCTCTTTTCCCTTTTTTTTTTTTTTTACTTATTCTATGATCGAACTAGAGCAAGATTGCGAAAAAGAAACAAAGAGATAGAAAGGAGGCGAGAAAGAACGAGAAAGAAAGGAAAAGAAACCGTAGAGGGGGAGAAAGATGGGTGCCCTAGCCCCTAGGTCATTCCTTGACTAAAATCCCATAAGTTTTGACTTTTGTCCTTATTATAAATAAAATATATCCTTTTATTATATTCATCACATCATTTAAGGTCATTCTGGGTCATTCATAAAAATATATCTTTATTTTCTTATAAAGATTTACAAATTGAAGGATATATTTCTTTATTTTATTATATCCATCACATCATTTTATTAAATAGCCTTAAATTTTCATTTTATTATTATTTCTCTTAGAGATAAATTAAATATTAACAGATTAATTTTAAAAATGAAATATTATTACTTATTTTTATAAATAAAAAATTCAAATTTGGAATAAAATATTTATGTTTAATTTGATCATAAGTTTCTTTTTTATTTTAATAAATAATTTTCAACTAAAATTGATAATTTTTTTTAGAATCTAAAGTAAATTTAAAATATTATTACTTATTTTACAAATAAAAATACAAAACTACTATAACACCCGTGAATTTGTATGTATAAGATGTAGTAAAATAATAATGATGGCGACTCAGATATGATAAGCATCAAAAATAATAATGATAGGAATTTTATATAATAATGCTATGAACACAATGATAATTGAATTAGACGTTAGTGGAAATAATGATAATTCAATTAGACGTTATGAAAATAATAATGGTAATTCAATTAGTAATTAATTAATTACTTTTAATGAAAAGACGTTATGAAAATAATAAAGGTAATAATTAATTAATTACTTTAATGAAAGGACGATAATAATGGTAATTCAATTAGTAATTACCTTAATTAATTTAATGAAATAGGGTAAAAGGTAATTTTCCTAATAGATACCCTAGTATAAATTGAATACATATAAGGAAAATCCTTCTGTCGATCTTTCTAATTCTTCCTGACGTAGAATTCCGCAGGACGCACGCACTTTCTACGTAGTGGTTTCAAGAATCAAATTTATGAGAATATTTCATTGAGAAATCTTCGGATTAAATTCTTTCAAAACTTTGAAAGACTGGAGCAAACGGAGCCGAAGGCCCACACGCTCATGTGGTGAATAGCCTAGCCGAGCCCGGGACTAATAGAGAGGTGAGTAACGTATATCATCGCACGCACCTTCGAAATGTATAGCGGTGTTTTCCTGTTGACTTGATCAGAGTACTGACTATGATTAAGACCCTTTTTTTGAGCATTCATTGAATTGAATTTGTCATATTAAGTCACGCGGTCCCGATGAATATTCATGTCAGCATGGTCACTAACTCTATTGTATTTGGTGTTATTCCTTGTTGCATCGTATACCTGGCCAATTATAACTTGTAATCAGTAATGTCATTGATGGTATGAATTACGTAAAGCCTAATCGATGGGGAGGTCATCAGCCATATGTGCACATGGTACCTGTGCAGCCGCTGCCTTCCTAGAGAGGTGGTAAAACTTCAGCGTAGAACCCTACCGTTTCTACGCGATTCGTCGAATGTACCTGGATTCAAAGATAAAGGTAAAAAGGAAATGTACTCCGATTCCCCCGAATGGTAAACTATATTTCTCGTGGTTTCAAACCTTTAAAACTCATTTGATATTGTTGTTCATATTGCCGCTTATTTGTTGCATAACCTATGTACTATGATTGATTGATTGAGTATAACCATCCTTGTGAGTCGTGGCTCTCAGTACTCAAATTTCACAAGTATGGTGATATATTTACCACGTAGTTATCTCACCCCCGTTGATTTCCTTTCGTGCAGACAGAGAAAGGAGAATCCAGGCATTTGTTGACCACTTGGATTCTATTTGAAACATGTAATGGATTGTACGCTTCGTCCCGAAAGTGCAAAGCGCACAACAAACTCCGTAGGGGCAGAAGAGCTCTAAGTGTCAGCATAAGAGTATTTCGAGACTAAAGTAGAAATTAAAGTTTATGGAACCCGGATTTGTAAAAGGAGAACAAGGTACAATTGTCATTTAGCAAATAGGACATGAATATGAAAATCATTAAGGTAGAGGACTAGCCACAATACAAATAAAGATAAGTTACAATTGAAAATTAAAGAGATGAGGGTCAAATTTCAATTAATGAAAAGTTGATATTATAAATAATGAGAGTTGATATGCAAATGTTGAGTGCTTGAGGACTTAAGTGCAATTAAAGGAAAAAGTTGAGATTAAATAGAGATGAGACAAACAAATAAATCATTTGTCTCATTTTAGGCTAGGGCTTCACGAAGAAGGAGAAGCAGCGAGAGCCAAAAGAAGAGGAAGAGGAGGAAGAAGAGAAGAAGTGTGGAAGGAGACCAAAACCAAGGTAAGTTTTCATTTGGAAATCATGGGTAATTTGATGTCTTGAGCTTTTTGGTATGCATTTCATGAACTTAGTTACTCTTTGTTCTAGGGTTTTGTGGAGAGATCACATTAACCCTAGAATTCTTGAAGTTGTATGGGGAAAAACCCCAATTGGTGAAATTAAACATTGAATCATCATAATTTTATGGTTTTGTAAGAATTGGAGGACCTTTAGGTAGAGTTCTTGCATTTTCACCTAGGGTTTTGTGGTATGAAGTTCCAAATCACCACCAAGTGTTGTGAAGTTGGTTTGGATGAATTCATGTTGGTTTTGATGAATTGCTGCAAAAGAGAATGTTAGGTTTTTAAAGAATTACAAATTTGGTAAAACTACTGTTTTTGCTTTGGTTATAGATTAAGTTATAATCATCCAAAATGAATTGATTCCAATTGGTAAAGAACCATAAGAGATAGGGATACAAATGTATAGAAGGAACCAAGAGCAAATTGTAACTCTAAGGCTCCCAAATACGACTGAAAGGTGAGCTCGTAGCTCACTGATTTGCCTGTTTTGGGTATGGCTGTAGTGTTTGGCCATAAGTGGAGTTTCAACCTTCCATCAAAATTGGAGGATTCAAAATTCTGCAAAATAGACATCTAGGGGAATAAGCACCAAAGGAGCGCATGCAAATTGTGCTGCAAGCTCTGTGAAAATTTGTCAAAGTGAGCCATGTGCAGATTCTGTTCTGCCAAATTGAGTCATCTAGATGTAAAATACAATAACTTGAGTTTTGGTGATCCAAATTGGGTGATTCCAATTGGAGAAGAAACCTTAGAATCATAGCTTCAAAGGAGTAAAGAAACCATTTCCAAATTATGGAGTTAAGATCCCAGAAATCAAGGATAACAGTAGGTGATTCAGTGAATGGAATCAAAACATGCTGTAACTAGTTATGTATGAGGCCTTAGGAGAAGGAATTTACATTGAAAATTTTAAAGATATGCCATTGGATATATAAAGGACTGATCTGGAGAGTTTCATAATTTTTGGAAGACCTTTTTGAATAATTTTTTGCACAAAGTCCATAGAGTATTGTTGGAAAAAGGGTACCAAAATGAGTGGTTTTTTTTTAGGTTTTTTAGTGCTCGGGCGGTAAATTGTTAATTGACTTTATATGAATGTCGTGACCTTAAAGTGGTTTGCGTGGTGAAGTAATGCTGTTTATACGCTCTATACATAGGCGATTAATATGTCGCCGATTCGGTTGAGTGTAGGCTAAAAAGTAAAGGCGGGAAAAGTGTGGAACTCCGTGTTCTCAAGTTTTAGCAAGAAAGAGGTGGAGGTTCTAAACTCATTTTCCAAATACTAGTGTATTATTATTATTATAAACTGTTTTATTAATCGGTATTTCATGGTTTTGATTTGCAAACCATTTTCAAGAAACAAGCAATGAATTAGAAATCGCAAGAAATGGTTTTGAGTTAAACCATTTTTGAAAAGTAAGTAAATGGTTTCTAAATTGTAAACCATCTTTCGCTAGCAAGTAAGTAAATGGTTCGAATAATTAAACCATTTTTCAGCAAGCAAATGGTTTTAAATTGTAAACCATTTTTCAAAGAGCAAGCAAGCAAGCAATCAAGCAAGCAAAGAATGTTTAGAAAAAATGTGCCTTCCTAGTTCTAAGCAAGAAACCGGTCGAGGTATTCCGCACGTGCACCCAAGGGTGTTAGGATCTCATACATGCATTTTAGTTTTGCCTGGTCTAAGAAACTGAGACATACATCATGCATTTAAAGGAGACCGTGGCATCGCATGTGAGTATATAAGGTTATGAGCTCTAAACTAAATTATGGTGATGGCGACCCGTGTCAATTCCACCATATTCACCGGAAAGGTGATGCGGACACGTCCCCACCTAAGACGTGTCGCCCAAAGCCCGTGTTCACTAGGTACAATAAGTAAAAATAGCCCAGTGGTTGATGTTTTATAAGCATAATATACAGCTTTGAAAAAATCAACTATTGGTTCCCGTCGCCCAAAGCCTGAGAGTTTTAGCAAACGGTTGGAGCCCGTGCTCCCGCTTTATTTCAAAGTACGCGGTTGAGCCTGTGCCCTGTTTATGAAAAGTTTTGAGAAACTTTGAAGCAAAGGTTTATGAAAAGTTTTTGCAACTTTAAAAAGAAGAGTCGGGTAAGTTTTAGAAACTTTTAAAGTAAGATAAGGCAAGCAAGAGGTTTTTGGAAAGGCTCTTTATAAACTTTCAAGTAGCGCTAAATAAAAGTTTCAGAAACTTTTAAAGTAAAATAAAGTAAAGAAAGAAATATTTCTGGAAAATATCATGTAAACGAAAGTTTTACAATTTTTAGATGTTTTCAGAAAAAGCAAAACATTTTCTAAAAGCATACACTCACTGAGCTCGTTTAGCTCATTATTTTCTGCTTTAAAACTATTTTCTGTGTACAGTACGACGCCGGAGCATAGTAGATTCTCCGACTTGTATCGTCGTAATTAATAATAATAATCTGTAAGGAAATACTTTGAATTTGTATAATGGAGCATATGTATGTACATAGTATAGTTTTGTGAAATGTGTGGAGCTTGAGGCTCTTTTGAAAGAATGTTGGTTGCCATATTTGGAATTGTGTAAAATCCGTGTATACGTTTTGGGACACTGCCCTATATACAAATTGTTATGTCGGGAAATTTTATAAAATCACAAGTTTAGAAAAGAAATTTTTTTATACGAGATTGAAGTAAGCAATACGGCTTCGCTTCACAGGATTTTCTAGTCGTTAGAGGTAACGGCCGAGTTCAGGAGTGGCGTACACCTCGCCGATGAGGGAGGTGGGGTGTGACAAGGTGGTATCAGAGCATAAGTGGTTATTAAGTATCGTAGTTTTCGTATACACTATTTTACACTAATGGAAACCTTGCATTTTCCAATTCAAAGTACATACATATGAGGTGATTCAAAGTATTAAACAGTTGATTTTTTTATACAAGCATTATACAAAGAGGACGCCGAGGTCGCCCTAGGAGAAATATTCCGTATGTTTGAGCGTCCCGGCACTCCGAGAGGGATGGAGCACATAGTCGGGTTCCACTACCGCCTCTATGAATCACCTGAAGAAGAAGTCAAGCTTTCACCATCCGCCACCGTGAAGGAGCCCAAGTGCCGTGGATTGCTTACAAATGAAGCAAAGTACGTATTAAGAATAGTAGCCATGGAAGCGACGCTGGCCGCCAGTCGCCCCTCCACCACCACCTGTAGAGGTTATCAAGAACCCGGGAGGTCGATAGAGAGAGGTGAGAGAAGTCACTAAGCCATATGATGGCAAAGGTGATCCGCAGGCAACCCGTTATGGCTAGGACCGCGTAAATAAGGTTTACGGAGTTACGGGCCGCATAAATGAGCAAAGAGTCTTGTTTTCCGCCTTTCTCTCACGGAAGACGTGGCTAAGGATCAGGACGCCGTGGGAGAGGAGGTATCCTAATGGCATATCATGGACCAATTTCAACAAGAGTTCACTGATAGGTTCTTTCCTCAAAGTCATAAGGATTCGGAAATTGAGGGTTCTTCGTGTTAGAAATGTATGTCATGTCAAAGGTCGACATGAGAAGAGGTTCCTTAATCCGCAGATTGGTTCCATATATTCAAGCCGATGAAGCCATGAAGTGCAAAAGGTTTGCCTGACACAAAGACGGATCCGAGTGCATTTGTCCAAGGGGTTCCGCAATAGATCTGGGGACTTAGTTGAGGCAAATCTCCGAGAGTTGAGCAAAGTACGACTGGCTATGTATCGAGTAGGCAAGAAAGGAAGAGGGAGCACTGTGCACCTCCTACCGTAGCTCCTCGATGCACAAAGAGAAAGAGGAACAAGGGCAGAGGCTGGCGAGGCCGAGGCGCGTGCCCGAGGAGCCACTCTAGTCGTGGATCAAATGAGGCCCCGCCAGCAAGGGCACCGCAGTCTCTCCCGTATGTCATATGTGTCGAGGCGACACCACGGGAGTGTAAGAGATTCAAGACAGGATGCTTCCACCGGGCCGTGAACATTCCACAGAGTGTCCCCGCCTGATTGGTGCGAGACCACGCAGGCTAGCCTAGCTACCCCACACCCGAGATGAGCACCAAAGGTCTCGTGAGAGCTCTGCCAGAGGGGGCCGCTGCAGCCGCAGTGAGGCGCCGTGGTGCAGGCAAGAGGTGCGCCCTGTGGATGCGCATTGCAGCCTCGCACTCGTGCGTAGTATATGTCGTGGACTCAAGAAGATGCGCATGCGCCCCGCATGTGGTCACCGGTATTATTTCTATCCTTGATCATGATGGTTATACATTAGTGGACCTGTGAGCTACATTCATTCGTTATCCAAGCCATCTTAGATCGTTGTTGTGACAGAGACTCCAAACATTGGGAGGGTCGTATGAGAGTTTCCCCCTTCCGTACTGAGATCCGTTATTCTTATTATAGTCGAGATAGTAGAGTTCCTCATTGAGGGACAGGAGTTCCCAAATGGATCTTGTGGCCTTAGATATGAGGGGATTATGGCCTCGCACGATTGGCTATCTCGCCATGTAGCCACATTAGATTGTTATGTGCGAAGAAGTCAGACAGGCTGTAGTGGAAATTGGAGGTTAAGTTCAGGAATATGTAGAGAGTTATCTTCAAGATGATCTTCACATGACAATGCAGAGAATGTCGTGATAAGGGCTGTCAGTGGTTATCTAGCTTATGTGGTGGAAACAGTGAGCGGAGGCACTCGGGTGGATGAGATTCCAACAGCCAGAGAGTCTCCATGTATCTCTGCATTGATATTGGCAGACAATTTAGAAAGAGAGGTGGAGTTCACCATTGATTTGATCCTGTGGATCTAGAGCCCATTTCCATTCCTCCTTATAGGATGGCTCCTCGCAGAGCCGAGAGAGCTTAAGGCCTGCTTAGAAGAATTGTTAAGGTGGATTCATTCGACTCTACATATCCCTCATGGGGAGCCTCCGCTTCTTCGTGAAAAGAAAGATGGGAGTTTGCGCTGGTGAGGATTACGTGCCTGAACAAAGCTACCATCCGCACGCATCCACTCCCTAGGATCGATGAGTTATTCGACGTACCAGGGTCCCGAGTACCCAAGATAGATTTGAGGCCTGCACGCTGAGGGTGCAGAGGGTGATGTTCCTAAGATCGCATTCAGACACGCCACGACATTATGAGTTTCCGTGATGCCGCTATTTTACTAATGCTCCCAAGTAGCCGCTTATGGATTTGATGAACCTGTATTCCAAATTGCATTTGGATAGTTCGCCATAGTCTTTATCGATGATATCCTAAAGGTATTCAGTAGTTCCGTAGGAACATTCAGAGCACCCGAGGATTGTGCTGCACTTAAGGAGAGACGCTTGTATGCCAAGTTGAGCAAGTGTCGCTGCCGACAGGTGGCATTCCTAGGTCAGTGTGATCTCACTGAGGGGGTGGAGCGTGGGATCCCTAAAATGTAAGCCGTGGTAAATTGGAAACCGCCAAAGAATGTGTCGAGGTTAGAAGCTTCCTGGTTTAGCAGATATTGCAGAAGTTTGTTGAGGGTTCTCCAAGATATGTTCCCACCCACCAAGCCGACCAGGAAAGATGTCAAGTATGATTGCGGATGCCCGCCGCCAGAGTTCGAGGAGTCAAGGGGCAGATCAATTTCCCATCCAGCTCTAGCTTCGCCCAATGGAGAGATGTGGTTTGTGGTTTGCTGATGCTTCATAAAGGTCTTGGTTGTGTTTTGATGCAATGATGTGGTGATTGCATTATGCCTCTAGACAAATCAAGAAGCATGAGGAGAATTACTCCTACATGACTTAGAGTCACGGTCGTGTTTCAAGCTCCAAGATACTGACATTACTTATATGGTGTTCCTGCGTGATCTTTGCTGTATCATAAGAGTCTTCAATATATTTTCACCCGTAAAGAGTTAAACTCGAGGCAAAGAAGATGGATGGAGTTGATTATGACTACGATCAGATTATCGAGTGTTCATCCAGAAAGCTAATGTCGTAGCAGATGCCTCGAGTAGCGACAGAGTTCTTTTCATTCTCATATGAGATCAGTTATCTTCCACTCAGGATCTAAGAGCTTTAGGTGATATTGAGGCCGAGAATTGTGGAGTCTTGTTAGCCACATTTCATGTTGACTCTCTTGGTGATCGAGTTTCAGCAAAATGCAGATCCGCGTGATGATTAAGTTTATGGAAGCGAGAGTGAAAAGCGAGCAAAGCGTGCTTCAAACAGATGACGGCAGGGCTGATATGGCGATGCAGAATGCGCGCCGTGTAGTGTTACTGAAGTTTCCGCGGGCAGGCGTCGACAGCAGTTGGCTGATCTGATCCGCGTGAGTTGGCATCCGTGGTGCCTGCAAGATACAGACTTCGCAACATCCAGAAATGGACGAAGAAAGAATGCGTCGCCCGAAGATCTGATTACTCCCTATTCCGGTGGCAAATGGGAAGATCATATGGATTTTGTGGTCTTCCACGGACTTCCGGGGAGGCAACATGATGCGATATGGGTGATAGTGATCGATTGGCCAAATGCTGCTCATTTCTGCCCGATTAATGTTGAGGATTCTGGAAAAGTTGGCCCCGATTGTATGTGGATGAGATAGTGAGACCGTAGGGTTCAGTTTCGATAGTTTGGTCCGAGACCCCAGGGTTCTGCATCCAGGTTTTGGCCTAGTTTGCAACTGACTTTGCAAATTTACTTCTTCATTTTCGGCCGCGACATTTCATCCTCGTTGAGACGGATGGTGGTCGAGAGAGGACTATTCGAGCGTTAGAGGATATCTTGAGAGCTTGTGTGATGGAGTGAAGGAAGTTGGGATACTCGCCCAGCACTAATGGAGTTGCTTACAACAATAGCTATCAAGCGGTATAGATATGGCTCCATTTAGCAGAGGCAACGCTGTGGCGGGAGATGTCGGACTCGGTGTCTTTGGGATGAGGTTGGTGAGAGAAGACTAGTAGGCCCGGGCAGATGCGGATCACTTCGGAGAAAGTGAAAGTTGTTCGTGATAACTTGAAGATAGCAAAGATAGACGAGAAAAGCTATCACGGACAGGTAAATGAGAGACTTCATAGTTTAAAAATAGGTGACCAAGTCTTTTGAAGATTTCCACCTTGGAAAGGTGTGTTGAGATTTGAAGCGAGGCAGAAGCTTAGTCAGAATTTATATTGGATATATGAGATTGTGTGGGCAAGGTGGGGCCAGTGGCTTACAAGTTGAAAGTTACCCCCGAGTTATCAAGTTCATGATACATTCCATGTATGATGTTGAAATATATCCCGAGATCCTTCACATATATTGGAAAGAGCAACGGTGCGAGTTAAAGGAGAATTTGACTTATGAGGAGATTTTGTGCAGTTGTAGGCCACGAACAGAGTGATGTTGAGACTAAGGTGATTCCTTTGGATTTAAAGTCTTATCGAGGAATCACGAGAGGAGGCGGCTACTTGGGAACGGAGGCCAATGCGCCAAAGGTCCAGGCCACCCTAGATTATTTTCGGGATGAAAGGTATTTTCCTTCCCTTTCTTTTAGAAGTTTAGTTTATTCATTTCGAGGACGAGGAAATGTTCTAAGAGGAGGAGGATTTTGCGCCCTAATCCAGGGGGAAAGTGTCTGAGTACAACAATGTAGGGGCATATAAAACAAGTGTCACGTAGTAGTATTTTGGAGACTAAAGTAGGAAGTCAAAGTTTATGGAACCAAGGTTGTGTATGAGAACAAGGGAACAATTGTCATTTAGCAAATAGGACATGAATATGAAAATCATTAAGTGTAGAGATGGGCCTGATACAAATAGCATAGTTACAATTGAAAAATTAAAGAGATGAGGTCAAATTTCGATTAATGAAAAGTTGATATTATAAATAATGAGAGTTGATATGCAAATGTTGAGTGCTTGAGGACTTAAGTGCAATTAAGGAAAGTTGAGATTAAATAGAGATGGAAGTCGAACAAATAAATCATTTGTCTCATTTTTAGGCTAGAGCTTCACGTAAGAAGGAGAAGAAGGAGAGCCAAAAGAAAGGAGGAAGAGGAGGAAGAAAGAGGAAGAAGTGGAAGGAGATTAAAACCAAGAGTATAAGTTTTCATTTGAAATCATGGTATTTGATGTCTTGAGCTTTTGGTATACATTTCCATGGGAACTTAGTTACTCCTTGTTCTAGTTTGGTGGAGAGATCTAACCTAGAATTCTTGAAGTTTTGTGGGGAAAAACCCCAGTTGGTGAAATTAAACATGAATCATCATAATTTTATGGTTTACAAATTGGAGGACCTTAGGTAGAGTTCTTGCATTTCACCTAGGGTTTTGTGGTATGAAGTTAAAATCACCAATTCAAGTGTTGTGAGTTGGTTTGGATGAATTCCATGTTGGTTTGATGAATTGTGCAAGGAGAATGTTAGGTTTTTAAAGAAATTCTGTCAAAATTTGGTAAAACCACTGTTTTGTTTGGTTATAGATTAAGTTATAATCATCATTGAATTGATTCCAATTGGTAAAGACATAAGAGATAAGGATACAAATATAGAAGGAACCAAGAGTAAATTGGCTCTAAGGCTCCCAAATACGGACTGAAAGGTATTGGCAGGCTCAAGTGTAGCTCTACTGGTACCTGTTTAGGGTACTTGGTTGTGAATGTTTTGGCCGCCAGTGGAGTTTCACTCATCAAAAATTAGTGATTCAAAATTCTGGGTAAAATAGACATCTGGGAATATGAGTTATCTGAGAGGAGGTGTACATGCAAGTGTAGCCAAAAGTGCCCGAAAATTGTAAAGTGGAGCTATGTCAAGATTCTGTTCTGCCAAATTGAGTCATCTAGATGTAAAAATACAATAACTTGAGTTTTGGTGATCCAAATTGGGTGATTCCAATTGGAGAAGAAACCTTAGAATCATAGCTTCAAAGGAGTAAAGAAACCATTTCCAAATTATGGAGTTAAGATCCCAGAAATCAAGGATAACAGTAGGTGATTCAAGTGAGTTTAAGGTCAAAGAAGCATGCTGTAACTTGTGTTATGTGGTTGAGAGGCCTTAGAAGAGAATTTTACATTGAAATTTTAAAGATGTACCATTAGATATATAAGGACTGATCTGGAGGATTTCATAATTTTGAAGACCTTTTGAATAATTTTGGGTAATAAAATTATAAGAGTATTGTTGGAAAGAATTGCAAAATGGTGGTTTTTTTTTTTGTTAGGGTTTTTTGAGTGCTCAAGGGTAAATTGTTAATTTGACTTTATATGAATGTTGTGTGACCTTAAAGTGGTTTCTGCGTGAAATGCGTTAAGTTTATCTACGCTATACATAGGCGATTAATATGTCGTCGTATTCGGTTGAGTGTGTAGGCTAAAAAGTAAAGGCGGGGAAAAGTGTGGAGGCTTGTGCCTCGAGTTTTTAGCAAGCAAAGAGGTGAGTGTTCTAAAGCATATTTAAATACTAGTGTATTATTATTATTATAAACTGTTTTACACTGGTATTTCATGGTTTTGATTTACCAAACCATTTTCAAGTAAGCAATGAATTAGAAATCAAGCAAATGGTTTTGAGTTAAACCATTTTGAAAATAAGTAAATGGTTTCTAAATTGTAAACCATCTTTCAAGCAAGCAAGTAAGTAAATGGATGGTTTTGAGTGGATCGGCCATTTTTCAAGCAAGCAGCAAATGGTTTAAATTGTAAAACCATTTTTCAAAAACAAGCAAGCAAGCAATCAAGCAAGCAAAAGAATGTTTGTGAAAAATAGGCCTTCCTAGTTCTAGCTGAGAAAGCGGAGTCGGAGGTATTCGATGCGTGCACGGTGGTGTTAGGATCTCATACATGCATTTTAGTTTTGCACGGTCGGCAAGCGTGGGACGCATCATGCATTTAAAGGAGACCGTGGCACGTACAGGGGTATATAAGGTTATGAGCTCTAACTAAATTATGGTGATGGCGACCAGTCAGAATTCACGCCATTCACTTAGGAAAGGTGATGCGGACACGAAGGTCCTTCCAGAGCCTTGCGGTCGCCCGAGCTTCCGTGTTCACTAGAGTACAATAAGTAAAAATAGGCCTCCGGTGGTTGATGTTTTATAAGCATAATATACGATTTTGAAAAGTAGCCATTGGTTCCGATAACCAGGCTTAGGAGAGTTTTAAAGCAAGCGGTTGAGCCCGGGCTCCGTTTATTTCAAAGCATGCGGTTGAGCGAGCTCCGTGTTTATGAAAAGTTTTGAGAAACTTTTTTGAAGCAAAGGAATTTATGAAAGTTTTGAGCAACTTTTAAAGCAGAGTTGAGAAAAGGGATTTTAGAAACTTTTAAGAGTAAGAGATAAGGCAAGCAAGCAAGGGTTTGAAGAGGTTTATAAACTTTCAAGTAAGCAAGCAATAAAAGTTTCGAGAAACTTTTAAAGTAAAATAAGTAAAGAAAGAAATATTTCTGGAAAATATCATGTAAGCGAAAGTTTTACAATTTTTAGATGTTTTGAAGCAAACATTTCTAAAAGCATACACTCGAGCTCGTTTAGCTCATTATTTTGTTTAAAAACTATTTTCGAATGCAGATGCATGGAGCTATTTGGAGCATAGTAGGATTACGACTTTTTGTATCGATCTTGTAATTAATAATCTTGTGAAATACTTTGAATTTGTATAATGGAGCATATGTATGTACATAGTATAGTTTTGTGAAAATGTGTGGGCTTGAGGCTCTTTTGAAAGAATGTTGTTGGTTGCCATATTTGGAATTGTATGGTGTGTATACGGGTTTGGGACATGTCCTATATCACATTTGTTATCTTAGCGAAATTTTATAAAATCACAAGTTTAGAAAGAGATTTTTATCACGAGATTGAAGCAGAAGCAATGCGGCCGCCAGCGGGAGGTTTCTAGATCGTTAGAGGGTAGCAGGAGTGGGAGTTAATGGAGTGGTAGGCTTTTACCGATAGTAGGAGGTGGGGGTGTGACATGGATTATTATTTTGTTTATTTGGTGAATGAGTCATAAGTTTCGAAAGGCTCCATGGTGAATTAACTTAGTTATTGGGTTAATTATTTGGTTGAATGGTAAATTTTGAATAGTTGAGTTGGATAAATTTTGTTGATGAAACAATGATATTACGATGAGACCGTTGAGGAATTCGTTTTGTTAGATGGAGTCTATTTGTTATGTTATTTGAGATAATATCATGATATGAGATTTTGAGTTAATGATTAGTAGATTTTAGATTGATATGCGAATAACGAGTTTGTCATTAGTTATAGAAAGCGAATAGGTCTTGCCGAATTTTGTTAGAAATTATAGGGACTTAGGCTTGCTACGGGTTTTGGTATTTCAGCCCTACTGACCTAACTTGATCACAGCTACTATAAAGGGTAAGGATGTGACAAATTAGTTTTCCAAATCAATAAATTCAAAATTTAATATTTTCATAATAAATGACACTTATAAAAGTAATAAGGTTTCATTTCAACCTTATTCCCTTGGTATTTTTAAGGAGTCAAGAAATGATTTCTATTAGTGTAACAAGCTGACACTTCTAATGTAAAACATAAAACAGCATGCCAAGCAGCGGACTTTTAGAAGAAATGCATCATAAACATGTATCTAAATAAAAAATAGAATAATGACATTTTCTGAAAACGTCAAGGAACAAAACGTCATAAATTTGAAGTTTTGTTATAGTCAAATAAATGATTTACCAGTCATGCAGATTTTGCACCTCAAAGCTGCTTGATTTACAATAAAGGAGCTAGATAATTTCGTTGATAATGATAACCCTGAAATAAGTAGAATATTTCTTATTTAATGATAATGCTTTTAGTAAAAATAATAATATCGTAACTACATTATGGATACCATCAAACGATACAACTCGTAGGCGTGTTCCAATAATGATTGGTTATGTTGAAATTATATTTGCTATCATAGCTCCTTTATTCTGTACAAACTAATTCCATAGCGTCAATGTCAGAGGTTTCAACTTGAAAGAAAAAATATAAAACTAATTTTAAAAGTTATCTATGGTGTGTTTGTATATAAATAAGCCATAGACAGGTTGAGATAATGATAAGTTTGTTAAAAATTATGTAATCAAAATGAGGAAAAATGATATTTTTTTTCTCTTGATCAATGACAATGATCTCGCATATAGTAGATGGATCACTTCGTGTTTGTAACTCTTTAGTTGATTTAACATCTGCAGACACTGCAATAATATCTGCAATGTAATTGTAATTATGATGAAATGTTTTTACATGTATGTTTTAAAATCTAAGTAGATTGATAATATATATATATAACATATATATATATATATATATATGATCTTACCTACTTCAGTCATTGAGTCAATATACTTTGGTAGATATTTAAAAGGCATGAAGTGGTGTAGAATGGGTGTAGTTTCTTCATCTTGGTTTGCCTCTTCAACTAATGTCCTTGTGTTAATGATCCATCGGTATTCATTATTCACAATGCAATATTGAGGTTGTATTGCCTTTACATATGCATTTGTTATATATTAGCTTCGAAATATGTGCAGAGTGTCTTGAAATATTGCTATGTCTTCTCCAAATATACACGCTTGCACTCTAGTGCCCTGTGTTTGTGTACAAACTATTTAGCAAGTAAGCAATATGAAAAAATAATTTACATAATTATTAAAGTTGTTTAAGTAGCAAAAGAATAACGCAAACTTACTGTAGAGTCATTGAGAATTAGTCTTTGATATTTTGTTGCTCCATATCTTGACATTCTTGTCATTGATTTTTCAGCTACAATTATCTTTACAGTCCATGCTTGATGATTTAAATTGATTGCTTTTTAAACATAGACCAAAAACAACTACTGATTCTTGACCCTGCCACTAGAGATTATTAAATCCCCAGCAGTTATGCCAAAAACGTGTTTGACTAAATATATAAAATCTGCTTTTTGCTTTATAAGTAATAAATTGCAATTAAATTTTAGTTTTGGTCTAAATCATTGTAAGTGCAAAGGTCATACAAGTAATAAAGTGGACAAAATAAGTTTGGATATCGTTCCCACGATGATTGATTTGAAAATCTAAAGATTAATTACCCTCACTACTCAAGATCATCACTATTTGAACCTCTAATTTCCATAGAAAATTATCTTTCTAAAATAAATGAAATAAAGTAATAGAATTAAAATGATAAATTAGAGTTTACTTTCATTGAAATAACTTGGGAAATAAATCGGTATTGACTGTAACACGCAAATTATACCTAGCGGTTTATAACATGTTTAGGGTATAATAAATAAAGCTATATTTTTAAATAAAATAATCTTTAAAAAATAAAATAATAATCAGGAATTAATTCAAGAGTGAGTAATTGGTAATTTACCAATCCAGGACCCAAATGTCATATGATAAGAAGATTATAGGCTACAATGGAAATATGAATAAATTGATTTGCAAATAATGGCCAAATAAAGGACCCAATAGCAAAAACCCAAAAAGTAATACAAAATTGTATAAGGCCAAACATGGCCTTATTAATGAAAGGCAAAATATCTCATTTTTGGCCTTTGGGATAGGGCAAATACAGTAGGAGAAGAGGAGAAGGAGAAGAAGAAGAAGAAGAAGAAAGAGAAGAAGAAGAGAAGAGAAGAAGGAAGAAGGAAGGAGAAAAGAAAAACAAAGGTATGGATATGTAAGGAATTTTGGTATGAATTTGTGTATGGAATTTTGTATGAAACTTGTTATGATTTTGTATGAATACTTGTTTGGAGGTTTGAAATACCTCTTTTTGTGTAGAATCCTTGTTTGGAATGGTTGTTTGGTTTGGTTGTGGTCCTCAATGGAGGAAAATTTTGTATAGAGAAAATGTTGGGTTTTAGGGGAGATGTTTTCCCTTTTTTTTAAACCCGTGTTTTTTTTTCCCGTAACTTGGCCATCACTCATCCAAATTGAGTGATTCAAATTTTTGGGTAAACTAGACTTCTAGGAGAACAAATCTCCTTGAAATAGGTGTATGAAAATTTGGACCTCAGTGTACCCAGAAAATTCGTCAAAGTGAGACTCTGTTTTCGGGTCAATTATGATACAGTTTTGAGTTTTGGAACAATTTTTGTATTTAGGTCATAAGTTGATTTTCACTCACCCAAATTGAGTGATTCAAATTTATTAATAAAAAAGACTTCTAGAAGAACAAATCTCCCTGAAATAAGTATATCCAAATTTGGACGAATTGGACTAGAAAATTCGTCAGTAAGGAGCAGTTACATTCCACTGAAATATGTCTCAAAACAATCCCTTGAACTGGAGTAATTCCGGTTGTTTAAATCATAACTTAAGTTATACTGGTCCAAATGAGGTGATTCAAATTTCTGTACAAACTAGACATCTGTGAGAACAACTTTCATGAAGAAATTATGGTCAAATTATGTCTCTAACATTCTCAGAAAATTTTCAAATATAGAACATAATTCCAGATTTTGTTCCTGGAAATTGCCCAGGAGCAGTTCTGAATGTTTAGACCATATCTCCCAAATTAAAAGTCCAAATGACATGATGTTTGAACTATAAGAAACTTAAGACATAAGGGTATATTGAGTTAGAATATCACTTTCTCTAACAATCCCATTTATAGGGTCAAAATTGTAGTCGAAAATGGACTTGGGAGCTACCTCGAACTGTTCAAGCAGAATTGGTTATGGAAACTGAAATTGTATAAAAGTTATATAATTGTATTGTTATTTGAAATAATGCATCATAATAATATGATCATGATAACATGTGTTATGAAAGTTAAAGAGAATACACGTATAATTTTGTTTTATGAAAAAATATAGTTAAATGCTTATAAGAGATTATTTGATAATGAATATCTCATAAGTATACATGATATCAATAGTTATTCATGTATATGAGATATCTTTTTCTGATAACTAAAAAATTGTTAAGAAAACATAATAAAACTGATTGCATGCTTATGACTGGGTAGTTGGATAGATAGATATGTTTATAGGGATACAGTTGCTGCAGCATACAGTTTATAGATATCAAGGCCCCGTTTAGGTCGATGACATAGATCCCATTGGGATCATTATAGCTGCTCTGTTTGGGTCATACATATAGAGATCATTGTCTCGTATAGTGATAGTAGCCAGTGCGTACGGTTATTTCCCGTGTTATTCAGGTTTATGCGGCATGAAACATAAAGCAAATGACAAGTATACACAAATCGGATATGCCTAATATATGACATGATATTATAAGCCTAACATGCTATGTGATGATAGTATCACAGTTACAAGAACAAGTAAATTAATAAGATGACTGAAAAGTATATGAAATATGATAAGAAATGAAACATGTTATGAAAAAGTAGATATGAGAAATTGATAAGTATATGTAAATGTTATATTTGTCATAAGTATATGCATGTGTCTAAAGTGATATGATCCTTATTAGGGGTCGTCCACGAGTATTATTCCCACTAATCTATAAGCTTAGCACGGTTGTTTCATCATGAGTACGAAGGAAACCAGGACGGGACAATCCATCGGCGGTCGAAATCGACACATCACTAAGTGCCTTTGAAAGACCATTTGGTCTAATTTGCTTATGTATTTTTGTTCCTATTGTAAGCAATGTAAATATTGTAAATGTTGAACACTTCATATATAGACTTGTATATATTTTATAATCATTTGCTTTCACAGGAATATAGTACAAGTTAAATGTTTAACATTATATGAATGAACAAGCTTAAAGTTTATAAATTTATAGTAAACAGGAAAAAAAAATGACACCCTCGCTTGACACCGGGTGCCGAGTTAGGGGCGTCACATGACCATAAATTTGCAAGTTTCCAAATAAGATAAAAAGTATGGGACATGAACTTTGAAGTTGTCTAAGAGCAAGGTAGTGTAGTGGTGGATTTCTCCTTACACCACACATTTCACTCTTCAGCTTACCACATTTCTATCTCTAGATAATGAGCTTGAAAAGCTACTTGTAGGACTTGATCCTCTTTAAGATATGATTGTTTTTCCTTCTTAATCTTATTGTCTCTTAAGTGGAAATTGCTTTCCCTATAGATAGAATAATACAAGCCCTCGATATAATTGGTACTTAATACATCGATTAAACGAGAATCCACTCTCTCCTTGATTAGAATGTAGCCTTACGAGTTGAGATTATTCTTCTCAATTGAGGTGAAAACTCTTAAAATTAAACTGCTAGATTAGTAGGCGGATCTTATTCCTTGAGAACACACTCCTGCTGTCACCTAGGAGGGAACCTTTAAATCAGAGGTTAGAACTTCACCAATGATATACCAGAGTGATCCAAAGAGTTCATTAGTTCAATAATATCAGTACAATTTACCCCCAAGTGATTGCTCTTTGCTCTCAAGTAGTCCATCTTTGTGTCATTTAGAAGGATTCCTGGAAATTAGAGCAATGATACAGTCCTTTTTTAATACCAAACATTGATATTCAAAACAGTTCAATATAGGAGTAATACCAATTAAATCACTATAATTCTCATGCCCAACAACATTATAATATTACAAACCATAATTCCAACAACAGTTCCCAAAGGGAGCTTAGCCTTTCAAATCTGGATCACAATTGACAATGACTAGTTAATAAAACAAATTCATTGAAATTGTAATCAAAACTGAAGAACAATGAATTCCAGAAAAATTCCCAAATTCCATTGAAGTTCAGACATAAATTTAAGCTTCGATTTACATTCATCTAGCTTTGAATCTCAGTTCAGATCACTACTCTAATATAAAATAAGAAAACTAAATCTAGAAAACAAAAATAAAAAGAAAAAAATAAGAAAATAAAAGTAAATTATATACAATGAGACTTCAACTCTCCCAAAAAGTACACAAACTTGATGAAAGGCGATTGGAAGCTACGCATTACTCCCCAGGAGCTTTTATTTATAGGATCAGGTTTTGGGCCCTAAAAACGAGGTGAGAATCACGCACTTCGAAAAGCCTAGAAATTCTGCCATAATTGCTAATGTCATGATGATGTCGCGGTGATGTAGCAGCATCGGAGTTGTCAATGTCGTGGATTGAATCTGATGTCGTGACATTGAAAATCTACTAAGCAATTCTCAATTTTCAGTGATCAATTAATGTCGTGATGATGTCACGACATCATAATGCAGTATTGTAGATCAACTCTGATGTCGCGACATTGCTTTGATGGTGTTGTAACATTGAGTTGATGTCGCAGCACTGAGTTTCTAGTATTGCGACATTGAGTTGATGTCGCGACACTAAGTTTATGTTGTGACATTACTCTTGAATGTTGAGGTTACTTTATGATGTCAGGACACTGCTTCTCAGCTCTACTCACACTTCAGTTGATGTCGCAACACTGCTTCTCAACTCTACTCACTTCAGTTGATGTCGCGACATTGGTCAGTTAACTTCCAACTTGACTACCTTGAGCTGATGTCGCGACATTGCTGATTCGATGTCGCGACATTGCATCTTGATGTTCTGAGTGTTTAAGTTGATGTAGAGACATTGTTGTGATGTCTCAACGGCCGATCTTGTTGTTACGAGCCTGCAGCCGATATCGTGGGCGATGTCGCACCGTGCGGTTCGATGTCATGACATTGAGTTGGTCTCCTACATCTTAGCGCACTTTAGTCGATGTCATGACATCGCGATCGATGTCCGACATTGCTAATTTTTGCTCTTACAATCTTGCTCTAATGTTGCGACATTGCCTGTTAGTCCTACCGTCGATGTCGCGACATTACATTGATGTCTCAACGATGCCGTAGCGATGTCGCAACATTGGTCCATTAAACTTCGCCTCCAAGCTGCTTTGATATGATGTCGCGACATTGCTTTGATGTCGCGACATTATTCAACCGATGTCTTCACTGGTTGAGGCTTTGTTCTGATGTTGCCATGATGTAGTGGTGATGTTGCGACATTGATAAACTAATAATATCACTTGACAATCCTTACTAATGTCGTGACATTGAGTTGTGATGTCGCGACATTGAACATTTCAATCTTTCTCACCACAACTAATGTTGTAGCCTTGTCGTGGTGATGTCGCGACATTGGATGTCTGATGTGGTTTGATTGCTGAGGTTGCTTCTGATGTCGCAACATTAAGTTGTGATGTCGCGACAATGTTGTGATGATGTCGCGACATTGGCATATTTTTCTCTTCCCCTCTTTAGCTGATGTCGTGGCTATGCAGCATTTTTCTCCACAATGCTGATTTCTGCTTTTTTTCAGCTGAATTCTGCTTCTTTTCCTTAATTTCCTGCAAAACATAAATTTCGGTGAAAGATCTATAATTTTACATTAAACTGAACTTTTAAGCCTGAAATAGACTTAAAAAATTGGCTTAAAAATAGATGAGTTTTAGACTCATCAATGCTATATGGGCAGGAGCGATATCTTGAATTAGTTTATGTTGCTAGCTCATGTTATAGTTATAAGTAAGAACAAATAACAGAAAAAGAAAACAAAAAAAGTTATTAGAAGTAAAAGATTATAAAGGAGTTAAGATTCACCAAATAATCTAAGTGTATGAGACATAACAAGTAATCACCGTGTAGCTAACTTGTAATAAAGAAATCAAGAGATCAAAAATGGATCTATCATCTTAATCAAGAATTCATCAACTTTAGCAATTCAAGATAAACAATATTTTTTGTGCAATCATAGTCTAACTTATCATGAAGAGTAGGCTAATAAGAATTTTAATTGAGTATGATGTTTTGGCTCTAAATAAAGCAACGTATAGTTGTCCATGGGAGAATACAGGTTTAGGCAAATATATTCCAACATAGTCTAATGTTTGACCTTGAGCTTTGTTTATCGTCATTGCGAAACTTAGACGGATTGGGAACTGTGTTCTTTTGGATAAGAAAACAAGTTTCTCATTTTCTATAGGTATAAATGGAATTCTAGGCAAGAATACTCTCTTTCCACGATGATGACCAACACTTGTCTCTGCATCTATTATATTATGATCAAATCTACGACAGATTAAGTGAGTGCCATTACATCATCCTTGTGATGGGTTAATGTTTAGTAATAATATCACAGGGCAATTTGGTTTTAATAATAATTCATGTGGTGGAAATCCATTAAGCGTCAAACTATTTAAAAAATCTTCATGGATTGTATATTCAATAGTATCCAAGGGTTCATCGAAATTATAATATGTTGTAGTATTTCCCGAGAATTGATGTATAAGCAAGTTGTTTATATCATCAACATAGTCATTTCTTGGAGTTAATATAACTCTATTTATCATAGTGTCTAAATTGTTAGAATATTGTTTGATGTCAAGGAACACATAATCTATTAAGATTTTCAATGTATCGACATTTTCTATATAAGGTATAGTCATGGTGGGTAGAAGTTTTACATAATCATTAGAACCTTTTTTTTTTTCTAATCCATTACCGATTTGTAATAAATATTCATTAAATATTGGGTGTCCTTGAGCTCACATGTTTTGAGTCAATTTTATTTTTAGAAATTGGGGCCATAGGGGTGATTTCAAAAAGCTTGTTTCAATGATTTCTCCTTTTGTTCCTTTTGGAACAATGGGTGTTACTTGTCTAAAATCACCACCTAGTACAATAACTTTTCCTCCAATTAATATATCACAGTCATTTATATCTCATAGAATTTTATCTAAACATTCAATTGATTGTCGTTTTGACATTGGTGTTTCATCCCAAATTATGATTTTTGTGCATTGCAAAACACTACAAGAAAAATCGAAAGTAGAGATGGACAATTCAGTCTCTAATCCGTCTGGAAACGGAATTCCGGACAAATTAGAGACAAAATTTTCGGTCTTTAAAACGCCGGTATCTAATTGTGTCCGTCTCAATTCCGTCTCTAATTAGAGAGGCGGGGAAATATTCGATCACTAATCAAGGCGGTCGGGGCGAAATTCATCTCAAATTAGAGCGAAATAAAATCCGTCTCGACTTGCAAGGGAATTCCGTCTCTAATGTCAGTCTCGATCGGAGACGGGTGTGTCTCACGATTAGAGACATAATTTTTAAAGATCTCTAATTAGAGACGAATTTTCAGATCCACAATCTAGTGAGACATCTTGGAGCTAATTTTTCGGCGTGGGGTTTTTAGCTTTTATAACTAATTGAACCTATTATGGCTGAAGATTTCGATTATATGTAATCATAAAGTTCTAGATTTAAGAATTAAATTAATTGATGTCATTAAATAAGTTGAACCACTATATTTTTCATTAATTATAAAATCAATAGTACATGTAGATAACAAAATAGTAATATTAATGTCAAATGTACTAAATACAATATACTAACTACTAATCAAACTACAAATTCTTAGTATCCTCAGGAACATTCTTCCAAGTATACTCATCCTTGTGAAGTTGCTCCTTAAAAATCTTGGTGGCTTTCTATGAGCATTCTTCATAGGGTAGCAACCTGTGATGGAAATTACTTTCTTGTTAATTACATTATAAACACAGAAATTACTATCATTAAAACTTTATTTTATTTTAATAAAAAAGTAATGAAATGCATAACAGAAAAACTAAAATTGTTTATCTATAATTAATCAAAAACATTTATTAATATTTTTCCTTGAAACTCTCTAGCAATTTGCCCTGAATTGGTTTTATTTTATCGTTAAGACTTGATTATCCTTACTAACACCACGAAACCATTATGCACGAACATAGAACAAGCAACTTCAAATAGTATCCTCCATACGCCCAACATAAGGTAAACTATAGTGAGTATTAATCCTTAGAGACAACTAACCCACAACAATAAAAATCATAGCAGCACACATTTGTTGATGAGCTTGTCACCTACCTCATAGAACTTTATAATATAAGCCTCTTGTCCCTTCTTAGAAGCTCTCTTAATATTGCGGTCCACAATTTCCTTGGGCACATCAAGTTCCTTAGCTTTCTCAATTACAGCTGCCAACATTGTGTTTGAAGTAGGGTTTGGACCATCTCTCTTTACTCTGCATCATCCAATCACACTAGTGACTTACTAGAATTAGGACCCCATAGTGACCAATGATGGCAAACAAAAAACAATAGAACTCGTATATATGACATAAATATCAAAGAAGAAATGATATTGCTTAATGAAAGGACATAAGAGATACTGTGTGTAAATAATACTACTCCTTATTCAACCCTTGAAAAGTAGGGAAAGTAAAATTTAAGAAAGGAATAGAAAATGGAAAAAGGAGAGGAAGAAATAAAGAAAGAAAGAGCAAGTTTTTGGATAACTTCATGCTATCATCCTTCATGACATGACAATCGAACAATGCATTAGTAGCCAGGACTGATTCAAATGTATTCATAAAACGGTAATTAATGTTCTATACTTTCAGCTTTATCAAAGAGGGGGCTACAAAAGGCTAACTCACACTGATACTACTTCCTTTCCAATTTTTGAATACAACTTAGACTTCTTTGCATCTTGAGCTCCCTGCATTTATAACTCATTCATAACCCTGAAGTGGAAATTACAAAAATCCACTCTCATAAGAAAATAAGAGGAAAATAAAGAAGCTTCAGAAGGTGCCAAAGAATTCCATAAAATGTATATTTATGGGCAGAAATTCCAGACTACATGTAAAGGGCAAAATCGTAATTTCAATTACGATATTGTAATTTCGGTTAAAAATCCGGAATTAATTCTCTAGATCTCCCGGATGTGAAGCAGTTGCACCGTTGGAATGCGTCTCCACGAAATCTAGTTAGCACGTAAAATTTACTTAATTTCTTGAGACGGTCGGTCGACCACGTTTTTCGAGGCGCTCGCGTTTCGGTCTTGAAATCGTCGATTCCCGATGCAGCGAAGGCACAAATAGCATGTACTCAGGTACCATAAGTGGTATGAGTAGAGAAATGATGAAAATGGACGGCCGAGATAGTGCCGAATATCAATTCTGGTAAAGGAGGGACGTAATTGTCATTTTGGAATATGATTTTAAGTCACTAGAAGACGAATTTGTCAATAGTGCTTCATCTCCTTCATTTAATCAAAGACAAAACGTGGAGGAATTCGTTTTGGGATCCGGTGGCTGGTTTTTGAGAGGGTTTTAGAGAGAGAGGGTGCTTCTGCTCTAAGATCCAGGCAATGTGGTTGTTAGTTTCGGCCAGGCAGAGGGAAAACGTTCTACGCGGGCGAGGCTGCATGGACCCGGATTTGCGTTTTGACCAAACTCAATTGGGGTTTCTCCCACTACCCAATGTTTTATTCTTATTTTAAGTGTTTCCATGTTTCGGTTGGTTTGAGGCTGTGAGTGACCGTTTGATCGGTCCCAAAACATGAAGAGGCCACGGGTGTTAGAAATTCTTGGGGATTTTCTCACCATCAGTGGCCCCTTGAAATTTAAAGACGCTGTTTGGGTCTTTAATTCCAGAATTTTTGCTTTAAATCATGTATTTATAGGAAAAGATTAGGGAATGGGCCGTATGATCAGTCGAAGCATGGGACAGTGTGGAATTTTAGACTTTTTGGGCCGGCCCCGTGACGATGGAGTGTGGGCTTGTTTAGACTTTGTATCTAATTTATTCAATAAATTATGCTTTGGTGTTATAAGATAGGAAATGGGTAAGAAGTCGGTTCCAAGGTGGCGAGGTTGGACATGTAGGCTGCCGTGGATGACCTTCATGGGTTCGGGACTGTTAAAAACAGTCCCGGGTTTGTGTGAAATGGCCATAAAGGTCCATGTGTTTTGGTTTGAACTTGTATGAAATGAATGACTTGAGTTGGTGTGGTGTAGAAATCAATAGGTTAATTCTTAATGAGTATTAACATGAGGTCACAGTTATATGGAATATAATTGTGTGTATAGGCCATTGGATATAAAAATTGCGATTTACTCAATTATATGGAATATAATTGTGAGTATAGGCCATTGGAGATGAAAATTATGATTTGCTCAAGTGAGCTAATTTGGGTGATAGTTGATATCATTGAATTACATGTGTGTAATTGTAGTTGATTGAAAATATGCATATTGACATATTGTGTAAATGATTTTGAAAATGGCATAATGCATTTTCATACCATGGGTAACACAAATTAGGTGTGAGTGCATGACAAGGTATTTTTGTAAACGGATATGGTTGCGAGAATTTCACGGGATGATATTAGGAGGAATTGGGTTGGGAGATGGGCCAATGATCATTTCGGATGAGGACCATGGCGTTTGGAAAGCTCACCAACCAATTCACCTCGGAGGGTAGTCCATATTTTCAGAATATTTCGGTAGTATATTTTCAAGAACAAAAGTTTTGTTTTGAAAATGATTATTTTTCTCATACATGGCTTAGGCTAGTGTGAGTGAGTCGAGGACTCGTGACATGGGTTGATCATGTAGACATTTCAGAGTAGGATCATGTATTTACTTGAGGTGGTAATTGTTTACTTAGGAGCATTACCCACTGCACTTAGGTGGGAGAGTAACCCATTTAGTTAGCTCACTGAGCTTATTTCGCCTTGTCGAGGGATTTTATTTTGCCAAGTACGGGGAGGCGTACCGAGAAAGGCAATTCATTATGAAAGCCCGGTACATGATTTTGATGGTTTTGGACACATAACATGTATTAGACGTAGATGTTAATATATGTTTGTATAAATTATTAAATCAACTATTAATTATTGGGAGATAATTGGAGAATAGTTGTGATATTTGTTTTGCTGAGTATTAGTTATGGGCCCCAGTGGCCGTATTGCATATATTAATTTGTTTGGGACAGTGTATGATTATTTACAGGTTTGTATTTGGGTAGAGCTCCCAGTTCTAGGAGACTACGCGATTTCAGTGGCGTCGGGTAACGGGCATCCACTTGTATTCAGCGGGTTGACGGGCAGTCAGGACCCCGGGGTTTGGGGCGTCCACATCGACATTATCCGGCTCCGCCCCCCGAAGAAATAGCATGTCGAGTTAATGCGGAATTGGCCTCCCGAGAATTAATGTCAAAACCACATTCTTCTTGAAAACAGAAAGGAGTGGGTATTTAACCAAACTAATCAAGCAAATCAAATAAGTATATAGTAAGGGGATCTCCATATAGGATATATTTGTATAACCGCAGAAGTTATTTCTAATGATAATAAAACACCATTGAATAATGAAATAATTAGATATTTTATGTTGTTAACCCCCCAAATATTCGAGGCCATCCCGATTCTACATATAAGAAGAACTAGTCTCAAACAGTCAAACATATGGGAAAAAGACAGAACATACCCACTTCCACCCATATTACAGGCAGAATCTCTGTTGGGTGTTTCATCAAACATGTGGCGTTAAACTAAAATAACAAATCATACACGTTTAACATTGGCGCGAAACCAATGATCCTTGCGAAATTACGATGAGATTTAAATGTGCATTATTTAGAAATCTAATATGATCATATAGTGATTTGTTCCTTAATACAACTGTTGAATTATTCTCACGGTTGCAGTGAATCAACACTCATAGGAAACAAAAATAAGACTCGCCCATTTATGCAATCTTTTGGTTTAGCGATTCAGGCGTTAATCTCCCTCTCTTGTCCCTTTGGGTTCTTAGAAGGCCACCTTTCTACTAGTAATCTTGCTCGAGCAGCCTACCAGCTCTGAACGGGAGAATATACGTATCGTTCTCGGAACAACTAGGCTTATCCTCGTACACAACGACGACCCACGACGACTTTGGTGAAAATGATGATGAGTTCTTGATAAGAACACCAGCTCCTGAATCATAACAATGGCTATAATCACTTTAAGAACCATAGTGAAAGATGAAAAATTTACAACCATGAGAGAGAGATTAATTACGAAGAGCAAAGGAATTAGGGGATTTAAAGGAACCAGGTTTGAAATCTCACGAAGAAGAGCACCAAATGCTCTAATTGAGGAATATGAAACCATGTTATGGAGTCTTCTTCTTCTAGGTATCTCAGTCGAAGGTATGTCTAGCAAAGAATCAGAGACGGAAATTTCGTCTCTGATTTGATACGGAATTCAGTCCGTCTCTAATCAGAGACGAATTTTATTCTGTCTCAAATCAGAGACATATTTTATTTCGTCTCTAATTTCCGTCTCTGAATAGAGATGGAAATTCCGTCTCTAATTAATTTGTATGAAATATGTCTCTAATCCGTCTCTATTTAGAGACAGATAAGTGTCCGTCTCTAATTCCGATTTTTCTTGTAGTAAAAGTTTAGCTAACCTTGATTGTTTGCTAATATTACAAAGAGTTAACCTTGAATGTGCCGTTCGATCACCAGGTAGAATTGATGTGGCTACACTTGATGATGTTGTAGCAAGCACAGTTAGTTTTTTAGATCTTATAGTTGCAAGAATTGTTCGATATAGGTATGTTTTTCCACTTCCACCAAGGCCATCAATGAAAATGTCAAGAATTCTTTCATTAAAATCTTTTCCAAGATTGTATCATATGCATATTTTTATGAATTTAAAGATTTTATAGCTGCAACTTTTTTTTATTAACAACAATTTCTAATTCTTCATCAATTTCCTTGAGTATATTTCCTTCGTTATTTAAGTGTATATCATGATTTGTTAGATGATAATTATGTATAGTTTTTCCCATTGATTTAATAATATGATTAATATTTTGTAGCACTTTTGATATGATATCAATTGATTCATTGTATAATAAAATGTAATCATTAGACATTTGTTTTTCAAGTTTTTCCCATAGTTCTTTAGGATTGTTAGGTTTGCAGAATACCAAGATTGTTACAAATAAATGTCATAGAGCAAAAGGCATTTTGGTATAAAGAAGCTTCTTTTAGAGCCAACTCTATATTGTCATCCGTATCTAGTAATCTATGTGAAAAAGCCTCTTCACGAAACAATGAGGTTAAAGTATCATTTACATTTTTTAAGTGTTCGAATGATGTTGCACCTCTTATATGATTTAATAGCAAACGTATATAGTATCTTCACTATCGCTTGGATGGGGGAATTCATTAAACTGCACAATGACGCTGCTTACGAGTCATCCATATCTTATCTCATTGGCCCCAAACAAAATGTTTTGAAAATTCTTTATATAATAGAGTTCGAGCTTTATCATTTATTTTTAACTAAGAAGATCTCACATATAGATTTTATGAGATGTGACGCCCAAAACCTCGGGGGTCCGTGGCTGACCACCAATAACTCACACAGGAATGCTCGTGACCCGACATTTTTCACGTAAAATCTGGGCAGTAGTCTCCTTTGTACGGAGCTCTACCCAAATACAAAACTCGATATCCTGTCCTAATCGGGCAATATAATCCAATATATCCAATCACATAGCACACGCCACTTAGCCCATAAACAATACTAATAAAAATATACCAAATTATATCCAATAGTTCAAGAGTTCAATATTTACTTTATACAACACATATATTAAAATTGTAGACTTAATACATGTATGAATAATGTGTTTAAACCGGGCTTTTCTTCTAAACTCAATGAAGATTAGCCGTCCCTCGCACGCTCCTTGTACCTCAGAAATAATATCCCTCGACAGTATGAGCTAACGCCCGCAGCGGAATCGCCCTGCGCTACTCTCCACCTAAGTGCAGCAAGAATGTTCCAATTAAACACACATCCGCTAAATGCATAATCCTACGGAATGTCTACATGACTAACTCAAATCCCGAAGTCCTGTCGACTCCTCACACTCGCCTAAGCCTCGTATGAGAATATTATGTTTTATTTGTGGACAACCCTCAAATGTATATATATCAATTGGGCCGCTCCGACGATTGATATATTATTTGTTTGTGGACTACCCTCCGATGAATATCAACGTCATCCGACGATTGATACTTTAATTTCACTACCCTCCATAATTAATATTTCGTATCAAACCCTCCGAACCTTTTCTAGACTCATCTCATGCACTCACTCCTATAATCCTAGGGTGTTCCAAGGCACATAATGTGGCGTATGCTGGGCCCAATACAGTCAATCACATGCAAATATATCATGAATATACCGCATAATCCAAAGCACACAATCATGTTATGTAATTTTGTCAACTCATACATCAAAATTAGCTCACTGGGCTAATGATCAAACACGAGTAATTCGACTTGAATCACTCGACCAAACACATTTTCACACAAAATATATTTTTGTGTCACTATTCCTATGAACAGTTAAAACCTAGGTTTTACGGTTCAAACACACATTCATTCATCGGTTCACTGGTAATCTAAGATTACTTACATTCCGCCTCTTTCATATCAAAGTACGCCAATACGTAATGAACAATTTAATCCACTAGAATCAAGGGAGCGCCTACTATTGCTCCATTTTTCTTTCAAAAATTTTATCAACTCGGTCCCAAGTTTTGGGACCGATCAAACGGTCCCTCACGGCCTCATTCAACCGAAACATTAGTAAAACACTTAAATAAAGCTAGAAACCTAAAGCAGGAGAAACCCCTACCCCTCGGAGCTCTGAGAAAACCCCTAACCGGCACCCACGCGGCTTCCTCTCCCGCGTAGGCGCTTCTCCTCTTGCCCCGAAGACTGCCGACGGTCGGATCGCCCTTATTTCTAGAGAGAAGAAAGACACTCTCTCACTAACTCAACTCCATTTTCGGCTACTGGAAGTCCCCCTCTCCTTTCCCACGTTTTCCCCCTTTGTTTAAGTGGAGAAGATAAGTCATGTTCATAATTTTGTCTTCAGAATCGACTCTAAACATTTACAAAAATGATCGCTATGTCCCTTTTTTCTCTCGATTTGATATTCAGACTATCCCTGGCCTTCCATTTTCATCATTTACCATACCACTTATGGCACATGAGCACATGTTATATAATTTTCACCATCGGGTACCTTACCAAGACCAAACACGATGCCTCGAAAAACGTGTCAACTCCGACTGTCTCGGAATATTACAAAATTTTACGTGCTAACTAGATTTTTCGAGACGATTCCAATCTGAAACTGGCTGGCAATCTGAGATCTAGAGTAATAAATTACGGATTTTTAACCTAAATTACAATTTTGTTATCGAAATTAATGACATTTTACATTTTTCCTAAAATTGGAATTTCTTGCTCCATAAAGAGAAATCGTTATTTAGTATAATGTATTTAGATTATTTTACCTGTAAATGTGATAGGTTGTTTGTTTTTGAGATGTAATTGAAATGTTATCACAAATTGTTGTATTTCCTTTAGAGATAAACTATAAATTCTCCACATTGCCTCAGGCGGGGAAATCCATCGTGCGGCTTGAAAGTTTTTAATTTCATCTATGCTTTCAACAGATTCTTCATTAGTTATATCTATAGCAACTCGGTCATGTCCTTTATAAATATACATATATAAATACTTAACTGCTTTAATAGTTGAGCATATTTCTACATTGATATGACAATTAAATTTTGCAAGTAAATGAGGATTGTATGGTACAACCTAATGATTATCTAATTTAGTTCCTCTTATTCTAAATTTTTTACTATTATCACACCGCCTATACTTTGGATAACAATCTTTTCCTTTTGTGGTTTGAGAACAAAAGGCTTTAGGGTAGGCATTTCTACATCTCCCTTTTTTGTTCATACAAACGTTGTTTAAATTTAGATCACCACATGAGCCATGCACCATATGTTTTATAATTGCGGAATATAAGTTTTCATTCTTTATTTAATCTAGAATCTCAGTATATGCAATTTCATCGAAAGATTTAGGTGTAGTTAGTTTTGCGTTTGTTTTTAAAATGATTAAAAAGTGAGCATGTGGAAGACCTCTTTTTTTTTAATTCGATCACATATACATATGCAGCTATAGATCCAAATATTTGTTTCTTGAATAATTCGATCTTTAATTCTTCTAGCTTTGCTCTAAATGTGTACAATTAAATCAGGTCTACTTTGTGTTTCTTGATTTGAGTGCAATTCTGCTTTGATTTCAGGCCAATTAGGATTACATGTTATTTTCAAGAAAATACTTGGTTTTCCAAATCGTTGAACCAATGCCATTGCATCCATGTATCTTTTACGCATATCTCTAGGTCCACCAATAAAGGATGCCGACAAAACAATTCGCCTTCCAACTTTATTACCTTGTGTCTCACCAGCATGAAAACTATCAACAATTCCTTAATATAATTCACTTTGGATTTCATGTTGTTTGTTACGAAAAAAATCTAATCTTGATGTTTCAAGTTTGATATACATATCCACTATGTATTGTTGTAACAAGCGACCTGTATGAAGTAATATTGATCTATCATGTTCTCTAATTTGTAGCTTACAACAATAATACTCCCGACAAGAAACCTCATTTCTTTTCCATTGGTTTTGTAAGGTTGTGTAAAAAAATAATGAGATAAATATAATGCAAAAGTAACACAATTATGATTCATAAGGGAAAAGCAAATGATAAAAGAGATTGCATGTGTACATACCTTTGCTTTCTTTTCCAAATAAATTTGTAATCGAAGTTGCTTTATAGGGATTGATTACAACATTGCCATCACAACGATATTACGGGTTGCTTTTGTTCATTCTTTGAATCCCTTGGTGCCAACCACTATCTCCACACGGTAACAATAGAGGATATTGCAACAGATCATAACAACTATAATAATATTAAACTTTATGTGAAACTCCGAGAAAATCTAAATTTCTGAAAAAGGGAAAAATGGTCATTTCGGTCAAAATCCGAAATTTTTCTAGATCTCGGATGACGGAAATGCATTTCACTATTGAATGATCTCTACAAATCTAGCTACCACGTCGACTTCAACACCTCAGACAAATGGAATTTGCACTTTTTTCGAGGCAACGAGCGTAATACGAGACACTTGGCATATTTTGAGTGGATCACAGTGTGCCACATGTCAGGTGCAGAATGAGTCAAATTGAGCTCAAGTGTACATGGGGCCCATGGGTGACATGTGACATCTCCTAATTTGAGGAAAATCCAATAGTGGGTGGATAAAGTGGATAAGGAAATCCAATGAGCAATGGTGGCTTGACAAGTGGCAAGTGAGGGACAAAATGGGAATAAAATGAAAAGAAAAAGGAGCTTTCTTCTCCAAAATGGTGTTGGACGTGCAGTGGAGGAGAAAATCAGATTTCTAGAGAGAGAATGTGCAACTTCTCTCTAGATTTCTCGGCTTTCGGACCGTCGGTTCACATCGGGCCAAGAAGCAAAGTTGTTCTACACACCAAGGGCTACGTGTGGGCACCGGTTTTGGGGAGTTTCGACAACTCTAAGAGGTAGGGGCTTTCTCCTACTTGATTTAATCCATTTTTAAGAGCCTTGTAAATGGTTTGGAGTGTTTGAGGCCGTGAATGGGCCGTTTATCGGTCCCAAATCCTAAATCAACACGGGAAAATGTGGAACCCGCTTTGAAATAGTTTAGGACTGTTTGGGTGAGCTTGTGTGATAATTTATGCAATAAATTATGGTTTGATATTGTTAGGCCTAAATGGTTTATGGATTTCTGCTTCCACAAAGTGAACCGATAAGCTGGTGAGTGAGCTACCTAATGACAAAATTTCACTGCTTCGCTAGTGGACTGTTAAAAACAATCCCGATTTGCTTGGTTGGATCGAAAATGGTCCATGTGTGTTGTAAGCAAAATATTGCTTGAATTGGATGGCTTGAATTGTGTGAAAAAAAGAATTGTTAATGCATATAATTAAATGTGTTAACATGATGTTGAATTATATAAAAATATAATTGTGTAAGCTATCGAAATAAATTGCATTAAATTTCATGAGTTAATTTTGATGTTATTGATGAATAAATAACATGTGATTAGTATGTGAATCAATGACATGATGCATGTGAGTACCATGTTAGTACATGCATGATTTATATATTAACATGAATTGTTCGGGAAACGTATAACATTTTATATGCACCGGCAACCTAGAAAATTAGGGTGTGAGTGCATGACATGAAAGAATGAAAAATGCAAAAATGGTCATAAATAATTCTGCCGAAGATTTTCCGAATAATTGCCTCGAGAGTGGTCCAATAGTTCATCTCGATGGTCGATTCCATGACTGCTTCGAAAAATGATCCAGCCAATTCGCCCCGGCAGGAAGATTTAACATCATCGAACTGACTATGATGTCAAGAATGCACCTTATTAGATTTGACAGATATACATACGTAGCATTGTTACATCAATTACAATTTGAAATATTTACAGATAAGAATAGTCAAGAGTAGACTAGCTTTTAAATTGAAATTTTATCTTGTAAATTTTCTGACAAGATATTGCTTATGTTGCTAGAATTTTTCTACTTGGTATAATATTTTTGCAAAAATGATCGAGTTAGGTATTTTTACTCAAGATATACTATTCTTGCTTAGCTACTAAAAGTGCAAGTACACAAAGTATTTAACCAAAGCCCATTTGTTGTGTGCATGAATACAGCCCCACTTTCTCCACACACTCACTTGTAGTCATTTTGATATTTTATTGCTTTATGTCACGTGTTAGAGGTAAAGACTAGTTTAATCAAAGTGATCAAATGATTGAGCTTAGCATTTTATGTGAAATGGTAGCTTGGAGTAGTTGCTACATGATCCAAAGAAATCAAATCAATGGCCCTCGACAGGTGTCTCCTAGGAAGCCGTATGACCCAATGATGATTCAAAGGATATCATGATAGAAACATAGAGGCATGGAGCTTTGCTTGATTGCTTGTGTTTTATAATTTGTCTTTATATTAAAAATTTGAACACTATAAAATAAACAGAGTAAGCCTTCAATTTCTCTTACAGTAAACAAGGGTTCTTAATGTTCTAATGTGGGGCTTACATAAAAAATTTATCAAAACTATACCGTACTATATAAAGCTTAAATATTTAAATTTGATGCATTAATAGTTAAATTGTACTTTTGTTGTTTTAACAATTAGTAAGGTACAGATCATGGTTGTAATATATGAAGTTTTAGTTTTTAGATTAAATTATATTAAAAAAATCAAATATCCATTTTTTATTGACTAAACTCTACAATATGTGTATATATATATATATATGATGTGGTTGCTTATTTTCTTGGTGTTACTTTGTTTTGTTGTCCTTAATAACAGTTATAGGCCTCCTTGCACTCTTTTCCCTCTTGTGATTTATTGAGCACTTTGTATTCCAATCAAATATAATGAGATTGGGTCGGTCATAGCTGTGAAAATCGTCGCTTGCTTTTTAGTAGTTATTTTGATATGGGAAATTCCTAGAGTGTTTGAATTTGTATGCTATTTCGACTTTCATACAACTAAACCTACACATGAAAAAATTTGTAGGTTACATTGATCCAGATCCTTCAAAACATGTTTTCTTACTTTCAAGGAGGGCTTTTCCTATCGGGTCTTGATTGCTACATATGGATAATTGGAGTGATATATGGTTATTATCATCCTATTGTGAGCCTTCGTGCCATGTTGCACTGTTTTTCAATGTTTCCAAGTTTTCAAGTATATATTGAAATTTGATTATGTGGGTAGAAGGGTGGATAGAGAAACTGGATGAAACAAAAGTGAAGCTTAGAGTAGCAATTAAAACGACTATCGCAATTGTAGCATTAACGGTATTATTAATTCCTTAGGAAAATAATTTTTTCTTTAAATTCCATGTTTGATACAAACTTCGTCAAGTTTGTATTCGTCAAAACGACATTAATATTTTTGGGGTATTCTTCAAGTCTTAATGAACCTTTCTTTCATTGATAGAGAGTGTCATTGAGATAACCTTCTTTGTCTTTTATTATAAGCAAAAGTAATTATTTAAATGAGATACAAACTTATCAAGTGATGTGTCTTGTGATTCCATCATGCCTGTATCTCAATCATCATCCCTATGAGTTAAGATGACATTAAGCCATCATTATTGATTAAATTTTCATATTAAAGATTGATAGTTTACCTACCATAGTCTCCTTAATGTTTTGATTTGGTTTCTCAGCATTTTCTATGTGGTGTTCTACACCTAGACTCCCTACCAAATGTAGAATTTTAGATCCCCAAATAATGTGATTAAAGTTGGAAAGCTTAATCATAACAAGGCTTCAAGACATCAATCAAAAAACTTGAATCGACAATAGGCCCATATTTTTCATTCTTCGTATCATCAAGAAGAATAAGAAACTTTTACCATAAGCCATTCTTTTCTCATTATACTTTTCTAGTGTTTCTTTCATTTAATTTTGTGAAAGTCATAATTCTAATTATACCCCTGGTTGTTGCACATATAATTTAGAGGCTTTCTATTCTCCAAATTTGTTTGCAGGTTTCAAATGAAATTGATTAGCTCAAAAGACAAGAAATCATTATGTTAAAGGAGGTGACACCGAAAAATATGAAGACTGTATCAATATTTGTTCTTTTGTTCAAAAATTAGAAATTGGGATATGATGTGATTATTATCAATAAGTGGTTACATTATTGGTTGGAACCAAGTTATTATGTACAAATATTTGAAGATATTTTTAGCACTAAAATTCAATTTGATTGTAGTTTCTTTAAATTTTTATTTATACAGACACCCCAAAACCGTCCGTTTGACAACCCGCCAACCCATGGACACTTCATGACGTTTTAACCCGAATACTACTCACGAAAAATCGAGCCAGCTTCCTTTGTACGGGGAGCTCTACCCAAAGTACATAACCTGTCCCAAACAACATCATAAGACATATACATGAGTAAAAACGACCACTTGGGCCCATACAACAATACTCATCAATATACATCGACTATATACCATAGCTCAAGAGTTAATAATTCACTCTTACTTCAAACATATATTAAAATTCTAGAATTCTAATACATGTCATACATCATAAAACCATCAAAGCCACAACTCGGCTTTCTTCCAAAATTGGTCCTGATGAGCCACTCGTACGCGCCCCGCACCTCGAAATAATATATTCCCCGACAGGTGAGCTAACGCCAAAGAGCGGAATCACCCAAATTTGGGTTACTTCCCCACCTGGCGCATGCAATGATCCTATGTAAACACACATTCAAGCAAATTCATGATCATACTTGAATGTCTAAATGACCAACCCATGTCCCGAGTCCTCACTGACTCCCTTGCCTAAGCCATGTATGAGAAAAATATCACTTTTCAAAACAAAACTTGTTGTTTTTGAAAATAAACTACCGAATGTCAGTAAAAAAATATGGGACTACCCTCAAAGGCGAATGTGTTGGAGAACCTTCCGAAACAATTCATGGGCTCCTCCGACGTGTAATTGTTGGACCATCTCCCAATACAATTCTCCGGAAAATCATCTTGTGAAATTCCTTTCGCAATCATGTTCGTTTTTCTTTTAATTGTTCATGTCATGCACATACACCTAATTTCTAGGTTACCCTGGTGCATATGAAATGCATGATGCCATTTCAACACAATTTATACAACACATGCTAATATATAAAACATGTATATATATATTAACATAATAAAGCACATAAAATATGTTATGCACATTCACCATCAATTTCACCAAAAATTAGCTCATATGGGCTAATTAACAACTACGAGCAATTCAATTTGAATTAATCAACAAAACACATTATTTCACAAAAATATTTCATGAACACTATTCATGTGAACAGTGAAACCCTCGGGTTACTGTTCACGACCAAACACCTAACATCGGTTCCGCTTTGTGAACCCGAAATCCATGGCCATTTTCGGCCTCATACACACCAAAATACAATTTATAGCATAAATTATACACTAGCAGCCCAAACATTCCGTGGACTATCACGGACTGTACAAATGGCTTCCACAAATTTCCACACTTCGGTTCCAAGATTTGGGACCGATCAAACAGCCGTTCAAGGCCTCAAACCAATCGAAACATCACAAAGCACTTAAATCAAGAGTAGCTAAGGCGAGGATAAAACCCCTACTCTTCCACGGAGTTTGTCAAAACCTCTTAAACCTGCACCCACGGCTTCCCCGCCGCGCAGAACCGCCTTTCCTTCTTGCTCCGAAGAAATCTGATGGTCGGATCGCCCGAAAACCTAGAGAGAAGTCACTCACTCTCACTCTAGAAACCTAAAACCTAAGCTCATTGTCAATTCTCTCCTCCTCCTTCACAATTTTTTAGTCTTTTGAATAAAGGGAAGAGGATGACACTATTCCCTATTCCGTCCTTATTATCATTAAGAATTCCAAAAATGCCATCTATGTCCCTTCTCTTGGATTTTGACACGTGACACAATCTCGACTGTCCATTTCCATCATCTCTCTACTCATGCAACATGTATCACATTAATACATGTTATGTGTGACTTTTGTCAAATCATATTTCGTTTTACGGCACTCGATACTCGATGCCTCGAAAAACATGCAACTGAACGCCTTAATCTTCGATATGATAAATTTAAATTTCAGAATATTCAACCCATGTTCGTTTTATTATCCGAGATTCAGTAATTCTGATATTTACCGAAATTCATGATTTTGCCTCTTTTCCGTAAATCGAATTTTCTCTTGCCTTACACATATTCCTTATTTTAATAACAGGATATAACATTCTTTTTGGGTTGCTAACATGCTAAAAATTAAGTCAATCAAAGATGACACTCCAGAACATGTCATTGATAAAATATATTAACAATGACCTCCTTTAAGTGTCACATATGGGTTTTATGTCATTGTCAATATTATAATAAAGCATGACGCTTATTAAGTGTCATTGTCCACCCAATAGAGACAATGATAAATAATACCATGACACTTAAGAAGTCATTATCAGATCTTTTCCACGACGCTGCAACCCGCGCTATCGATTAATTCTTTCCTCAGAAGGATTGGACAGATTTCTTCTAAGCCAATAATATATAATAGTTTGACAATTCCCTTGTACATTCCCTTTAGCTTCTTCATAAACTTATGAAACTTCTCCAATACAAGAAATGCACCAAAGGTGAAGTTTAAGGTTTATCGGTTTAATTTGGAACCCAAAAAATATTAAGAAAAGAAAAAAGAGGTAAATAGAGAGGAAAAGTGAAATGAAAGAAAATTTAGATAAAAATAAAAAATAGGTTTAATCTTAATAAAATATTTTTATATGTTTATTCAAATTTATTTCTCCCTTATATAAGGAATAAGAAATTTAAAACATGTAAAATTTTAAGAAATTTTGATTATATATTTTTTTTATATATTTTTTACCGTGAAACCAAATATGAAAAAAAAAAATCATTTTCCCAAAGACAGATAAATTGTTGGTAATATTAGCTCTTATAATTGTTTTAAGGGGTAAAAATTTTATAATATATTCCATAAGAGGAGACATAATATACTTTGTGTTATTTGATATCCAAACTGTTTCAGAAATGGAGGGCTTATGTACAATGTGAAAAAGTTTTATCATAGGTGTTGACAACTATTCTGTTCTTTAAAATTCTCCCCTCCAATAATGCAGTAATAATAGGGATTTACTTTAAAATAATAATACGGGATTTAGGTTCCTTGTTCTATTAGTAATAATACTACCTACATCTCTCTATATATAGGTAGGGGACGTGGCAAAGGATGCAAAGAAAGGGTATAAAGGATTAGAAAAAGAAAGAGTATAAGAGAAAGAGGCTGGGGGAAATGTAGAAGGCAGAAAGGGATACAGTTCTAAATTGATTCATAGATGAAACCTTTTGTGCAAGATTTCTATGCCTCCTCTTATTTTGACAACCAATTTTGGGGCATGGTTCAGGTTAATTGTTTAGCGAGTTTTCCATAAAAATGGGTAATAAAGTCGGTAGAGAAACGAAATGGAACAAGATAAATACAAAGTGATCCCAAGCCTACAAATGCTATTTTTTCTTCTATTCTCTATTCGAAACACATTTTTTTCGCACAAGAAAACATTCCCAAATTAGCAAAGACTACTAATATGACAACAAAATTGTAAAACCCGTGGAAATTTTAAATTTAAATTTTTCAGATAAAAAGGGGGCAAAACAGTAATTTACCGAAATAGTTTGGAGAAAAGTTGGGATTTTTCTAGATCTCGGATGACAAAATGGATTGCACCGCTGGAACTGCCTCGTGAAAATTAAAGGCCACCCAAATGAATTTCATTGAATTTCCGAGATAGTCGAAATTCACGTATTTCGCTGAAACTGCCGGGCGACACATGGTACATGTGGTGACACATGGCAAGCCATGTGAGTGGGACACATGGCCATCCATGTAATACAAATGCATATAAAGGCATGCATGTGCGACACATGGCAATATAAAGGGACACATGGCATGCCACGCGGTCGAACATGCATGGCCTTTACCATGCCTATAAGGGTTCAAACGGGTTGTTCTCACAACCAAGAGGGGTGCTAAGAAGCAGTCCGTGGGGAGCAGCAAGGAGAAGGAGAGGAAGGGAAAAGAGGAAGGAGGAAAGGAGAAGAAAAAAGGGAGGAAAGGAAAGGAGAAAGGGAGGAAAAGGAAGGAAAGGGAAAGAACAAAAAGAAGAAGAAAGGGAGGAAGAGAGGAAAGAAAGAGGAAAGGAAGGAGGTTAGCGCAAAGGAGCGTGACCCGACTAAGAAAGAACCCGAATGCTGCACAAGAGGTAGGTTTCTCCTATTAATCGGTTATTTGGCAATCTAGGGGCCAATGGCCTACGGTTTCATCCCGATTTTCCAGCGACTTGTATGTCAGGTGATGATCAAAATATCATTTATTTGTGGTTTCGGATCGGTCCGGAGACCAAACACGGTTCCGGGATGGCAAATCCCAAGCAGAATGGCAAACGGCGGTGCTCCAAATTTCCGCACACCCTGTGAACGGCCGCGCCAACTTTGGACGGCCATAATCTTTCTCGTCCGAACTCCTCGACATTCGAACGCTCGACTCTACGTAAAGATTGCTGAGTCTAGAATTTAATAAACAAAGTGCTCATCCAAAATGTAGGCTGAACATTGGGCTGGGTCACGGAGAGTTGAGGAATGGTCCGTTCTAGTTTTCGGAACTTGCTTTCGAACCATTTGTAACCAAATGCTTCGGGACTGCAGGCTATCAGTAGGAATTGCGTGTTTGATGTTTTGTGTGGTAATTACAAAATCGAATTTTCTCGAATTCAAGTCTCAGATTATTTCCTAGGCCCAAAGATGGCTTCGGATGTATTGCCGAATGGTTAATGTGTGTTATTGCCATAAATTGAATAACATGCTGAATATGTGAAATTATGTGATATATGTGTGATAAAGATGGAAATAATTATATGCATTGGGTTGTATGACTGACATACTATGTCTCATTCCGAGAATATGAGTTAAGGCACTTGCCTAAGTAATGATTGGAATTATGTAAATACATGCTTGAATGATATGTTGACATGAATGAACTGAATGATAGAAAATATGTAGTGCATGCTTATGTGATGTACTAATTTGAATGTGTGAATATCATGACCGGATGTATGCTAAATATATGAAATGTCGTGGTATTAGACATGAGTATCTGGTAGCACACACATAGTGTACGGTAGAATGTCCATGGTGAGGTCTTCATACATTGGTCATGGGTTCGAGTGCAAGGCACAAATTGTACTGTATCGTGTGCGGTAACACCACATTACATGAGAGTGTAAAATATGGTACTGATTTGGCATTATGCTTAGTTATTGAATCGTGTGGGTTTGGGAATGGGATCGAAGTCCAATTGAGTTCCACAAGTTGAAACGAAAATGGAAATGAAATGTGTCAAGGAGCAAGTAGGGGGATAGATACTCCCCAGTGAAAAAGCCCGAAACTCCGGTTAGATAAATGCGATCCACTGGAAAGCCTCGAAAAATGCCTGAGGTGTAAGAGACTCGCGTGAGACCCTTCGAAAGTTCAAGGCTCAAAAAGACATCAAATGATTAAATAAATATCACATAGACTACGGGTTGTGATGTGGGAGTCGGACCGACATCGTATTGATTTCATTGCGAATTTCTGTATCGGGTGGTGGGCCTGAGGTTAATCCGCACATGGGGCATGTAGAGTGTCGTCTCATACATGCATGTAATTTTTTTTCCTTGATAATACAACATGTATGCATTTGATCGTTATTGCCTGACTATGAAATGATCATTTGCATGTGCACCTAGGTGAGAGTCTTTGTAGGATTTATCTCTACTTAGGCGCAGCCACTCCCGTCGGGACACCCTTTCTGTACGGTGATGGTATAAAAGTGTACGGCGCTCCTAGAGGCCTGGATTACAAGCGGGTCGATTGTGGCCTTGATTCTGTTTTGTATATACATTAGAACGACCTAGTTTTAATATATATGTTTTGTATTATGATGTAATAACTCTAGATCTATAGAAATGTGTATGGTTTGTAACCATATGGACGAAAAGGGATAATGGGCCCTATCAATATTTTACTCATGTAATGGGTCTCATGATATGACAATAACAGTTGACGGTCAACGGACCCCTAGGTTTTAAAAGTCACAAACTGCATCGGTTAATGTGGTACACGAGTACCTAGGGCTTGAGGGACCTGGGCCAGCCATGGTCACATAAGGGCACTATAAATAAAGGCTGTGTCAAGTCACAGGAAAATTACTTGGAAGGCTTGATATCCAGATCATTGTTTGTTATTAGCCCTAGGTAGAGGTTACCTAGGAGCCCACAGATAGGATTAGATCACGCGATGCATTGTGTGTTTTCTTTATGTATGCTTTTGGATTGTATGCATGATTGTGTGTTACAAATACGTGAATTATATACGTAGGGATGTAAAAGGATGGCAGTTAGAAATGCAAACACTAGGTTGAGAACGAACTCAGAGTTCGAGAAACGAACGGATGGTTCGGGATATTAGGTCTATTATTGATTGGCATAAAAGGCCAATAGTAGGACACGAAATGATTCTAAACCATATTCGACTTATGTAGATGGAAAGTGTATAAGGGGGCCAGAGGTCGAGACCCGGATGAGCCATCAGATGTGAGTTCTCCTAGGGACTAAGGCGAGAACTGATCGATATGTCGTGATGGAGTTAGAGATCTCCGTGATTCTACTCACGTGGGCGCTCGAGTCAGCGGATTACGTCGAAGTTCGAGGTCATCCTCGACGGACTGCCGACAGACATCCGTCACAATCAGACCGTACAGAGGCCACGCCTCACACACCAGACGTACTTATGTTGTGTTTCAGAATAGGCACCATGTTTCACCCTATACCGTGTACGATTCACGATGGTACGGCGCTTGACTAAGTTGCTACTAGCCTACCTCGAGGACGAGGTGAGACAGATATGAGTCTACCCCTGGTGCCTATGAAGTACGAGGATGTTTTTTCGAACTAGCCATCGGGATTACCTCCACCCCGAGGGATGCAGACTCTGATTGAGTCAGATCCTCGATCGCTTGCTCATTTCTATGATCTCGCATAGGATGGCGCCGCTGAGTCGCAGGAGCTTAAGGTCCGCATATTGCGGAGCTAATGGGCGCGGGGTTTCACAGATTCAAGCACTTCACCATGGGGTGCTTCGATCCTATTTGCGAAGAAGAAAGATAAGACCCACTATGCATCGACATGCATGCTGAACAGGTTACAATCAAGAATATGTATCCATTACCGAGGATTGATGACTTAATTGATCAACTGAGAGAGGAGCGAGTCTACTCCAAGATAGACCTTCGCACTGGTTACTATCAGTTGAGAGTTAGGGAGGCAGACATCCCTAAGACAACATTCAGACGTACGGGCACTTTTCGAAGCCATATGATTCGATTGACGAACGCACTAGCGGCATTTTATGGGGTTCTCATGAATAGGGTGTTCCAACCCTATTTGTGACTGACCGGTGGTCTTTGTCGATGATATCTGATCTACTCCCAATCGGAGGTGGAGCATGAGGATCACTGGAGAATCGCATTTCATAGCCTTTTAAGTGACTACGCCAGGCGCTGCGGTAAGGCGAATTTTGGCTTGCTGAGCGGTTTTCTTGGGACATGGTGTCGCCCAGTGCCGGTCTGGAAGGCTTCGAGGTCAGACAGAGGTCGAGAGATCAAAAGTCACTCGATACTAGTTTCTCGGGATCAGCAGGGTATTGTGAGAGGTTTATAGAGGATTTCTCCCTTGCTTAGCGCTTTCTTATGACAAGATTGACCCGAAGGAGGTCAAGTTTGTATGGGATGACTCCATGTGAGTGAGCGCTCTAGAATCAAGAGGAGGCTTACTCAGCCCTATCCTAATAGTCTCTGGGGAAGTGACGAGGCACACACCCGTGATGCTTCAAGGACACACCAGGTGTGTTCGATGCATTCTAGCTGTCATGTCATGTTCCCTACAGCTTGAAGAATCACGAGCGCACTACCCACGCGATGACATGGGAGCGGGCTCACGAGCTCCTCACCAAGACGGCGCCACTACTTATATGGTGAGCGCCGAGGTGCTTTCTGCACTACAAAAGTCCGAAATACATTCACGCCAATGGTGATCTCAACATGAGTAGAGCAGTGGATGGAGCTTTTGAAGATTAATACTTCACTTTCAGATTACCATCCTAGTAAGGCAAATGTGCGCTGGATGCGCTTTAGTCAAAGTCGTGAGTAAATCGCTGTATAGATTCCCCGGGAGTGGCGATGCTCGGTATTAAAGGCGCCTGCATTTCATAAAGACGATGAGAAGGTGCTCGTGGTACCTTGGGTGGCGATGGCTACGCCATTCTACTCCAGCAGTGATAGGAGTCTCCTGAAGCAGGCACAACAGTATCCATCATGGACCGAGTATAGTCGCACATACAGCATTTAAGGTCGGGCCATCCAATACGTATGGTAGTGTTCGTAGATAGGGGACTGCCAGTCCCCAATCGACGGATTTGAGGGAGAGATCTCGTAAGTTCCATTGCTCAATCTGGCGCATCCAGGTGGCACGAAGATGTATCACGACTTCCTTCGTCGCCGTGATTACTTCCGAGCGGATGACGGTGTTAACGCGGGGATTTTATCCAACTGTCTCACGTGCTACAGGTCAAGGCCGAAAGCACCAGAGGGCCAAGAGGCTACTCCGTACCATTGATAAGAGTGGTGCGTGGAGCACATCATGATGGACTTTAGACTCACTTACACCGACATCGCGAAGCGTACGATGCGCGGGCGAGCGGATCACTCACCAAGTCGGCACATTTTCCGTCGTGGTGGATGACCTTCACACTGGGGGAATTTTGCAGGTTATATATACGGGAGATAGTAAGGTTGCATGGAGTTCAACTTATAGTATCGATTCGAATCCTACACGGCCGTTTCAGCTTTTGGAAGAGTTTCCGTAAGGCCACGGGGACATTAACTGGCCGATGAGTACCGCTTTCATCCCCGATGGATGGTCAATCGAGTGACTATCTCGTATTTGGTGACATGTCGCGAGCATGCGTCTCGGGATCTCAAGGGCAGCCGGAGGAGCACTCTGCTCCTCGTAGAGCTCCACACACAGCTTATTAGGCGCAGTATTCGATGGCGCCTGGGCCGCAGGCTCTCTACGGAGGCCATGTCACTCACCGAGATGAAACAGAGAGAGCCCATCATCGTCCAGATTTGACTAGAGACACCTCTGATGGCGTGGGTAAGGATTCAAGCTCTCATTGCTCGAGCCTGGTAAGAGTTACGCCTGACGCACGACAACTCTAAGAGTTCGAGGCTGGTGATCATGTCTTCTTCAAGGTATGCTCTTAAGAGAGCAGCGTTGATCGATGGCAAACAAGGGAAGCCACATCGAGGTAATATCAACTTCCGAGGTAATTTCGAGAGGGTGGGTGCGGCCAGACATCTAGCGTTTGCCACCGAGTTTGTCGAAGGCTCATGAGGTATTTCACGCCTATGCCCAAGTGTACCCAAGATCCAACTCATATAATGGATTGGGGAGAACTTGTTGTTGATGCGGATGAGACCTTCGAGGAGAGACCAGTGCGTATCATGGATAGCCGAGAGCAGGTTTTACGTGGCAAGACCGCGGAGGTTTGTAAAGGTAAGGTATATGTTAATTGAGAACAAGAGGCTTTCGCATTCGGAGCGCGAGACACCGTATACGCTAACTATCCCTCTTGTTCTATGATGGAAGGTGCGCTTTCTAGTCATTAATGTTTTAAATGACTATCGCATATTCATGTGTTTGATTGTGTGTAAGTGTGTGTGAATTTCGAGACGAAATTCTATTAAGGGGGAGAGAGTGTAAAACCCGTGGAAATTTTAAATTTAAATTTTCGTATAAAAGCAAGTAAAAACGTTAATTTACCTTAAATAGTCCGGGAGAAAAGTCGATTTTTCTGCATCTCTATTGACAAATGGATTGCACCGTTGGAATCGCCTTGTGAAAATTAGCTACCCAATGACTAGTTGAATTCCGAGATGTCTAATTTCACATATTTCGAGGAAACGCGTGTCGGCCGGCTACACATGGCGAAATATGTGATGACATGGCAACCATGGTGACACATGGAGGTTATGTGTGACACATGGTGGCATGCCATGTGTCAACATGTATGGCTCTCTTACTATGCCTATATATGTTTAAATGGGTCACAACTAAGAGGGCAAGAAGGAAGCAAATTCATGAGCAAACATGAGAAGGAGGAGGAAGGGAAAAGATGAAGGAGGAAAAGGAGAAGAAAAGAGAAAGGAAAGAGAAAGGGGAGGAAAATGAGGAAAGGGAAAGAAGAAAAGAGAAGAAGAAAGGGGAGGAAAGAGAAAAAGAAAGCAGGAAAAGGAAGGAGTGTCATACAAAGGAGCAGACTTGACGGCAAAGAACCCGGAACTGCGCTACAAGAGGTAGGTTTCCTCCTATTAATCAGTTATTTTTACGCCTAGGGCCGTGGTAATGGCCTAACAGTTTGTTGTCCGGCTTTTCCAAAGCACCAGAGTTGTTGTGTGGTTTGTTTGGTGATTGTGTGATGGTCAGTGACTAGTTTTACGGGTTTGGAACGCCCAAGACCAAACACCGTGTTCTCGGATGGAAAAATCCTGCATGCATCGGCAACGGGGTGTGCCCAAATTTCCGCACACCTCAGAACTGGTCGCTGGCCAACTTGATCATTATAACTTTCTCGTCCGAACTTCGATTCACGCGGCTCGACTCTACTTAAAGTTTGTCGAGCTCCAGAATTTAATAAAATAAACAGCGCACAAATGTAGCTGAATACTGGGTCGGGTCACTGAGTTGAGGAATGGTCCGTTCTAGTTTTCGAAACTTCTGTTTTCGGAACCGATTTGTAACCAAAATGCTTGGGACTTCATATGGCCTGAGTAGGGAATTGTGTGTTGGATGTTTTGTGTGGTAATTACAAAAAATGGACTTTCTGAACTAAGTCCAGATTATTTCCGAGGCCCAAGATGGCCGATTTATGGCTGAATGCATAATGTGTGCTATTGCCATAAATTGAATAACATGTCGAATATGTGAAATTATGTGATATATGTGTGATAAAGATAGAAATAATTATATGCATCGGGTCAGAGGACTGGGTATACTATGTCTCATTCCTCGAATATGAATTAAGGCACTTGCCTGGCAATACGATTGGAATTATGTAAATACATGCTTGAATGATATGGTTACATGAATGAACCGAATGATAGAAAAATATGAAGTGCATGCTTATGTGATGTACTTAATTTGAATGTGGAATATCAACATGATCAGATGTATGCTAAATATATGAAATGTTTCAGGTGTATTTAGACATGAGTATTCATAGCACACACATAGTGTATCGTGTAGAATGCCCAGCGTAGAGGTCTTTGCGACATTGGTCATGGGTTCGAGTGCGTTGGCACAATCAGACATTGGTGTGCGGTAACACCACACATATGAGAGTGTGCATGGTACTGATTTGGCACCGCTATTGCGTTGAATCGCAGGGTTTGAATGGACGAAGTCCAATCGAGTTCACAAAGGTTAAACGAAAATGGAAAATGAAATGTGTCGGGTTAGCAAGTAGGGGATAGATACTTCTCGTATGAAAAGCCCGAAAACTCCGTTAGACAAATGGGGATTCACCAAGAGTTCAAAATGCTCTGAGGGGTGTAAGAGACCCACTGAGACCCTCAAAAGTTCGCGCCCAAAAAGACACAAAATGATTAAATAAATATCACATAGACTACGGTTGTGAGAAGGAGTCTTAATCGACTTATTGATTTCCCATTGGCACTTGTATCATGGTGGGCCTCTGAGTTTCACCCAAAGATAGTGGCGTATATCATCCTCATATATGCATGTAGTTTTTTTCCATGATAATACAACATGTATGCATTGATTGGTTATTGGTTTGACTATGAAATGATCATTTGCATGTGCACCTAGGTGGGGAGTAGCCCTTGTAGGATTTATCTCTATTGGGCGTTAGCTCACCCCGTCGTGGGCCCCTTTCGTGTACGTGACAGTAATGTGCACGACGACGCCCTGAGGCCGATTATGAAGCGGCCTGATTGTGGCCTTGATTCTTGGTTTTGTATATACATTAACGACCTGGGCTTTTAATATATGTTTTGTATTAGGAGTGATGTAATAACTCTTAGATCTATAGAAATGTATGGTCTTGTAAACTCATGCATCGAGTAATGGATGATGGGCCCTATCAATATTCCATTTCATGTATGGTCTCTCCATGGATATAGACACTGTGTTTCCGCAGGTCGACGGTGTCAACCCGACTTCTCGAAGCTGGGGTGTCACAAAATTCAAATAAATGCAAATGAAATCCTAGATTTCAGAATTTCAAAGAATATAGTATTCGACTAAAATTATGAACGAAGCAGAAAAGTATATATGCCAGACAACAACAAAGCAGAAAAGCAAATCAAGAAGACGCTTACCTGATGAACGAAGAAGTAAAAACAACAAAGTAGCCACGACAAAACAGTCAGTTGAACATAGCAGAAGGCAAGGTTGTAAATGTTGGAAGCGATGCACAAATGGATCACTTTCATGTTTTGATTCTTGCATGTGAAACACATCAACAACATCTGTTTATTCATGAGATACGAGCAGCTATGAGCTGTACGTACCGGTCTTGTAAATATCAGGACAAGAGACATAAATAGGATCTCCAACTGGTCGGGTCAGTCGCCCATCAGAGAGAACAGGGCCTTAGCCCGAGTCAAGCCTGCTTTAGCCCATCGACCGGCCAATGGGCCGGCCAAAAATTCAAGACCCACTCCGCCCAAGCCCATCTCTCCCCTCTCTCTTCTCCCCTCCCGGTCCCCCACCCCCACTCGATTCCCTACTCCCCTTCCCTGGCCCCTTTTAAAGTACGACTAATTTCACTCATCATTTAAAAGCTTATTATTAAATATATTTTAGTTTTAAAACAACTGGCTTAAATATACTTTCCTTTAAGTAATTTTGCTTTTTTTGCGTCCAAGCGATAAAAATATGTCAAGATGTTTGTTTTTTTACTTAATAGTTAATATTAAATATAATTTTTTTTAGTTTAATGCTAGATAGTACTTAATAACATTAAATATTAAATTGTTTATTTTTAACATTGGATAGTGAGTAGGGATGACAATGGAGAGGATTATTTTGGGTTAATACTTAATAGCATTAAGTATTAAGTTGCTTGTTTTTTAATATTAGATAGTGAGTAGGGATGGCAACAGGAAGGATTATTTTGGGTTCCCGCCCCAATTTTATTTTATATAATATTTATAAAGAAAAATATGGAAATGATATTAGTTTGATAAAATCATCATCCACGACAAGCTCCTTATCTTTTTATAAAAGCCCTTTAGAAATGTTTAAAAGTTGAAAAAATGCAACAACTAGTTCTCCAAATAATACAACCGATATAGATAGATATCTTAGCATAGAAACAATTTCATTCGAAGACAATGAAGATTTTGAAATTTTAGAATGGTTGAAAAAACAAAAAATAAAATACCCTGTGTTATCTATTATTGCACATGATGTATTAACCATTTTGTGTCTGATCGCATGGAAGTTAACACAATGCGGTGGAAAATTAGTTAGTAAGCGATGTAATTTATTCACTGAAGCCATCGGAAAGCGATGATATGTTTAAAAAGATTGGAATTTAGCAGGACAAGAGATTACTTGCAGATCATGTTTAGTTTGCATTAGTAGTGTCTGAGAACCCAAATTTATCAAAACATTAATGGATCCATGATAATTCCCCGTCACCAGAAAATAGTGATTAAAATATTTTGTTAAATATATATTGTATTTTTATTTCTTATGGTTGAAAACCTCAAATAATTGACAAATAAGTAGGTGTCCAACCTGGTTGGGATATTACTTATTTTATAGTGATGATAAACTTTTCCTTACATTTCCAAATGTAATTATATTCGATGAATAAAATTTTTAAATGAAGTATTTTTTATTTTGAATTGTTTTTAAGCTTACTTTTTAATTTTAATTTTTTATTTAACTTTTGAATACAATTTAAATAAAAAACCTAACTACCTAAGTGGAGGGGTCGAGCTTTTAGGTGGGTCTCTTGAAGGGCTTTTTGGGCGGAGCTAAAGCGTGAATCAGGCTGCTTGTCAGGTCGATAGAAGCGCAAGTGTGCGTCCGGCCCTTCTTCGAACGGGCTTCCAGGTACAGGCAGCCGCTCATGCCCAGGCACAGCTTTATGTGGCGCCCCAAATCCCGGGGTCCGTTGACTTCTCGTCAACCGCGGAATACTCGTGAATGTCGAGTAACAGGCATTTTCACGAAAATCGAGTGAGTCTCCTTTATGCGAGAGCTCTACCCAAATACAAAACATGTATATAACTGTCCCAAACATCAATATCATGAGTACAAGCGGCCGCTTGGGCTAATGACACTACTCATCAATATATATATCGACTATATCCAATAGTTTCCCGAGTTCGATTGTTTTACTCTTATCTGACATATATTAAAAATTAAAACAATTCTAATACATGTGAACCATCAAAGCCACATTGAGGCTTCTGTACAAAACTTCGATTTCTAGGGCGAGCCATCTCCTCATACGCTCCTTGTACGTAAAATATTATCCCTCGCGAAGGGTGACTAATGCTGATGGTGGAATCACCCAAGTCAGATTACTCTCACGCTAAGTATGTTGTGCTCAGTAAACACACATTCAAGCAAATGCATGATCCTGCAGATGTTTGTGATATCATACCCAGGAGTCCTCATCGACTCCCTCACACTCGCCCTAAGCCTCATTCATAGAAATTATTATGTGTTTATTTGTGGACAACCCTCCGATGTATATATATGGTGGGTTCTGACGATGATATTGTTGTGGACTACCCTCCGATGTATCAATTGGGCCGTCTCAGACGATTGATATTTTAGTATGGACCACCCTCCGATCATTTTTAGTTTTGAACAGCCCTCGAAACCATTCTCTCTGAACTCACCTCATGCACTCCTCCTATCATCCTAGGAGTGCCCCAGAGTGCATATGCGATGCATGATGCGATTCCAATCACGGTCTATATCACATAAATATAAACATGCATATATTCTTGTTTAAATCACACAAAAACATGTTATAGCAATTTCACATTTCCATACATCAAAATTAGCTCACGTGGGCTAATGATCAAACGAAGCAATTCTACTTGGTGCTAGGCCAAAACACATTAATTCAAAAAATTTATTTTGTGAACTCTTGTCTGGAGCCATTTGAAACCACCAGTCTGCCAGGAAAATCTGTCAGTTAGTTACTTTGAACCAAATTTCCACAAACCATTCTGGCCTTTTTCATCAAAGCACACACATTAACACATGATTACGCGACTAGCCACCCAATTCAGCGTGGGCAGTCATGAAGCTGCATCCACATGGGTTTCAAAATCAACACCTAGCTTCCAGATTTAGGGCCAGATCCAGCAGCCCTCACGGCCTCCATTCAACTCAAACATTAACATAGCTCTCTTAAAACCAGCGTAAACCAAGTAGGGAAGAGAACCTACCTGCAAGGTTACGTAGAACTCCTTAAATGCGGGTACCCGTGAAGCCCTCTCATAAGTAGCTTCCTTCTTGTCCCGACATTGCCGTGATTAGGATCTCCTACAATCCTAGAGAAGATGGACGTTCTCCTTTTCTTTGCTTCAGCACCCACTGCATGTCCTCTTTTACGATGCGTTTTGGCTCCTTTTCATTGGAAGACAACCTTGGTAATATCTTGTCTAATATCATTTAAACTTTTTTGTGTGACATTTTATGTCCATTCACTTTTCCAGTTTTGACATTAACTATCTCGATCCATTTTTCATCGTTTCTCTACTCTCCTTTGCCTTCTTGCTTTGCCAGGTACGATGTTATAGTGAGCTTTCGTCGCGCCGAAAAATCGTTCCCCGGCACGTGCGATGCCTAGAAAAGCGTGTAAATTCAAATGTCTCGGAATTAAGCGAGGAAATTGACGTGTAGCTAGATTTGTGAGGCAGTTAACGGTGAAATCTGTTTCATCATCAGAGATCAAAGAATAAATTTGAATTTGACCAAGTACAATTTTCCCATTTCGAAATTGGAATTTCGGGGTCTTACATTCTCCTTCTTAAAAGGAATTTCATCCAAGAAATTCTGGACAAATATCTCATAACATGCATATACAACGTGCACTCTACCATGCATATAAACTGCGTCATTTAAGTATTAGACGGCTAACTTCTGTGCCTTCAATCCACCCAAACAAGAAGGGATATATGGCCGCATGTGTCATAAAAATAATGGACTCCTCCACTCCATGGTGTTACCATAGCACCCTTACTAGTCTCACGGTCTTGCGTCGCAAAACCTGATCATGGCTATCCAAAATGCACACTAGTCCCTCCTCAAATGTCCATCGGTCATCAAACTCAATCATCCCCAATCCACCACGGTGGTCTGGAGCATACTTCGAGCATGGAGACATAAATACCTCATGGACACGACATCTTTGGCAGTAGAGCTAAACCAGTAGATTACAATGCCCCATCCTCTGTTGAAAGGCCCGATGAACCTCGTGATAGCTTCCACGCTTGCCGAACCTAACCCTCTCTCTCTTAGGCATCACCTTCAAAGCGTGATCAACCTGAACTCTAAGGGTCGGCGTGGTACATCTACATAGCTCTTACGTGGAAACAAGAAAATGGTGAGAGGCTTATTTGTGTATCAAGCTCACCTTTTAAAAGGTGTCTCTAATCAAATCAGGATCTGTGATGGAGCTCTCTTCCATCTCGGTCAACCTGCTGGAGTAATCTACATGGCTTATACAGTATACCTCATAGGGTGCCATTTGTATATTAGCTGATAACTATTGTTGTAGGTGAGATTCCACTAAGAGCAAACTCTCATCTACATATGACCCGGGACGTATGCCATGACATGTCCTCTAACACTATGTATAAATCCACACAGCGTATAACCCTACACAATACCACTTTTATTATAGCATTTGAAGGCCTCCCAAGGTCACAATCATGACAATCTAATGGATTCTCAGCCTAGTCCATGTCTTAGATGACATCCGTATTCGGGAGCCCTTCTTCATTTCAGCGACACTTGATGCAATTTCCAAGGGGTATCCACCAAAATCTCGAGTCACTCCGACTCTATATAACCAACTCTAAGTCACAGTGATAACGACCATGTGTTTTCATCTTGATTAACATAACTTTTGACACCTTGAGCCTCTTACTTTCCACATAGAGAAATTTAGGGATATCTCCACAGTCCTCTTACACCACAACCGGGATTCTCACCTTAGGGATTAACATTGCCACCTTCACTAACACCTTTAATTACTCTTCATTTCCTTAATCAGACTATGAGTCTTCATTGGACGTAGTCCACAAGACCGGCTCAATACACTCACGAGAGTGGTGAATGATACTGGTGCACCCACACCCGACTACGCAATGTTCTGAGTTTTGCAGGCATAGCCAAAATGCCATGCCTTGACACCCCAATCCGGGGTCCCGCCACAACAGAGATCTGAGGAGATCTCTCATTTATAATCCAGCCTATCGGTCCAGCTCTCGCCCCATCCTAGGGAGAACATATATTCGGCTTCTCTAAAGGCCTTAACCTCTAGCCAGAATCAAAGGTCGTATCGGGTATGACAACCGACTAAGGTCCCCAATTAGCGACAACCGATGGGCATCAGCTCATCATATCAAGCTTGACAATCAACAACCAATATGTCTCTACCACCCACCAGGTCACTAAACCCACATTGCGCAACTCTAATCGTCTGACTTGACCCACACTGCGGCCCCTACGGCTTTCTCACGTATTCTTTGGAAGTGCCGCTATAACACCACAGAAGCGAAACGGGTTCCTTTGACCGTACTAGAGGTGTGGAGGGCTAAGGCAACAATATACTCTCCACATTTCACGAGTTAAGCCGGGACTAACGCTATCGAGTCACAGGATCCACGATAAGGCAATCAAGTCTCCGTATGATCAGCTCTGGTCTCAACTCTTGTGAATCGAAGTCTTCTCTCTTCCCAGAACTAGAAGAAGGTTAATCCTCCCCTGTACTGCAACACCCGTATCGGAGTGTTTGAGCATCCTCGATCTCTCTCTCTATCAGTAGGGCAGAGTCCCTGACCGTGAGTCCACGTCCGTAGAAGTCCTGATCCTGCGAATGGACAACCCATTCTCGAATCTCTGTAATACCCAGCCAGTCAGAAACTACATTATCTCGAAGATTGACATTCGGTCTCTCCCAACTCATCCACTGATTCTCCAACCTTCTAGGTCCGACGACGTCTTAGATGCCACGTGTCTGAAATCTCACCTCGGTAAAGCCCAGGCGCGCCTACTTGAACTTAGCGTACATCGATGGTCTCTAACAGGCGCCAAGCAATCCTCAAGTGATACTCCATGCTCCCCTTTCACGATTGGGGTAGATCAGAATGTATCCCACGAAACTACGGCCAATGGCCCAGTCTAGATAAGGTTGGAACACCACATGCATGAGGTTCATGAATCTTTGGTAGTGCATTCGTCGAGTCAAAGGGCATCTGTAACTCCAATTTATAAAGCGTCTAAGCAGCGTCTTAGGAGATATTGTCTCTAACCCTCGGTGATGGTAACCGGTCTGAGTCTATCTTGGAGTAGACTCACGCTCCTCTCAACTGATCAAATAAATCATCAATCCTCGGTAATGGGTACTGATTCTTGATCGTAACCTGTTCAACTACATAGTCAGTATTTGATGAAGGGTCTTGTCTTTTTCTTCGCAAATAGGCGGAGGGAGCCCCATGGTGCAGTGGATCTAATGAACCCCTTGTCCAGTAGCTCCTTTAGCTGGACTCTGAGTTCCTGTGACTCAAGCTTTGGTGCCATCCTGCTCTTGGAGTCCGTAGAGATGGGTGAAATACCAGGGCATAACTCGATGCCGAAGTCTACGACCCTCTGTGGAGGTAGTCCAGGCGACTCATGCGGAAAACATCTACATACTCTTTTACTAGGGTAGATCTAAGTCTGGTCTCTCATTGTCCTCAGGAATTAAGGCTCTCATGACCGCTAGCAATCCACGACACGGACTCGATATCTTTGTCTGGGGTAAATCTTGTCCCCACAGGAAATACCACACAGTGCAGATCCTGATGTAGCGGTAACTCCTCCTAAGCTCATATTCGATAAGCGACCACAATGGTGTCCAACCAATCCATCCCTAGGATGACATCGAACTCGGCATGTCCGATCCTCGGGTCAGTGCAGCAGGTAGAGTCCCGAGATCCTCAACTCGCCCAACCATGACATATCATCCTATTCTGCCCTAATCCCTGAAGGGGAGAACTCACGTCTAAAGGCTCTAAGGTCTCTAGGGTCTTTGCCCATTTCCACCATATTTAGGCCCTCACTCTCTCTACATTGGAACACGGCCCAGTCTAATCTGGTAGTGTCGGTAATTCCATAACCTCTAACACCTTTTGATCTGTATGAACCAATGGTGTGCCACCATCGGATCTCCTCCTCCACAGCCAGATAGCCGGAGGATGATGCGCCCTAAACCCGGAGGTTACTGGACCTCCTTGACTACCTTCCTTCTTTGTGCGATAGCGGCCACGCAGCCTCGGCCTCAACAGGCCTGCGGTCATCGTGGTTCATTGTTTTTGCTCTTATACAACATATATTAAAATTATTTCAGATTCTGTACCTTAGAGCCATCAAGCCCACATTAAAGTCTCTTTGCAAACTAGGTTTCTAGGATGAACCATCCTCACTTCATGCTCCCACTGTGCTGTAAGATATTATCCTGCAGGGTGAGTTTATTTTCGATCAGTGAATCCACCCTAGTGACTCTCTCCACCCTAGTGCATAACACGTGCTCCAAAGTAAACACACACATTCAGACCGATGCGATCCTCTTGAATCTTGGCCGACCATCTCATTTTAGAGTCCTCAGGCTCACACCTCATCTAAGCCTCGTATGAGGGTATTATGTTTAAATTTATGGACAACCCTCCGATGTATATATATCAATTGGGTTGTCTTCGACGATTGATATTATTTACTTATGGGCTACCCTCGATGTATATCAATTGGGCACTTCTCGAAACCCGATTGATATTTTTAGTATGGATTCTGCCAGATCATTTTAGATTTTAGGCAGCCTCAGAAACATTTCTCTCTAGACTCACCTGTGCTCCATCCCATCATACCAGTTTTCCCCGATTATGGAATGCATGATGCCAATTCCATTGGTCTATCATATATAGAAAATGTAAGCAATACATGTACATCGTTTAATCCACAAAAACATGTTTATGTAATTCCATTTCCATACATCAAATTAGCTCATGTGGGCTAATGATCAAATGACATTATGAATTACAATGAGCACATGGTCCAATTTATTTTGTGAACATATTCTCTCAGAATAGTGAAACCCTCCAATTTTCTTCAGATATGTCGTCGGTTCCACTTTGAGGCAGATTTTCTGACCATTCTGGCACCATCAAGCACACATTAACACATGATTGCACAACTAGCCACCCAATTAGCCCGTGAATGATCCGCGGTATCGCATAATTAAAAATCAACACCTAGGTTCGAATTTGGAGACCGATCAAAGCAACCCCTCCACGGCTCATTAAAGCTAAACGTTAACGTGGCTGCTTAAACAAAGCGTAAAACGCGTGGGAGAAACTTCTACCTCGCGGAGTTTGTCGAAACTCCTTCTGTCGGTACCCAGTGAAGCCTCACCGGTATGGTAACTAACTATATCACTGTGTTGCAAACGGTCGGATCTCACAATCCTAAGAGAGAAGGTGGACATTCTCTCACTAAATTACCATTTCAACTGTCAAATCACTTTACGATCGTTTTGGCTCCCTTTTCATTTGGGAAGACAACCACTATTAACTATATTCCTATTATCATTTTAAACTTTTTTATTAACTGACATTTATGTACCTTTTTCCCAGTTTGACGTGGCACTATCTCGGCGTCCATTTTCATCGTTTCTCTACTCATTCGCCTTGGCACATGAGTGCGTGTTATAAGTGACTTCCGTGTATCGAAAATGCGTTTTACATTTTGAACCCGATGCCTCGGCGTGTAAATTCCAACTATCACGAGTCGATGAAGTCGACGTGCTAGCTAGATTTCGAGGCTGATTCCAATAGTGAAATCCGTTTCGTCATCCGAGATCGGAAGAATAAATTTGGATTTTGACCGAAATTACAATTTTACCATTTCGAAGTGGAATTTCTCGGGTCTTCAAGCCCATCGGGTAAAGGTCGGATCAAAGCGGAAAGCCTCAGGTTGTGGAGATTTTGGGATCTAGAATTTGTAAATGCATAAAATGTGATCAAAATGCTGTAAATTATATAAACATTATATGGGCAAAAAGGGAAAAAAAAAGTGGACGAAACTAGCACACATCCGAAGTCTATTAACACTTTTATATATAGGAATAGATATAAGATATGGGGGCCGGACAAAACCTGCATGTCATTATTAACTAATTTTCAATGCAACAATTAATTATATAGTGAAGTTGTTGTGAATTCCACATGGTGGACATGATTTTAAACAAATCATTTGAGTTGAATTTGGAATTTTTTTTTATTGGTAATAATAGAAATTCCCATATTAAACATATATAAAAACTCCTGCAAGAAAAAATAAATGTTTACTATTTTTTTTTTCTTTTCTGAAAGGAGTCTTTTTCAATGTATTCTTAAAATATATTTTTGTAAGGAGTTATAAAGGTGTTCTCAAAAGCATAGTCTTTATTAAAATAAAGTATTTCCATATAATATTACAATTAAGTTGTATTTTTGTATTATATTTAATTCATGGCAAAATATTCAACAACTTGATTATTACATATGACATGAATGACCCATCAGTATTTTTATGCACATATAATTGGCGTTGCCTTCAAAATTCATTCTCTATGAGGAACAGATTTAGTAAAAAAAAAATATATATATATATATATATATATAATTTAGTATAACGGTAAATCAACCGTTGATTATATGTTTTTCTTGTGTACGTTCAGGGTGGTGACTTCTGTCAACCCATGATCCTGGTGGATGTCAAAGTAACCTACCCAGCGTTCAGTCGGGCGAGTCCCGTTTGTACGAGGAGCTCAACCCAAATAAGGCAGTCCCAACATCAATATCGAATACCTAAGTAAAACATGGATACAAAGCGGCCTCTTGAGCCCATTACTACAATATTCTTCACAATATACATATCAGCTATATCCGATAGTTTCAAAGGTTCAAAATTCTACTCTTATTAACACATATATTAGAAATTACATGCATGTGAGCGAAGTAATGCGCATTAGAACTGCTTACAAAGACTTCAGTCTCTAGGGCGAGCCCCGTCTCCTCACTTGCGCTCCTGTGCACATAGAGAAATATAATATCCCACCAGCCGGTGAGCTAATGCTTTGTGTGGGAATCACCTAGTGGGCTACTCTCCACGCTAGAATTTTTCAGTTCAATGTTCCAAAATAAACACACATTCAAAGCAAGTAGAGTCCTGCTTGAATGTCTGCATGACCAACTCAGATCAGTCTTCATCGGCTCCTCACACTCGCCTAAGCCTCGTGTGAAATTCTTATATTCATTTGTTTGTTAGTGGACAACCCTCGATGTGTAGATATCAATTGGGCGTTCAAGCCGATTGATATTGTTATGGACTACCCTCAGATGTATCAATTGGGTCTCCGACCGATTGATATTTTAGTTTTAGACAGCCCTCGGATAGATTCACATTTTAGACAACCCTCCGAACCATTTCTCTAGACTACAAATACAAATGCAGCTCGCTCCTGTAGTCTGGGTGTTAGGTGCATATGGAATGTATGTATGCCAGTTCCAATATTGTCTAATTCACATGTAAATATATAAACATGAATATATTCACATAAAAATTAAATCATATAATCATGTTATGTAATTTCTGCCATTCATCACATCAAGAAATTAGCTCCACGTGGGCTAATGATCAAACATAAGCAATTGATTTGAATTACTGGAGCTAAACACATATTTTCACAAATTTTATTTTGTGAAATAACTATTCGAGCAGTTAACCTCGTTCGCATTTTTATCAAGCTTCTAATTATCGGTTCACTTTGTGACCGAATTTCGGCCATTTAGGCCTCAATCAAATAGATTTATTGAACCATTCCTCACATTTAACCGCTTCAGTCCATAGGCGAAATCACGGACTGTTCGTGAGTCCTCAAATCCAAACATTTGGTTCCAAGGTTTGAGCAGATCCAACTGTTAGTTCAAGGCCTCCAGCGAAAGCAGAAACATTTTACATGGTACTTAAGCGAAGAATAAAACCCCAGTAGGAGAAACCCCTACCTCACCGAAGTTTGAGAAACTCCCTAATCGGTACCTGTGAGAAGCCCTCTCCGCGTAAACCGAGTTCTCACTAACATCCCGAGAAGGCGCAGTGGTCGGATCGTAGAAACTTAGAGAAGAAGACACTTTCTCTCTAAGCGTAATATCGACTCTTGCGTATCATTTTACCCGTTTCACATACTGATTTGAAGAGATGACGCACATTACATCTCTTTGTCTTGATATCAATTTAAACAATTCAAAAATGGCGGCTACTGTCTCATTGCTTTTCCCAGTTTTGGCGATGGCCTTGTCGGCCGTCCATTTTCATACTTCCTCTACTCAGGCCACTTATGGCACATGAGTATGTGTTATATGTGACTTTCATTGCATGAATCGTTTTCGGCCGCAGGCTTGTATTCTTACTAAATGTGCCAACTCCTACTATCTCGAATTTCTGATTTACGTGCTGCTAGATTCGTGAGACGATTCAACAGTGAAATCCGTTTCTTCATCAGAATCTAGAAGAATAAATTAGGAATTTTTAGCCCCGGAAATTAACAATTTTATGGCAAAAATTACAATTTGCATTTCCGAAGTGGAATTTCTCGGGTCTTCATTCTCCCCTCCATAAAAAATTTCGTCGAGTCAGACAATCCTGAGCTCACATGCATATGCAGCGTGCATACACCATGCATGTAAGCGGTCATTTAAATCTTATGGCCCATGCGTGCGCCGTCACTGCATGAAGGATAGGTGGCCCGCATCGTGTCCTTCCGCTCCCACGTGAACTCCTCCCACTCCTGGGTACCTCCATAGTACCTCATAGCCTCACGGTCTTGTCGCAAACGATCCACGACAATTAATAATACACCTTTGGTCCCTCCTCGAAGGTCCACTCAGAGTGTCAACCTCTCTCTATCCCAATCCACCACATGGTGGATCTGAATTATATTTCGGAGCATGTAGACGTGAAACACCTTGTGGGCACCTGACATGTTGGGCGATAGCGGCCTTAGGTACACAACGAGGTGCTATCTCTCAGTATCTCGAAGGTCGATGAACCTCGACAATAGCTTCCGCGCTTGCGAACACATTACTCTCTCTTAGGCATCACCTTTCAAAGGCGTGATCTGACCTCGAGCTGGGGTCGGCGTCGCGCGTCGCATGGCTCTTTTCTTGAAGCTGCAGCCTGAGAGACGATGTCGTATCAAGCTCACCTTCTCGGAGGTGTCTCTGTCCAGGATCGAGGACCGGGTTATGGGCTCTGCCCACCTCGGTCCAACATAACGGTGATCTACATGGCCTCCCATATAATGCCTCATACGGTGCCATCACACGTATACTACTTTGATAGCTGTTGTTGTAGAATTCCGTAGGAGCAAATTCTCCCGGTGCCCTTATGATCCGGGAGACGCATGCTCGTAGCATGTCCTCTAATACCGTATAGTCTCTCGCTGACATACATGGGTGGAGCAGTGTCTTCGTCGTCGTATTATGCCCATAGCCTTTGGAAACTCTTCCAAAAGTGTGCGAAAAGTAAACCTTGATTCCCTATCCAGGCATTATGAATCTTTGTGGTACTCCGTAGTCGGACTATCTCCTGAATGTATAACCGGCATAATCTCTCAGAAGTGAAGGTCATCCATACGGCTAAGAAAATGTCTTGAGCCGTGGCCAGATCACATTATCGCATACCGCGTCATGCTTACATTGCGTTAAGTGATAGAGTGGGTCTGGTCGCTCGTGACGTGCTCCAGCTTCCACTTCGACCCTATCAATGGATTGAAGTAGCCACAGCACAGTCTTACGGTGCTCAGCCTTAACCTGGCGACATGAGACATCGTGAACAGTCTATGTGTCTCTTTGTCAAACTCGGTGATCTTGTGGCGAGATCACGATACATCTTCGTGCCACTGGGTGCCTGACAGTCGAGAAGCGGTGAAACTCCACGAGAATCTCCTTTCACCAAATGTCGGTCCAGCTGGGAACCACTACCGTCCCCTATATCGAAGACTACCATCTGCGTGAACGGTCCGACCCTCGTCCACGTACCTGGTTGTACTGGTCCCAGGATGGACACTATCTGCGTCCACGCCACTAGGACTCAATCACTCTGTTCTGCGAGGCAGTTGTAGCCACTAAACTCCCAGCGTGCAGATGCACTTTCGTTGTGCGCAGTGGCTGTCCCACGAGTCTCGAGGCATCAATAGCCCTCAGAAGCTATGTTAATGACCAGCAGCTCCTCGTGACTTGGTAGATTATCAGGCACCACATTTGCCTTAGGGATGATACCAAAGTGAACCCATAATCTACAAGACTTCCATCATCTAGCGTTGCCTCATATTGAGGGTCAGTGCGTGAAATATCGCCGGACTTTTATGGTGAGTACACCTCGAACTCCTCGCCAGGTATAAGTAGTGGTGCAAATCTTCAGGCGAAGACTACGGCCCTTGACTCCATGTCGTGTGGGAGTAGTGCGCACCGTGATTCACTCGGTGAGACCATAGCTACTACCCTCCACTTGGCCCATCAAGAGCACATCTCGATTGACCTGAGGCATCTTGATACTTGTGTACCTGTCCACAATGCGGGACTATCAAGATGGGAGGTAGTAAGTCTCCTCTTCAACTCCTAGAATGCCTCCTGCATCGATCATCCCGATCAAACTTGGCATCTTTCCGGGTTGACCTAGTCATGGAATCTTGCTATCTGGAGAAATCCTCGATAAGATCTCTGTAATACCCGGCCCGATCGAGGCTCTACGTGTCTCGAAGGCCCGACTTCGGCCTCTCCCAGCTCATCCTTTGCCTGGAAGCCTTCTCTGCCGGGTCGACTAACACTCCTAATGCTGACACCACGTGTCCCAAAATCTCACCTCAGTAAGCCAGAACTCACACTTACTGAACTTGGCGTCTGATTGATGGTCTCCTCGACAAGCTGTAAAGCGATCCTCAAAGTGATACTCATGCTCCCCACTCTAGCTGGAGTAGATCAAGATGTCATCACGAAGACTACGACAAGCGGTCTAAATAGGGTTGGAATATCCTATGCATGAGATCCATGAATCTTTGTGGCGCATTCGTGATCAAGGGCATCATAGTAAACTGAAGTGCCCATGCTTGCGTCCTAGCGCTGTCTTAAGGATATGCAGCCTAACCCTCGGGTGATGGTAACGGTGCAGGTACATCTTGGAGTAGACTCGCTCCTCTCGGTGATCAAACCATTCAGTCAATCCTCATTAATGGTACGATTCTTGATATTCTGTTATTTGTCTACGTAGTGATACGGTCGAAGGGTCTTGTCCTTCTTCTTGCAAACAAAGCCCAGGAGCGCCTTTTATGGTGAAGTGTTAAGTGTAGACACTGTCGATAGCTCATGTTGGACTCTAGAAGTTCACATAGCTCAGCCCCAGTGCACCATCACATGCGAGTCGTAGAGATGGGTGAAATACCAGTGTAACTCAATGCAAAAGTCACACATCCACATATGGGGTAGTCAGTGTTAAGCTCATCACGGAAAAACATCATACTCATGAAACTCGAGGTAGATCTGAAAGTGCAGTGCCGCTCGTCCTCTAGGAATCAAGGCTCGCTAGCCGACCCTTCGTATCTGACACACGGACTCATTATCTTATCTGGGGCAACATATCATGCTTGTCCCCACAAAATACCACCGCAGAATGCGATCCACGCTAATGGCGGTAACCCTCCTACGCTCTGTCGATACTTGATCCTTTTAGCTATCAGCCAATCCATCCCTAGGATGACATCGAACTTTGACATGTCCATGATCCTCGGGTCCACTGTGAGTAGAGTCCCTGAGATCTCTAACTAGCAACCTCGACCTATCATCCTTATTCTCGCCCTTATCCCTAGGGGAGAACTCGCGTACAACGCTTCCTCTAAGGTCTCAACCTCTAAGCCCAACTCTCTATGGTCGGGGTTCTCGACCATGAGTCCATATCACATGAGGCCCCGGTCCTCTGATCACGGCCGAATGGAATGACTTGGCCCATTCTCAAATCTCTTAACCTTGGCCAAGTTTGTGGCCACGTAATCATCAACAAATCGTGCTAGCTGCAGCCAGACCTAGTCACATAATCCATCCACCGATCATATCCACTGTAAACTTGACTCACAGGCTCTGATGCCCATGATCTAAAGTCTTATTTTCCATGAACAACTCATAATTACTGTCCCATGTCATAGCCTCTAAGTCTCCTAGAGGTCATGCCCATTCCACCATATGGGCCTCACCCTCTAGTTGGGCAGCTAGTCTAATCAGAATTAAGCGTGGAGGTAATCTCAGTAGCCTCAACACTTTCTCGTCTGCATGAACCCAGTGGTAGCCACCATCGGATCTGCCTCCCACAGTGAATGTACGGGGATGATCGCCCTAAACCTACGGAGGTTACTAGGATCTTCCTGTCTACCTTCTATACCGGCTGTGTGGGAAGTAGCCGGCTCTTTGTGTACCTCTGACCTCGGTAAAGCACCTTGTCAGGCACTTGGTGGTGCTGACCAGTGCGTAGACGTCCTCTCGACCTTGTCCTCTCATAGCCATTTACAGTCTTTCATAGCGAGTTAAATCTCAATCTGGAGTATCTCTAGAGCATCAACCTGATGAGACACCTAATCATACATAAATCGGTCATATACACATTGTCCTTGCATTCTACAGTGTCTGAGGCAATCGATTACATTTAAAATATTGTTTTTTCAAAAAAAAATTTTATTTTGAAGAATTTTATTTTGAAAATTTTTTTTTTCGCAAATTTTGTCAAATTTTATTTGATTTTATTTCAATTTTTATTTAATTTAAAATTTTTTTTTTTTTGAAAAATTTTGTGATGAACAGTGTTCATGAGCGGTCATTCATAGGCAAGATCCCAACGGTGGCTTCGAGCAGCAGGTTGAAAGGCCCAGGCAGTGCAAAACGCTGGCTGGCCCTCACGAGCACACGGGCGTGCACGAGCGGCGCCGAGGCCGCGCCAGTGTATATCGTGGCCCCTTGGCGATCGTCAATGGCGACCAGGGGGCGGTAGTGTCACGACCTGCATGGTAGTGTCGTCGGGCGTCGCTGCCCTGTGACCTGCCAGTCACATCTGAGGCGGTGTATTGCGATACTTTCTATAGCCTATCCCTTTGCTGTCACGATACAATTTGGATTGTATCGTGACATGCTCATTCCCCCGACTTGACCTACACCTGCGTCACAGTACAACCTAGCATTGCGACACACTTCCCGACCACCAAGCCTCCGATATATTGCAGCCTGATACCTAATATCACAGTACAATCCTCTCCCTAAGGCAGCACCTCATAGCCTCACGGTCAGAATACAATTCCTCTCTCGCCATCTGATTACCTATAGCGAACTTGACCTTCTTTTTCTATTTACTGTCTGACTCAAACTATTCAAACCCACACATTGCAATACACTCATAAATAAGTCCCCTCATTGAAATACAAATATTTTCTCCACAATATTGTTTGGCGGTAGCCCGACACGTTAATGCACCAAAATTTACTTTTTAATATTGTGTTGTTCGACCAGAAGAATTCTGAAAAATACATGTTTGCATGTTTTTTTTTTTTTTTTTTCATTTATTTAACACTCAAATAGAATTCTGAAATTTATTTCTTCATTTTGTTCGGTTACCATAGTAAACCTTAGAAAATTATTTTCTCCCAATAGACCAAATAAATTTATGAACCTTATTTTCTTCATTTTCTTTTTTCCAGTTTCTCTGTAAAACCCCTTCTAAAATTTTCTCCGCCTCATTTGTTTCATTTTTTTTTCATTTCTCCCAACTATTGGAAGACACCAAAAAATATATATATACCTATAAAAAAATTTTTGTTTTAATTCTGGAAAATGGTCAGAATTTATAAAGTCTCCTATAACACTAACCTAGTGTTCCCATCTCAAATGCCAAAATTTGATTTCATTCTCAATAAACCAAACCAAATTTCTAAAACTTTATTTCTTTTATATTATCCTTCTAGTTTATACACTGTAAACTCCAACATTTGTTTTCCAACACCTATGTACTGTATAAGCACCTGAACATTCACATCATATACAACATAGCATACACCATCATCTATTAATTCATCAAATGCATACAAAGCCGCGTCAGCGCATGCATGTAGTGTCCTAGTTTTGTCCATTGATTTTCTAGGTAATCTCATACCTACACTTATCCTTGAACCACACTAGTGGTGATGTTTTTACTCGACTATGGCTAAGCCCAAGCCCTCAATCCTAGGCTTTCCTTATACCTACTCCACATCAAACCACTAGTGGTGATGGATGCAAACAGAGCTCCTGGGTGTTCGTATACCTAAGCTCACGATGCCAGGCGTGACGCCCCATTTCCAGGAGATTAGTTGACTACACAATCGGCAGGAATGCCGTGGATGTCGGGTAACCTGCGGCGTTCCGCGAAGAATTGGCGATCCGTTTGTACGGGGGCTCAGCCAATACAAAACCTGTCCCAACCAGCATCAATATCGAATACTAAGTAAAACATGGATAAAAGCATTTCTTGAGCCCATTACTACAATATTCTTACATGATATCATCTCCAGTATATCAAATGGTTGAGAGTTGAATTCTACTCTTATACAACACATATAGTAAATTAGAGAATTCTAATACATATCGAACCATCAAAGCCCATTAGAAACTCTTGAGACACAGTCTCTAAGACCGACTAGTCTCACTTACGCTCCACCGTACACAGTAAAATATAATATCCCTCGCTTGAGGTGGAGCTAATGCTTAGTAATTCCTGGAATCACCCTAAATTGAGCTTCTCTCCACTAAGTGCGGTGCAATAACCAAAATAAACGACACACATTCAAGCAAATGCATGATCTGTGAATGTCTACATGACCAACTCGGATCCAGAGTCCTCCATAGCTCCTCACTCGCCTAAGCCTCGTATGAAATTCTTATATTCATTTGTTTGTTAGTGGACAACCCTCAGATGTGTAGATATCAACAGTTGGGCCGTCTCGACTGATTGATGTATTTATGGACTTCTCCCTCCGATGTGTGTAAAGATATCAATTGGGGCCGTCTCAGGCCCGATTGATATTTTTAGTTTTACACAACCCTCAAATAATTCACATTTTAGACAGCCCTCAGAACCTTGTTTTCTCTGGAGCCATCTCATTGCACTCCCTCCCTATAGTCTAGGGTGTTCCGGTGCATATGGAATGCATGTATGCAGGTTGTCTGATCTAATTCACATGTAAATATATAAACATAGATATATTCATAAAAATTAAATCCACACAATCATGTTTCATTCATCACATCAAAATTAGCTCCACGTGGGCTAATGATCAAAGCGAAACAATTCGATTTGAATTCTTCGACTAAACACATATTTTCACAAATTTTTATTTTGTGAAATCAATGTTCGAGCAGTAAAACCCTGGATTCTTGTTCTATCAAAACTTACAAATTATCGATTCACTTTGTGAACCTAATTTCTAGGTCATTCGGCTCGATCAAACCAATATGATTTATTGAACCATTCCTGCATTTAACCGACGGTCACGTGGGAGCGATCACGGACTGTTCGTGGTCTCAAATCCGAACATTTCGGTTCCAAGGTTTGGAACTTGTCAAGCTTGACCCGTTCAAGGCCTCAACCAACCGAAACAATTTACATGGTATGCGAAGAATAAAACCCAGTGGGAGAAACCCCTACCTCTTCGGGTTGAGGGAAACTCCTAAATCATTTGCCCATGCGAAGCCCTCTCATGTCAATGATTCTATTCCATCCCGAAGGCGCCGTGGTCGGATTATTATAGAAACTTAGAAGAAGGAAGACACTCTCTCTCTAAAAACGTAATATCCAACCTACTGCATCTAATCCCCTTTTCTCTCCTGTTTTCCCCTTTTCAATTTGAAAGAGATGACACTGTACATCTCTTTTGTCTTATTATCCAGTTTAAACAATTCAAAAATGACCTTTATGTCCCTTCTTTTCCGATTTTGACGCGTGGCACTATCTCGGGCGTCATTTCATACTTCTTCTACTCATACTTGCCTTGGCACATGAGTATGTTATGTGACTTCGTCGCGTAGAAAACCGATTCTGACACTGGAAGCGGGATGCCTCAGCGTGTCGCTCCTACTATCTCCGGAACTTTACGAAATTTTAAATTCAGCTAGATTTGGCGACGATTCAATTGAAATCGTTTAAATGTCAGAGATTTAGAGAATAAAATTCTTGATTTTTAGCGAAATTAATTTGTAATCGAAATTACAATTTTGCCATTTTTTCAGAAATTTGAATTTCTCGGGTGTTACATTTTTAGTAACTATAAATCAATAATAACTTTATTTTGATGGTTACAATTATAATTTGACTATTTTAATCATAGTTGGGTTCTTTTAATTATAATTATTAATTAAAGTTTTAGTTTTATCTTGAATAAAACTACTCTAGCCGTTTCTCCCTTTCTCTCATATGTTATTTCTGCTAAAAAATAAATTTTAGTATTGGAAATTTTGACCATTCATCACAAAATTATAAACAAATTCTTGTGAATAGTAACTTGAAATGATAATCATTTTTTTGTATTGGAAAATTGTGGCCAATTGTGACAAAAATAAATACGTCAATAAATTATGAAGTAGGAAGGTGGCGCAAAAATTTTAGTGATGGATTTGACACTACTTTGTGACGGATTTTTGTGATGGAAAACAATCCATCACAAATCCGTCACTAAAAAATTATAAAGTTTAAATATCGTTTGTGATGGAAGATATTTCCGTCACAAAATAGTGACGGAACTGAATTCTGTCACAAGTTCGTCACCAAATAGTGATGGTATTTTAGTTCCGCAACAACATAGTGATGAAAATTGGTTTCCGTCACAAAATTGTGGCCAATGTTTCGTCCTGTTTGTGATAGAAATTTCATTTCATCTAAATTACATGTGAAATATAATTCAAATCCTTAATATTGAAAAGTATCTTCCGAGTCTAAAATTGTGACGGACTTTATATTATGTCGCTATTTTATGACGGATTGAAAATTTCGTCACTATTTTGTGACGGAACTGTTACAAATTTGTGACATGTAACTTTTAAAAATAATTCCTTAATATATTTTAAATTGTATTATACACTATTTCAAAATATTCATAAAATATATTGTAAATATATATTTCATATTGTGTGCAAGCTATTTCAAAATATTATATATATAAAAATATTATAGGTAATTTTAAATTTTATTATTAATATATATTGTACTATATTATACATACTTTTAATTTTTTAAAATTTGCGATATTTAAATATTTTAAATTTTTATTATACGTGTACTACATAGTCATAAAATATATTAAATATCAAAATAAATAATATATGTTGTGGTGTATAGTTACAAAATTTGAAATTATAAAAATATATAATATTTCTCCCCTAAATTTATATTTTAGCCACCAATTGATCAAAGCTAATTGAAGCAACTTGTTAAACTCTATATTCGATATTGACTAAATTATATTTAATTAAAAACACCAATATTCCTATAAATTTGAATCAATCTTAGCCTCTATAACATGTTTTTTTTAATGAGTTTTTGTTATAAATATTTAGAAAAATTATATAATACAATTAATTTAAAATAGAAAAATGAATTTTTTGTCATGTGATACATCGCCAAATCGGTCGCTAATTTTGTGTGGAATTATCATTCCGTCACAAGAAATGGTAGCAATCCTGGTCCGATCAAAATTTTGTGACCACTTTTGACCAATTGTGAGATATCTATAAAAAAAATTATTTTGTTTTTAAGTTGTATTAGACATTATTTCAAAATATTCTAATATTTTAAAATATTATAAACTATTTGAATTTTATTATTAATATATGTTGTACTATATTTTGTAATTTTTGTTAATTTTCAAAATTGTGATATTTAAATATTTTAAATTGTATATATAATTTTGTACTGCTGCATAGTCATAAAAAATAATAAATATCAAAATAAATAATATATATCATACTACGATGTTACAAAAGTCGAAATTATAAAAATTTATGATATTTGAAAATAAATTTTTATTTTAGTCTCATTGGATCAAAGCTAGTGAAACAGTATTTAAATTCTATATTCGATATTGACTCGATTATATTGTTAAAGCACAAACTATTCCTATAGTTGCTGAATCAATCTTATCATAACGAGTTTTTTTAATGGTTTTTATTTATGAATATTTAGAAAAGTATATAACTCTGATTAATTTGAATAGAAAAATAAATTTTTATTAATAGCGATACATGCATGCGTCGGTCACAAAATTGTGACAGAATTATCATTCCATCACAAAATAGTGGCGATCCTGATTAAATCTGTTTATCACAATTTTGTGATCTTTGCAGCCAATTCAGGATAATATAAAAAAAAAAATCATTTTGTTTTTAATTTGTATTGAACACTATTTCAAAATATTCATATTTAAAATATTATAAACTATTTGGAATTTTATTATTAATATATGTTGTGCTATATTGTGCAATTTTTTAATTTTCAAAGGTGTACAGTATTTCAATATTTTTAAATTGCCTATAATTACACCTTCTTTATAGTCGTAAAATAATAAACTATAAAAATAAATAATATATATCGTCTTACGATGTTACAAAAGTTGAAATTATAAAAATTTGTGATATTTGAAAATAAATTTTAATTTTAGCCACCACATTGGATCAAAGCTAATTGAAGCAACTTGTTAAACTCTATATTCGATATTGACTCGATTATGTTAATTAAAACACAAACTATTCTTATAAGTTGCTGAATCAATCTTAGCCTCTTTAACAGGTTTTTTTTAATATTTTTTTATTTATGAATATTTAGAAAAAGTATATAATATAATCAATTTCAAATAGAAAATGTGACACCCCAAAACAGAGATCAAATTGACCCGTCGTCAACTTCGCGGAAATTTGTGTATGCCGTATCATTGAGACTATACATCAAAGATAAAATGGCCGTAGGGCCCATCATCCATACTAGACCATAGGTTACATGACCATACATTTACAACAGATCTAAAAATTATTACATCACTCCTATTACAAAAACATGTACTCATTAAAAAACTAGGTCGTTCTAATATACCCTGCCAAAACAAAAATTAAGGCCACAGTTAGGCCGGCTTCATAATCCGACCTCTAGGAGAATATCACTTGTACTTAATCTTTGTGCACTGAAGGGTCCCACGACAGGGTGAGTAACGCCAGTGGGAATAAAATCACAAAGACTCTCCCCACCTAGGTGCGCATGCAAATGATCATTTCACAGTCAAACCAACAATCAATCCGTGCATACATGTTGTATTATCATGGAAAAAACTACATGCATGTATGAAGCGACACTCTACATGCCCCACATGTACGAGGTCAACCTCAGGCCACCACCCAGTACAGTGCCAATGGGAAATCAATCTTTGAGTTAGTCGAGCTCGTCACAACCCGTAGTCTATGCAGTATTTATTTAATCATTTACGTGTCTTTTGAAGCGAGAACTTTCGGGGTCTCACCGCGGGTCTCTTACACCCTCGACATTTTTAGGCTTTCAGAGTGGATCTGACTGTCTAACGAGTTTGGGCTTTTCACTTGAGGGAGGTATCGTCACATCCACTTTATACGACATCAATTAGACTTTGTCATTCTGACCCACGATTCAACACCAAGCGCGGTGCCAAATCGATACCATGTACACGCGCTCTCATGTAATGTAGTTACCGCACACCAATGCAATGCAATTTGTGCCCATGACCAATGTATGAAGACCTCTACATGGACGTTCTACACCATACACTATGTGTGTGCTATGGACACTCATGTCTAATGCACACAACATTTCATATATTTAACTTACATGCAGTCATGTTAATATTCCACATATTCAAATCAATACATCACATAAGCATGACTACATCTTTTCTATCATTCAGTTTATTCATGTCAACACATCATTCAAGCATGTATTAAAATAATTCCAACCATTACTTAGGCAAGTAAAGCCATAATTCATATTCTTGGGTCGAGACAAGTATGTCAATCATACAACCCAATGCATATAATTTCACATATTCAGCATGTCATTGAATTCATGGCAATAACACATATTAGCCATTCCCGGCCATAAATTCGGTCATGCTTGGCCTAAGAAATAATCTGAACTTGATCGAAAGTCAGTTTTGTAAACTTCACAAAACATCAACACACAATTCCTACTTTCGAGGCCATATGCAATCTGACCATTTTGATTACAATGGTTCCAAGCGAAGTTAGAACAAGCGAATATTCCTCAACTATCCGTGACCCAGCCCAATGTTCAGCCTACATTGGAAACGAAGATTTTATTTTGTAAATTCTATACTCAACGAAACTTTCCGTAGAGTCCAAGAAAGTGCGAATCGGAGTTCGGACGAGAAAGTTATGGTCGTCAAAGTTGGCGTGGCGATTCACAAGGGTGTCACGAAATTTAGGCACACCAGTTTGTCATTTTGCTCGGGATTTTCATCCCGAGGAGGCACCTGATGTTCGGTCTCGAACGATCCGAAACCTACAATAAACTGGTCTTTGACCATCACACGATCACAAACAAACCACATCATCTAAGTCGCCAAAAACCGGACGAAACCCGTGGCCAATTCATGGCCCAGGCGTAAAATAACAGTAGGAGGAAACCTACCTCTTGTAGCCTTGATTAGGAGTTCTTTGTCGTAAGATCACGCTCCTTCGCGCCGCGCTCTTCCTTTTCCTCTTTCTTTCCTCTCTTCTCCCCTTTCTTCTTCTCTTTTCTTCTTTCCTTTTCCTCACTTCTCCTCCTTTCTCCTTTCCTTTCTCCTTTCTCTTCTCCTTTCCTCCCTTCCTCACTCACGGCTACTCTTTGCCTCCCACGGGGCCCGAGCTTCTTCTTTGTATGAAATGGCGCCCATGCCCATATTTATAGCCTTCATTGTGAGCCATGCATGTTGACACATGGCATGCCATGTGTCACTCACATGGCTTGCCATGTGTCACCACATGGTTTGCCATGTGTCATCCACATGGTTCGCCATGTGTCATCCACATGGCTTGCCATGTGGCCGCCAGGCTCTGCGTTCCTCAAAATACGCGAAATTCAGGCTATCTCGAATTCCACTTGAAATTGTTGGATAGCTAATTTTCACCTAGGCGATTCGGCCCAGTGCGATCCGTTTTATCATCTGATATTTAGAAAAATCCCAACTTTTCTCGGACTATTTAGGTAGAATTCTTGGGTTTTGCCCCTTTTTATCTGAAAATTTAAAATTTAAAATTTTCACGAGTTTTCTGAGAGAAAAATTAATTTTATTAATAGCGATCATCACAAAATTGTAGCGGAGTATAGATCCGTCATAATTTGGCGATTATCGTCGTCGCAAAATAATAATGAATCATGAAATCGTCAAGTACACATGACCAACTTTTGATCAATTTGTGAAAGCGGATATATATAAAAAAATTTATTTTTTGTTTTGAATATTAAACACTATTTCAAAATATTCCTAATATTTTAAAATATTATAAACTATTTAGGTACGATATTAATATATGTTGTCTTATATTGTGCCGATTTTTTGTTAATTTTCAAAATTGTGATATTTCAATATTAAATTGTATATATATTTCTTCTTTATAGTCATAAAAAATAATAAATATCAAAATAAATAATATATATCATGCTACGATGTTACAAAAGTCGAAATTATAAAAATTTGTGATATTTGAAAATAAATTTTTATTTTAATCACCATTGGATCAAAGCTAATTGAAGCAACTTGTTAAATTCTATATTTGATATTGACTCGATTATGTTAATTAAAGCACAAACTATTCTTACTTAGATTCTTTGAATCAATCTGCCTCATATGAGTTTTTAATAGTTTTTATTTATGAATATTTAGAAAAGTATATAATGAATCCAATTTAATTAGAAGAATTAATTTTATTAATAGCAATACATCCCTGCTCGGTCACAAAATTGTGAATTATGAATCTGTCACAAATTTGTGACAGAAATATCATTCCATCACAAAATAGTAACGGAATCACATTTCCGTCACAATTTTGCCTTGACAGCTTACCTGACCAATTTGTGACGAATCTATAAAAAAATTCATTTTTGTTTTAATTGTATTAGACACTATTTCAAAATATTCTAATATTTTTAAAATATTACTCAAACTATTTGGAATTTTGATATTAATATATGTTGTGCTATATTGTACAGTTTTTGTTAATTTTCAAAATTGTGATATTTCAATATTACTAAATTATATATAATTTTATAACTGTACATAGTCATAAAAATAATAAATATCAAAATAAATAATATATATCCTACAATGTTACAAAAGTCGAAATTATAAACATTTGTGATATTTGAAAATAAATTTTTATTTTAGCCACCATTGGATCAAAGCTAATTGGAAACAACATTTAAACTCTATATTCGATATTATTTCGATTATGTTAATTAAAGTACAAACTATTCCTATAAGTTCTTTGAATCAATCTTAGCCTCCTTAACGAGTTTTTGAATATTTTTTATTTATGAATATTTAGAAAAGTATATAATACAATCAATTTCAAATAGAAAAACTAATTTTTATTAATAGCGATCTGTCACAAATCGATCACAAAATTGTGTGGAACCCATGAATCAATCCTAAATTTGTGGCAGTGTATCATTAAAGTCACAAAATAGTGGCGAATCACAATCCGTCACAATTTTGTGATAGCTTTTTGGTAATTTATGTGAGGAAATCTATAAAAAATTCATTTTTAATTTGTATTATACTATTTCAAAATATTCTAATATTTAAAATATTATAAACTATTTGGAATTTTGATATTAATATATGTTGTGCTACTTATATTGTGCAATTTTGTTAATTGGTGGAGCCTCTTGGCTTCCTCAATGTGGCGCCTTTAATTGAGTCGAAATCATAGTAAGCTGATCTTGAAACTCCTTCTCATCTCTACGTTCCACGAGGATACGAGAATCCTTGATTTTTGTTTTTGAATGATGATAATTTGTGGACTACCCTAGGTTTGAGCGCATCTTATTCATTTCGAATCTAGACAGCTTGTTTGTTTTCTTCTTACTGCGTGTACCGTTAAGTGCTTTATAAAGTGTCGGCGTCTAGATGTAGCATTTTCTAAGGTCTTTTGGTAGTAAATATTAACGAAAAGCTAGCCCTGACGAGAGGAAGCCATCAACATCCCGATACTTTTCAAAATGCCCGAGAAAAAGCTCAGTCTACACCCCCATAGTGTCTTGTCTCTCTCCCAACTCTTTTGTAGAGATAACTTGAAAAGCTCAAAAATTGGTTAAAAGTGTCTCCCAAAAAATATCTACCAACCACTTAAAGTTTGAAAATTTTAAAAATATTAGGGTTCCCCTGTTGGCTTCTATGGAATATAAATCATGTTTTTGTTTCTCAAAGCACTTTCAATGCCATAGCCAATACGTTATTGACCCAAATAAATAAATTGATAAAACGAAAATTCCAATTGCTAACTACTATGTTATCATTCAATAAATAGAAAAAAATGGTTAAAGATCGTTTTTTATCTCAATTATTGATTTTGAGTTCAAGTTCGACTCTCAGAATATAAATATATTTTATGATAAAATTTTACTATTTTTATGATCTTTTTCAATTCATATAAAAATTAATCTGAATATAATACGTTTTATGTGTGTATACAAACTCGTTCAAGATACCTTATACTTTGATAAAATAAATTATTAAGTTACATCAGTATGATTTTTTACAAGCCATTCTTTTCTTGTCCCTGTTTTAGACCAAAACAGGATTCATCTGTCAAATGAAAACACACATTTATAAATCCACTACTCCAATTTAAGTTTGATGCTTACATTAGGGGGTGGCAAGTTGCTTTTTGGAACATTCTATAAGTGCCAATAGGCCTTGGTGGCATCATTGTGATTTCTATAAGAAACACGACATCTTTAATTGCGACTTTAAATATTTCTAATAACAAGGGATAGTTGATGCATGTTTGCATGGGTCTTTCTAAGTAAGATTTTAAAATTTAACATGTTTCTTTAAGAATAAAATATAACAATATATGGACAAACCAGTAGTGATCTCTTTAACCGAATAAAAAATAAAATTTATTTGGAAAATGATAAGGTTCCCTAGTTACCATAAAATTTGTGATATTTACTAACTCTAATGATAAGTATGTGGTTGACATGTATTTTTATTATGAGTATGGATGTATGGGCCGGTAAGGCTATTTTTACTTATTATTGGAACCAACGAGGTCATTGTATTAAATTGAGCCATGTTGCCATGAATTTGTACAGACTGTATTTTGGGTAGAGCTCCCCGTACAAAGGAGACTCTGCCCGATTTTCATTAAATACATGTTGACATGTAGTTGCATACTTGTAATATTGTTATTTTTATTAAATTGTACATGAGTATATAGAATTGGGTGCTTGAGCTCATGAAATTGTGACATGTTGTAGGAACTTGTTGGAACAGAGTAGTCGTTGCTTAATTTGTTGCGTTATTGCGTCATAAATTTTGTTGAATTTCTGCGTGACAACAGGTATTGTTATATTCAAAGTTAATGATATACTTTTGTTTATTTTAGAAATGGTTTGTAATTTTCAAAATCTATTTCAGACATTTAAATGTTTGTCATGATTCAATATTGTTGAAACTCCGTTAAATTTTTATAAATACATGAAACATATTAAAATGAGTACTTTAAATCCTTTGAACAAATTATTATGTTTGACATATAATTTAAATTTGATTATTATTCCTCGAGATAAATATAAATATGAGCTCGGATAGGCAATGGATATGCTAGGTGGATAATGGATGGATAAAGCCTGAATTTATAATAGGGGGTTGGCGGTTTGTGGAATTGCAAAAATGTCGAGAATGTATGGACGGTGAAAAGATAAGAAAGTGTCCATGTAATCATCATGAAGTGTCAAAATAGAATTATTTAGGCGAATGTTTGTTAAAGTGCATCTTGGAAGGAAATGGATTTAAAACAAGCAAATTATTATCGTTGGTATCATCATGGAGAAACCTATGTGCCTCGGCCAATAGGAACAAAATGTTGCGTAGAATTGATGCTTTTGTACATCTGAGCATGGTGAGACATTCAATGCTGTACGGAGTCTATGGTGTGTAATCTTTGCTGGTCCCTCTTTTAGTCGATTGAAATAGAAGAGGCCCGATCCTAACACACCATCTTTTGATATGCTCAAGCATCAGAAACCCAAGAGGTGTGGAATGGGAACCCTTATGGCCATTCGATTATCTGCTGGTGTCGAGATTGTTGAATATTAAAAATTTGAACACCATATCTACGAAAGGAATGCTATGATGGGGAATTTATATACATTGATGAAAATTGCTTAGGCCGATAATCTAATGATAGATAACTTTATAGCACAAAAGTTAGTGAGGTTTGGGTTTTGCCCGAGTTGAAAGATTGATTGTTGTGAGAATAATTGTATGCTATCTTGGGGTGAAAGTGACTTAAGTTGTTCTGAGATTTGTTCTCATCCTCGTTTTAAGAATAGCGTGGATCTTCCAAGCATAAGAAAAATGTTCTGTATAAGAAAATGTACTACTTTCCTATAACTCTCGATCACGGAGATTGTATGCATCGATGCAGCTAAAGCATATGAGGTGGCATGCGAGCAGCCACATGGATAATTGGTATCATGCTTCATTCAAAACTCTCCTACTTGGAAGCATTTCAATCGACTCATCCATCATTTGCATCGGCGGGAAATGTGAGGAGTTGGGTTTGTGCCTTGATGGGTTCCAACCATATCAGGTCAATGATATTCATGTTGGCTGTATGTGCTCCATATAATTTGCCACCTTGGATGTGTATGAAGGAAGAGTATATGTTTTTAATTGTCATTGTTCATGGGCCAAAAAATCCTAAAAACAATTTGGATGTTTTTCTCCAACCACTCATTGCTGAGCTGAAAGAATTATGGGAAGTTGGGATAGAAACATATGATGTTTCTAAGAAAAGAAATTTTCAATTGCAAGCGGCTCTTATGTGGACAATAAGTGATTTTCTTGCTTATTCGATGTTGTTAGGTTGGGGTATTGCGGGAAAGTATGCTTGTCCTTATTGCATGGAAGATTCAAATGCATTTTCTCTTACAAAAGGAGGAAAAATGTCATGGTTTGACAATCATCGAAAGTTTTTGCCAGAAGATCATTTATGGCGAAGGAATAAGAGATGGTTTAGGAAGGGACGAGCTGTTCAAAAAAGTGCACCACCTATATGGTCAGGTGTGGACCCAATTAATGAAATTGATGATTTTGGGTCTAAGAAAGTGACAGAACTTGGTGAAGAAGAGATAAATCGTAGAATCCAAAAATCATGTGGATGTGGTTGGAAAAGTATCTTTTGGGACTTACCTTATTGGAAAACCAATCTCCATTAGGCTGGTTGGATGTTATGCACATTGAGAAAAAATTTTTGATAATATTTTTAATCTGTTGATGAATGTTAAGAGGGAAAACCAAAGATAATCTGAAGTCTAGGGAAGATTTGAAGAATTTTGCCATCGATCTGAGTTACATCGGGATGAAAATGCAAACAAATATCCTAAACTTGTTACATTGGATAAAGATGGGAAGAACAACTTTGTAAGTGGATTAAAGTTGAAGAATTTCGGATGGTTATGTTTCTAACTTGGGCAGATGTGTTGATTTGGGTGGGAATAAACTGTATGGAATGAAGAGTCATGATTGTCATATTTTTATGCAGAGATTAATTCCGATTGCATTTCGTGAGTTATTGCCTGCAAATGTATGGCAAGCTTTGACAGAGTTGAGCATTTTTTTTAAAGATTTAACTGCTATAGTCATAACAGAGGATGACATGAAACGTTTGGAAGAAGATATTCCCATTGTGCTATGTAAGTTAGAGCGCATATTTCCACCAAGTTTTTGACTCCATGGAACATCTTCAATCCATTTAGCTTATGAGCAAGAGTTCTTTGGCGGTGCAATATAGATAGATGTATCCATTTGAGCGGTGGTTTAAAAACATGTATTGTATTGATACATATTAATGATATACATCTTATGTAATAATTAAAATCAATTCTTATTTTAGAATACTTATTGCAAGTTGAGAATAATGTAGGGAATAAAGCTAAAGTTGAAGGTTCAATATGTAAATACATACTTGGTTGAAGAAGCTTCATCATTTTGTGCACATTATTTTCAACCTGTCGTATATACACGACATCGAAAAGTGCCGCGCAATAGTGATGGTTGTGGATTTGATTTGGAAGAAGATTATGAGATGCTTTCCATATTTAAATGTGTTGGTCGATCATTGGGAAAAGCAAAACTCAGACGTTTAACTGATATGGAATACAATGCAGCTCGCACGTACATATTGTTAAATTGTGATGAAGTAAAGTCATACATTCGGTAAGTAACTAACTATGCGATTCTGTATTCATATATATTTTTTAAATTTTTGCAAAGCATAAATATAATATAAAATAATAACACTAAATTTACTTTATGTATATAGAATCTTTGAAGCAGAGTTGAGGCAATTTCAACCTTATATATTGAAGTTTTAAGTGATGCAAAACTTGAGGCAAGAGTTTACATTATGGTTTGAGAATTATGTAAGTAATTAATTTGTAGAATATAAATGAAATAATATGTAAATATTTCTATAAGTCATTAATTTCTTATAATTGTTATATATAGAGCAAATCTATAATCATGCAACATCTATAACCAAATGATCAAAGACCTTGCAAAAGGACCGCTTTATAGGGCGAAATCATTTTCAGGGTATTATGTTAATGGATATAAGTTCCCACCTGGAGGAACGATGGTTCAAATAATTAGACAATGAATAGTGGAGTGTGCATAAAAGGTTCTAGCCATAGTGTAAATGAGCTAGAGTACTATGGTCTATTGCAAGAAATTTTGGAGTTAGAATACCCTGCTCTACCAATAAAGAGAATTGTATTGTTCAAGTGTTCATGGTTTGATCCAATCTTGAATCGTAGTCGAGAATTCACCACAGTACAAACTTGTGAATGTCGAGTGGAAGAGTATTCGATAAATATGAACCATTTATTCTTGTTGTGCAAGCTGCGCAAGTTTATTTTGCATCTTATCCTACTTTGAAGAGAAATGTGAATGATTGGTTAGCTATTTGCAAAATAAAAGCAAGGGGAATTGTGGAGGTACCAAAGTCAAATGCATGTCTACCTTCTGATATGATGGCATTTCAAGAAGATGTTAGCGATCAACATGGAATTGATGCGGCACTAGATGACAGACATCAATTTCTAAACGATGAAAATTGTTCATTTGTTCACATGAATAATACTGAAATTGAGAAAATCTTTGAATTGGCTTGCAGGTGAAGATGATGAAGCCATCGATGTAGAGCGAGATTTGATGATGATGATCAAAAGACAGATGTAGGTAGAATTTGATGATGATCTTTGAAGACACCGATGTAAGCGAGAATTTGATGATGATGAAGATAGTGAGAGACCAAAAATTTAATGATGATGACGATGATGATGATGACTAAATAATTATATTCATGTTTTATTGTAATTATTTCAAACAATACATATGGAATTTACTATTTAATGTTATAATTAATGTAAGACCGTGTTAATATTTTTTACTTAAATTTTAAGTATATTCACCATATATTTTTTTTATAGCTATGAGCAGCATACCGACCACTTCAGGTGCACATGGTGAGGATGTCCTCACCACACCACCGTTATCTCCGGCACGTACTACAGTCACAGTTCTTTCTGCAGCATCATCTACTGATGGAACAAGCAAACTATTGATTAGAGTTGAAGCAAATAAGTAAGGAATTTTCCTTTATAATTTTATCTTATGTATTATTGTAGGTGTTTGTTGTGTGTGTATGACATTGTTGTTTTCAAGTTTGTATGTGTTTATGATATTGGTATCATTATGATTGGTTCTCCTATTTATTTTTATGTTGAACATTATTTTTTTTTAGGTTGGTTCCTGTAGGTAGCCCTTTATTTCCTCCAGGTCAAGCAGTATCTACTTACATGCTTGGAAAATTTTGTGAAAGACAAAACAGCTGCATTATAGTGGAAAGAATCTCTCAAGAGATAAGACTTTTATTGGGAGGAGTTTAAGGTTAAAATATTTAGTATATTTTTGTGTGAATAAAATAAATTTAATAAGGATTTCATAATTATTAATTTCTATTGTTATATTTAACAAATAAAAATATTCTTATTTCATTATTTATAATTATTTTGTATTGCAGAAGAGGTACCAGGACCCAAATGGATGAAGAGACTATTAAGAGCTGTTGGTGGCAAAATGTTAAAACGCAGTACACCAAACATGTCCACATTTGGAGGCATTCTAAGGATGGCAAGCCCGGTTGTGACGCCCCAAATCCCGAGGGTCCGTTGACTACCCTTCAACCCGCGGAATACTCGTGAATGTCGGGTGACCCGACATTTTTCACGAAAATCGGGCAGAGTCTCCTTTGTATGGGGAGCTCTACCCAAATACAGAACCTGCATAAACCTGTCCCAAACAGTCCAATATAACAGTTTATGATTTAAAACGGCCACTTGGGCCCATAAACAATACTCGTATACATGCTGACTATGAATCCAACTATATACCCAATAGTTGCAAAGAGTTAATATGTTTTACTCTTATCTGATACATACATTAAACTTAAAAGTTCTAATACATGTATACATCAAGCCTCAACCCGGCTCTCTTCTAATCCTCGGTTTCTAGAGTTAAACCGTCCCTCGCACGCTATGTACAGTAAAATAATATCCCTACGACGAGGGTGAGCTAATGCTCGATAGTGGAATCGCCACAAGTGGGCTACTCTCCACCTAAGTGCGGTGCAATGTTTCCAATAAAAACACGTTGAGCAAATGCATGATCCTACTTGAATGTCTACATGACCAACTCAGATCCCGAGTCCTCACCGACTCCATCACACACGCCTAAGCCTCGTATGAAAATTATTATTTTGTTTGTTTGTGGACAACCCTCCGATGTGTATATATCAATTGGTCGCTCCGACGATTGATATATTATTTGTTTGTGGACTACCCTCCGATGAATATCAATTGGGCCGCTCCGACGATTGATATATTAATTTGAACTACCCTCAATAATTAATATTTTTGGAGCAACCCTTCGAACCGTTTTCTCTAGACTCATCTCATGCACTCACTCCTATAATCATAAGGTGTTTGGTGCATATGGAGATACATGTATGCCAATTCCAATCTGATCTAATTCACATGTAAATATATAAACATGCATATATTTACAAAACAATCAATTCACACAATGTAATCATGTAAATTCTCATTTCATACATCAAAAAATTAGCTCGATTGGGCTAATGATCAGAAGCACGAGCAATTTAATTTAAATCCTTTCTGACGAACACATATTTTCACAAAAATATGTTTTTAGAACACTGTTTCGGGAATAGTGAAACCCTCGGTTACTATTCTCGAAAAATCACAAATCATCGATTCACTTTGTGAACCCGCATTTCCCGGCCACTTTTGGCCTCAATCCAATCAATACATGATTTATTACAAATTTGGTGAAATGAAACACCCAAGCGACCCTCAGTTGCAGACTCGACATTTTGGTTTCAAAAATTCACATCATTGATTAAGGTTTGGGATGATCAACAAACTTAACGGTCTCATTCGACTCAAACATTTGTAAAGTACTTAAAGCGGGAATAAAACGCAAGTAGGGAGAAACCCCTACCTCTCGGAGTTTGAGGAAACTCCCTAAATCCAGTACCCACGTGAAGCCTTCTCTGCGTAGAATAGCTTTCATTCTTGTCCCGAAGACTGCCGACGGTCGGATCGCCCGTATTTTTAGAGAGAAGTTTCTCTCTCTCTAAAGAAAATCTCCATTTTCTCGTTTTCTGCTGCTACTGGTTCTCCATTCCTCTTTTTTTGCTTTTTGACATTTTAAGAAGAACACACTACTACCTATTTTGGCATTATCCTCATTTTAATCAAATTTCAAAATGACATCTACGTCCCTTCTTTTCTCAGTTTTGACATTCGGCACTATCCGTGATTATTTTCATCATTTCTCTACTCCTTACTTATGTACGTAGATCACTGTTATATGAGCTTGTTGCATCAAAATTGGTTTTTCACGGCACGAACGCGATGCCTCAGCGTGTAAGTGTCTCGAATTCGATGAGGCCCTACGTGCTAGCTAGATTTCACGAGACGATTCCAACGGTGAAATCCGTTTCATCATCCGAGATCTAGAGAATAAATTACGGATTTTTAACTGAAATTAACAATTTTGTAATCGAAATTACGATTTGCCTTTTAGAAATTGGAATTTACCGATTCTTACACGGTTGTGTGACGAGAAATTTGGGAATAATTGGAAACAACATTGGAACTTGCAGAATGGAAAGAAGGCTCTCGAAATCTAAACAAAATCGTTTAAGTGGTAGTGGTCACACAGTATCGGTTTGACTAAGCATACGTGTGGATCTTGATCTATGGTGGAGCATTCTTTAAAAATGGTAAATTATTAATTATTTAGTGTTCTAATTTTTAGTTTTTATATATATTTTTTCAATTTAAACTTTTTAAACATGTAATTACTAACTTATTGTGCTTAAAGACTGAAGAGTTACAGCGTATTGATAGTTGGGAACTATTCAGAAAGTGCATGAAGAAAAAGATGGAACATTTGTGGATGCAAATCAAAGCAAGTGAATGTAGGTTCATCTTTATTATTTTAGTATTTTAAAGTTATTTAATTGTTAAATCATAAATTTTAATATTAACCCGAACAATTTTTAAATTTAGGATCGCATGGAGGAGTTGGTGTCTTACAGCTACTCGACCTTTAGATGATGGTTCTAGCCTCCACCGATTGACATAGACCTCTTTATTTTGAGGTTGTAGGTGGAGAGAAGGAAATTGTATATAGTCTTGGATCACTATACGCATCTATCTATCCTTCCTCTGTCGAGGAATGCAGGGAGCTCACTCATCGACATCTGACTCGAGTTAGAGAGGGTGTGCGACGGGAGCTTGCGCGGATAAGAAGCGAGGAGATGGATAGAGCAATTGCCGAGTTAGCGCGCTGAAGGGCGTTTTCATGAGATGCGAGAAGCGAGATGGGGCGTTTCATGGAGGCGGATGCAATCTAGTCAGCAGTTTAATGGATCCAGTCTTACGCACCTTAAACTGTGATGAAACTGCTTTAATGTTGGATGTGTAAAACATAAATGTTTATTATTAGTTATGTTTCACTTATATAACTTTTTTTTTATGTATACTGTTTAATGTTTTAGCATATGAAAGACATTTTTAATTATTAAATTTTAATTTTCTTCTAATTTTATTAAAATGTATCAAAATATATTCCAATTAAAAATAACATTTAATTTATAAAAATTATATAAAATATAACAATATGACAAAAAATAATAGTGAATAGTGACAAAAAGTTATTGTAGTTTTGTCACTAATTAAATGTTAAAATTAATAAGATTTCTATGCTAATCCATCACAAAAATTATAGGATTTTTGTCACTAATCGTCACAATTTTGTAATGGATTTTGTCAACATTCTATCAATTTTTGTAGAAAATACATTTCATGATGAAATTTAGTGCGAAACTATTTTTCGTCACAAAATTGACAGTCTGATCATCCGTCACAATTTTGTGGCCAGTTTATGTATGTGCATACCGTCACAAATTGTAATGAAAATAGTGACAAAACTCCGTCCTGGTTTTGGCGAAACACGTTTTTCCATCATGCGAGATTTTTGTGGCCGAACTATTTCCGTCACAATATTTTGACTGATTTCCGTCAAAAATCCGTCACAAAATTTTTGATGGAAAAAAGAATTAATCACAATTTTTGACGAGGAAAAAATTCCGTCACAAATATTTGTGAAAAAAATTCGATCCTAGAATTTTTGTGAAAAAATTTCCGTCCTGAAGCTAGTGACGACCCGATATTGTGACAGAAAATTCCGTCACAAATCCGTCACTAAACATGATTTGTGACGGAATTGTGACGGAAATTTTCGTCACTATTTTTGTTTTTTCTTGTAGTGAATTTCTAGTCCATTTTTCTTAAGAAATGAAGGGTGATTTTTTTATTATTCTTGGTCTACAATCACCACTCTACATCTTTTTCTATCATTTTTCATTCTCATTAAAATGATTCTTCTACAAAAATCTAGATTTTTAATTTATTTTTTCGTGTTTTTGTCGTTGTCTTGTGAGACATGTTTTTGTCATTGTCTTGTATGACGTGTTTTTGTCATTGTCTTGTATGGCATTTGGTTGGTATCGTCTTATTACAACAGTTTTCGTCGTCTTGTTGCAGTGCTTTCTTGTGTATGGGTGATTCGAATAACAAAGTAGGTTCGATCAAGCATAAACATCAAATCAAATCATGGTCGTTAATATACTGTAGAACTAAAGTCATATGTATTCTACTCATTAGAATTATCAAATATATAAGTTTTAAGCTGATTCATTATACTATTAACTTGAATGTTGCGTTATTCTCTAGAGTTTTTAGCCAATTTAATTACGTGTTTTTATCGAATGTATTATTAATTTGAATCAATAAATTTATTCTCCATTCAAAAAAATTCTTGAATAAAACTAAGGGCCTCCGTTTGTTATCCATCTCTTGCACATTCTATGCCTTTTATATCAAAGAGTTGGAATGACCCTTCCATATGGTGACTTTCCCATTCAAGCTTAATCATCACTCTTTCAATTCATTAGGTAAATTACTGAATTAACCTTAACGGGCTATACTTAACAAGCTAATCCATTCCTACAATCATAAGTTGCATTTTCCATTGTGTTTGTTCTTCAAAAATAAGGAAAAATTTATCACGTGACTTTAGAAAGATGAAATTAGATAACATTTAGGGTTTTGGAAGCTTTAAATTGGTCCCAAATCGCACTTATTATCATACCAGACAAATCTATTACCGTAATATAATAAAGCTACTACCATAACTTGTGTATTTACTATCATAGTGCAGATTCTCAAAACCAGTACAAATACAACCACTATGTAGTTTCAATTCTATTCTATTATAATAAATCCATATATATAAGATTGGAAATCATTCAATAGAAAAACCATTTACATAGCATATGTTATAATTTAGCTATAGACCATAATATACTAAATCTACTAGCATAATAAACTAAATCTATCACCATAACTGCTCTATCTACAACCATAGTGAAAACTTCTAAACCAACTACAAATGATGTCACTAAGTAGGTTTAATCCATTTTTAGCTGCTTCATCAGAGTTACGGTAGTATATCATTCAATAAATATACAATTTGAAGCACATAATACATAGTTTACCTAAACTACTACGACAACATATTAAATCTACTATCATAACATATTGAATCTACTACCATAACTGCTTCATCTACAACTGTTGGATTTTTAAAACATTTTGTAGCAGTTTTTAAATCAATTATAATAAGTGTGAATGAATTGTATATTTAATTTTTAGTTTTTAAATCATTTATAATAAGTGTGAATGAATTGTATATTTAATTCTCAGTTTTTGTTTTTGCATTTTAAATGGCCTTTAAATTGTTATTAAATGGGTTTTAATTTTTTTTTTGTAACCTTTATTTTTAGAGCCTATATACTGCCGTGTGTTTTCATTTGTGAAATGAGCTTTTTCATTTGTGTTTTACATATAATATTACAAAGAAACTTGTTAGTGTGGGAGATAGAGTAAAGGTGTTTCTAAGGTTCGTTGGAGGAATTTTAGAAGTGCCTTATCCGGAATTCTTATTGATTCGTTGTATTCTGGGAGACGAACGTTGCAGTTGAAACAAGCACCATGTGTGGAGTGAATTCGTCTTAAGGACACTGTGAAACACATGCCTCAAATCTAAAGATATTGTATTTGTTTAGCAACATGTTTATTATTATATTCATAATTTTATTATTTTGTTATTTGTTATATTTGTCTGTTCAATAATGCTTACTGTTTTTCTAACAATCTTAAGACGAAGTCGTAGCAACAGTTGAACATATAATACCGAGAGGGAAAAAAAATGACCTTTACTCTACAGGTGTACAGTTTCGGGAAAAACGGGAAAAAAAATTGAATTTTCAAACTAACATGTAAATTTTTAGACCGTTTTTTTCCAAGACTTAGTTACAATTTTTGGGACCTAAATTAAACATTTTGAATCATTTGATCTCTAGCCCATGTCGGGACGAAGAGATTGACCTTGAATCCTTTGGAATTGATGGCGAAATTGCGATTTCCGACCCCGGTGGGAAGCGGGTAGAATCTAGAAAGCGGAGTCCGCAGGTGGTTGTGCGCGGGTTGCACGTTGAAGTGGGTCTAGGCATGTGGGCTTATGAGCTGGGTTGAGTAGCTTATGTACGCGGGCTGGGCTACCTTGCAGTTGGCCCGATTGAAGCGTGTTGTCTTGGAGTGCGCTGATGCGACCCTGACATGGCGTGATGACGTGGCATGCGTGCTGACGTCATCAAGGAATATATATATATATATATATATATACTTCCCTCACTTAAAATATTATTTGTTGCAATTTTTAAAACAATAAATTAATAGTTTCTTGTTTAGCAACAGGAAAATGGCCAATGTGGAGGCAACGACCATCCTTACCTGGCTTACAAAGTGCCTACCCAGCTATATTTGTTGTGGCACGAGTGCCTACCCGTATGGCTTGTTAGATGAACCATGCGGAGGGATCGAAAAAATTCGGTGGTTTGAATTTCAAGAGGTGGCAACAAAAGATGATGTTCTATTTGACCACCCTCAACCTTGCGAGGTTCTTGACTGAGGATCTACCAAAAGCAAATGAAGATGATAGAGATTCTCCCATGGCGCTTGACGTGTGGAAAAGTTCCGATTATTTGTGTCGTAATTATGTGCTGAACAATTTAAGTGATCCGCTATACAATGTGTGTAGCATGAAGAAATCAGCTAAGGAACTGTGGGAGTCTCTAAACACGAAATATAAAACCGAGGATGCTGGTACTAAGAAATTTATGGTAGGCCGGTTCCTGGATTATAAAATGGTGGACTTAAAAACTGTGGTGAGTCAAGTTCAAGAGATCCAAGTGATCCTGCATGAAATTCATTCTGAAGGGATGATTGTGAGTGAAGCCTTTCAAGTAGCTGCTATCATTGAAGCTACCACACATGGAGGGCTTGAGAACACCTCAAACATAAAGCGAGAAATATAGGATGAACGTCAAAGAACTAATTGTTAGACTTCGAATTGAAAAAGACAACAGTCTTTCTGAGAAGAGGGTTTCATCTCAGTATGAAATAAATACTAATGTAGCAGAGCATGGTCAAAGCTCCAAGTTTGAAAAGAAAACAAGCAAAGGGTTCAATTTAGGACCAATAGGAGGAATATCAAAGAAGCAGAAATTCCAAGGAAAATGCTTCAATTGTGATAAGATGGGTCACAAAGCGGAAGATTGTAGACTGCTAAAGAAGAATAAGAACAAAGAGGCATATGTGATGGAAGAAATCACACAAAAGATTGATGACTTGAACCTCTCAGTTGTTGTCTCTGAAGTGAATCTTGTTGGGTCTAACCCTAGAGAATGGTGGATCGATACTGGTGCAACCCGCCATGTTTGCTCAGACAAGAATATGTTCACTTCCTTCAAGCCGATTGATAGTGGGGAGAAGTTGTTCATGGGTAGTCTGCGGCGTCGAGATCGAGACGAAGGTGATCTTGAAGATGACATTTGGAAAAAACCTAACACTAAACAATGTGTTGTATGTGCCTGAAATCCGCAAGAATCTCATTTCTGGTTCATTGTTGAACAAGCATGGATTCAGGATGGTGTTTGAGGCTGACAAGGTTGTCATGTCAATGTCGGGGTTGTTTGTGGGGAAGGGATATGTATCAAATGGTCTTGTCAAATTAAATGTAATGATTGTAAAGTCGAAAATTATGAATTAAACAAATGCTTCTTTTGTTTATGTGCTTTAGTCTTCCAATTTATGGCATGGTAAACTAAGGCATGTTAATTATGGTTCTCTAAAGATAAATTAACCATCATATTCCATTCCAGATTGATATCAAACATAGTGTGAGACTTGTGTTGATAAAGTAATGGGTTATCTTTTCAAGCGTTGAAGAAAGAATCTGAGAACGCTGGATATGATCCATAGTAATATTTGTGATTTAAAGTTTGCACCAACAAGGGGTGGCAATAAGTATTTTATTGCTTTTGTCGACGATAGCACAAAATACGGCTATGTGTATTTTCTTAAGAGTAAAGACAAAGCTTTAGAGAAATTTATACTCTATAAAATTGAAGTTGAAAATCAGTTTAGTTGGAAAATTAAGTTGATAAGGAGTGATCGTGGTGGTGAGTATGTAACACATGTTGGTGATTACTGTGCACAACATGGAATTAGACATGAGGTCACTCCACCATATTCACCTCAGTCAATTGATGTGGCTAAAAGGAAAAATCATACCTTGAAAGAAATGATGAATGCAATGTTAATAAGTTCTAGGTTGCCTCAGAACATATGGGGAGAAGCCATTTTGTCGGCAAATTACCTTTTATATAAGGTACCCCAAAAGAATGAACAAAAGACATCGTGTGAGTTATGGAAATGAAGACAACCTTCCTATAAATACCTACGAATGTGGTGGTGTCTTGCCAAAGTGGCAGTACCTACACCTAAGAAAGTGAAAATAGGTCAAAACTATTGATTGCATTTTCATAGATTATGCACAAAATAGTAGTGCTTATCGATTTCTAGTGTATAAGTCTGAAATCCTTGATATACACAAAAATACAATAATGGAATCAAGGAATGTGTCGTTCTTTGAACATATTTTTCCATGTAAGTTTGACGATGAGGGACCAAGTTCGTCTAAGCGAACGTATAAGACTATGAATGAATATAGTCAGGACCAAAACCAAGAACAAGAGGTTGAAGATGAACCTAGATGCAACAAGCGAATAAGGATAGAAAAATCTTTTGGTCTAGATTTCCTTACTTATTTGCTGGAAAATGAACTTCAAAGCTTCCAAGAAGCCGTGAACTCTCCAAAAGGCCCTTTATGGAAAGAAGCCATCAAAAGTGAAATTGATTCCATCTTATAGAATCATACTTAGGAACTAGTGGATCTTCCTCCGAGTAGTAAAGCACTAGGATATAACTGGATTTTCAAAAAGAAAATGAAAGAAGATGGAACAATTAATAAGTTTAAGGCAAGACTTGTAATTAAAGGTTATAAACAAAAGGAAGGTCTTGATTACTTTGATACTTATTCTCCGTGTGAGAAATAAATTCCATGGAAATGGTACTGCAATTGCACATTGCGGGGAATTTGGAAGCTCATCAAATGGATGTAAAAACTGCATTTCTTAATGGGGATCTAGATGAAGAGATCTACATGGATCAACCTGAGGGTTTTATATCTCCAGGACAAGAAAAGAAAGTTTGCAGGTTGGTAAAGTCCCTCTATGGCCTAAAGTAAGCACCAAAACAATGGCATCAAAAGTTTGATAGTGTTATGTTAGCCAATGATTTTAAAATCAATGAGTGTGATAAGTGTGTAAAATGGCTACGTTATATTGTGTATTTATGTTAATGACATGCTCATTATTGGTAGTGATGATAAAATGGTCAAAATCTACCAGGTATGTCAAGCCTGGGTTTAGTAGAAAGATATGGGACTTGCTGATGTGATTTTAGGGGTTAAAATCTTAAGAACCTCTGATGGACTTGTTCTTAGTCAAAAACATTATGTGGATAAATTACTGAATAAGTTCAGCAAAGATGATTCTGGTGTGGCAAGGACTCCCTTAGATGTAAATCTTCACATGTCTAAAAATAAAGGTGAGAGTGTATCGCAATTAGAGTATTCTAGGGTGATTGGAAGTCTCATGTACTTAATGAGTTGTCTGAGACCGAGATATGGCCTACACAGTTAGTAAACTTAGTAGATACACAAGTAATCCAAATGATGATCATTGGAAAGGAATTATAAGAGTATTAAGATACTTGAGATATACTCGTGACTATGGAATGCACTATACTAGATATCCAGCAGTACTAGAAGGATACTGTGATGCGAACTAGATATCTAATTCTAAAAACTCAAAGTCAACTAGTGGATATGTGTTCACGCTAACAGGTGCAGCAGTATCATGGAAGTCCTCCAAACAAACTGTTATAGCTCAATCCACAATGGAATCTAAGTTTATTGCTTTAGATAAAAGCGGTGAAGAATTTGAATGCTCACAGCCATTTCATAGAGGACGATACGAGGTGGCGAAACTTGTGCTGTATAAGCATTCATTGTGATAGTCAATCTGCTATAGGCAGGGCACAAAATATAATGTATAACGGTATGTCTCGACACATACATCGAAGACATAATACCATTAGACAATTAATCTCAACTGGAGTTATTTCTATTGACTATGTAAAGTCAAAGGATAACATTACGGATCCGCTAACCAATGGGTTGAATAGAGAATTAGTTGAGAAGTCATCTAGAGGAATGAGACTAAAGCCCATCAAATGAGAAGTTGATACAAAGGAAACCCAACCTAGTTGATTGGAGATCCTAAGATCTAGGTTCAAAGGGACAACCTAATTGTAAAGACTGGTTTGGATCATTGTGGGGGTTTAACTTCCTAACCATTCCTATGATGAAACAGTGATAGTCGTTAGAGATGAGGTTAAGCTTTTAATGATTCTAATGCGTCAGGAAATCTGAAAGGAGTCTTGGAGTATACTCATAGTTAAAGAATCACCTATGTGAGAGAGAAGAGGGGCCACTTCAAAGGAGAATTGTATTGGGCATAATTCTTTAGAAACTCTTGCAGAACCAGGGAAGATGTCCATGGCCAGCAGACATAGCGATTGAGAACTAAAGTACGGGAGGTCCTATGTGAGATATATCATCATTTACATAAACAACAGAGAGGTTCAAGGACATAGCGTCTACCTTTAGTAAGTAAAGTAAATATATTCTTATAAGGGAAGGTTCAAAGGATAAAACCTACCTATCTGTCACGAGTTTTCTTAAGTAAGGCTTTATCACGAGGTTGAGTCTTGTGTTTTGGCTTGATTCATTCATGTGGGGGTTGTTGGATTTTTAAAGCGTTTGTAACGGTTTTTTAAATCAATTGTAAGTGTGAATGAATTGTATATTTGGTACTGAGTTTGGTTTTGCATTTTACATGGCCTTTAAGTTGTTATTAAATGGTTTTAATTTTTGTTTTGTAACCTTTTTCAGTTTTTGTTTTCCAATTTTAAATGGCCTTTCAATTTGTATTAAATGGCCTTTAATTTTTGTTATGACCTTTTTCAGTTTTCGAAGCCTATATACAGCCTTGTGTTTTCATTTGTGGAATGAGCTTTTTCAGTTGTGTTTTGCGTATAATATTACAAAGAAACTTGCGAGTGTGGATGATAGAGTAAAGGTGTTTCTAAGGTTCATTGAAGGAATTTTGGAGGTGCCTTATCATGAATTCTTGTTGATTCGTTGACACACCCCCACCCCCTTCCAGCGGCGGGTGTGCCGGCCACTCCACAGGAATCCCCAACCGTTACCTCTAACGACTAAATCTGTAAGCGAAGCGCGTGACACTTTGCTTAAACCTCGTATAAAAATTTTTCTTTTATTTTTCTAACTTAGGATTTGGTAAAATCTTAGCAGCGGAAAAACCTCGGCAGCATGACGGCTGCCTATAGGACAATTTCAAATCTTGTATATACTAATTTACACTATATCCAAATATGGCAACCAGCATCCCAACACATTTTCACAATACTAAACTATGTACATACATATGTTCCATTATACATATTCAAAGTCTTTTCCTTACATAATATTCTTATGTGACACTTGTACAATGTCTGGAGAAATTCTATTGTGCTCAGTCTTGCGTACTGTACACAGAAGAAATAGTTTTAAATAGAAATAATGAGCTAAGCAGGCTCAGTGAGTGTCTTTTGTAAAAGGTTTTGCTTTTCCGGAAAACATCTCAAAATGTAAAACTCTCTTTTACAAATATTTTCCAGAAGCTTTACTTTGCTTTGCTTGCTTTAAAAGTTTCTAAAACTTTTATGTACTTGCTTGCTTTTAAAAGTTTATAAAACTTTTAATACTTGCTTGCTTACTTTGCTTTACTTTTCTTTAAAAGCTTATAAAACTCTTATTGCTTGCTTGCTTAGAAGTTTTATAAAACTTCTCAAAATTTCTCTTGCTTGCTTGTTTCTATCTTGCTTGAAAAGTTTCTTAAAACCTTTCACAAACCTTTTGCTTTAAAAGTTCTCAAAACTTTTTATAAACGGGGCAGCTCAGCTGCATGCTGAAAATAAACGGAGCACGGGCTCAATGGTTGCTAAAATCCGCAGGGCTTGAAACGGCCGATCGTTTGAAATCTAAGCGAGGCACGGAAACCAACCGTTTGCTTTAAACTACAAGGCTTTGGCGTTACGTGGGCAATGGTTGATTTTCAAAACTGTATATCATGCTTATAAAACATCAACCCTTTGGAGACTTATGCCTTGTTGTACCACTAGTGAACACGGGACTGTGCATCGGCCAGGTACTAGTGGAAGGACTGTGTCATCGCCTTTCTGGTAAATATGGTGGAATTGACACCATGTCGCCCCGTCAAATATTTAGTTAGGAGCTCACTTAACCTTATATATACTCTTATCGTGCCACGGTCTCCTTTAAATGCATGATGTATGACCTAAGTTTCAGACCGGGCAAACTAAATGCATGAGATCCCAACACCAGGTGCGTCTGAGAATACGCTCAATGGTTTCAACTGCTTGGGAGCTAAGGGAAGGCTGTTTCCTTGAGTATTCTTTTGCTTGCTTGCTCTTTGAAAAATGGTTTTACAATTTAAAACCATTTGCTTACTTGCTTGCTTGAAAAATGGTTTACAATTCAAAAACCATTTACTTACTTGCTTGCTTGCTTGAAAAATGGTTTTATCATTTAAAATCATTTGCTTGCTTGCTTGCTTGAAAAATGGTTTAATTATTCAAAACCATCTGCTTACTTGCTTGCTTGCTTGAAAAATGGTTTAATACTTCAAAACCATTTGCTTACTTTCTTTTTAAAAGTATGACCGAATGCATCCAGACCATTACTTTCTTTCTAAACTCATTGCTTTAAACATGGTTTACAATCAAAACCATTTAAACACCAGTGTAAAACAGTTTATAATAATAATACACTAGTATTTGAAAAAGGTTTAGAACACTCACCTCTTTGCTTGCTAAACTTGAGAGCACGATTCCACACTTTTCCCGCCTTTGCTTTTTAACCTACACACTCAACCGAATACGATGACAAATTAATCGCCTATGTATCACGTATAAACTTAACGTACTTCCTAGACTTAATCACACTCAACGAATATCGCCGAGGTAAAGCGAAGCTTCGATGAGGCGGCGAGGTACGCTACGTTTTTCGTCGAGTTCCAATCTTAGTTGAACCTTCCTTAATCATTTAATAAAGTTCCTAAACTATCGATGTACGAATTCGGGCTTAATTACACAAAAACACAGCATTCTGGGCATTTTGGGCTCCACATGTCTTAAATTTACTGGACTGTACGGTACATGTTGCATTCTTGTTGATTCATTGTATCTTGGGAGACGAACATTGCAATTGAAACAAGCACCGTGTGTGGAGCAAATTCGTCTTAAGGACATTGTGGAATACAGGCCTCAAATCAAAAGATACTGTATTTTTTTAGCAACATATTTATTATTATATTCATAATTTTAATCTTTTGTTAGTTGTTATATTTGTCTGTTCAATTATGCTTACTGTTTTTCTAACAACAACCATAGTGAAAACTTCTAAACCAATTACAAATGAGCCCACTAAGTAAGTTTATTCCATTTTTAGATGTTTAATCAAAGTTATGGTAGTATATCATTCAATAAATTTACAATTTGAAGCACATAATACATAATTTATCTAAGCTACTAACATAACATACTAAATGTACTACCATAATATACTGAATCTACAACCATAATATTAAGTATAATTTGCTTATTATCGGATATATTATGTATGACTAACCATGATTACTTTTCCATTCAAGAAATAAGATGTCAACGTATTACGTAGTCTTTATTGGTCGTAAACATGGAGTTTATGATTCTTGGTTTGAATGTCAATGAATGGTGCTTTTCTATAAAGGTGGGCTAAACAAAGTTTACAAATCTCACGACAAAGCAATACGAGTTTGGTCCCTCTATCGACCAAGATGGAAGAGAACTAAAGGAGCTGCAATGTCCTCTTCATTGAGTACCAAATATGGATATGAAGACAATCACTACATGCAAGATATTGCAAGTGTATTGCTTGTATGTTTTGTTCTTGGATCTCTAACAACATTATTGTACCCAATTGTAATTAAAAAATTATTGTAATACGTTTACAAACCCATTATTTATTGTATGCTAGGTGTTTTTCAATGTCAAACAATGAAATACTATATATGTAATACTTAAACTAACAGCCATTATGTATGGAATGAAAGATGGTTCGTTAAATTTTTTTTTTTTTTTTATGTACCTAAGTCTCTACTTGTATTTGTATACAATCACATACTCGGTGTCGATGTCAAAATGGAACTCATACAAAATCACAACAATAATCTACGTTCAAAATACCATAGTTAGGCGAATATGCTCTCAGAATAATTGGGCGTTGTGGGTATTGGGCAGTTTAACAAAATATATTTTTGAAATGGTGCATTCAAATGGGGATATCGACTAAACGGACACACACCATGTCCAAAACCTTCATCTAGACAGGCTTTCGGACCCACTATAGATTAACTAGACGCACATGTCATAATTTAGCTAAACTACTACCATAATATACTGAAACTACTATCATAATATACTGAATCTACTACCATAATTGCTTCATCTGTTACAATAGTGAAAACATCTAAACAAACTACAAGTCAAGCCATTAAGTAGGTTTAATCCATTTTTAGGTGCTTAATCAAAGTTAAGATAATATATCCTTCAATAGATATACAACTTGAAGAACGTAATAAATTGTTTAGCTAAACTAGTATCATAATATACTATAACTACTACCATAATGTACTGCAGCTACTACCATAGATGTTGCATATACTATTATTCTAAAAAATTCTAAAACAACTACAATTAAGGCCATTAAGTAGTTTTAATCCATTTTTAACTTATTTTCATGGTGTATTATGGCAAGATATTACACAACATGCTCTTAAATTGGAACCAACTACAAGTTAAAAATAAAACAATGCCAGAACAAAGTAATTAACTTACATGAGCACTGCTTTCTTTTAACACTGCTTTCAAAGAAAATTTACATCAAGTCACAAAGTAATTAACTTAAATGAGCATTGCTTTCTTTTAACACTGCTTTCAAAGCAAATTTACATCAAGTCTTCTACAATCACATTTCCACTAAATATTACACGAACTTAGTTGCAACAAAGGAAACAAATCATACAATTATGTAGAATAGAACAATGCGCTTATGAAATATCAATATGACTTAACAACCTAACCAAGAGAGGGGGTGAATTGGTTTTCTCAAAAACTTTTCGCACAATAATAAATCTTCAATTTAAATAAATTAAAGAGATAAGGATAGAGAAAGCAAAACCCGGATTTATAGTGGTTCGGAACTTCCTTGCCTATGTCCACTTCTCCTCAACCTTCAACTAGTGAGGGTTCCACTAGTGAAAGTAGCTCCAACTTAGAGCTTCTTTACACTTGGATTATGGCTCCAATGGGCACCTCTTTAAGCTATACACACTCGAATTTCCAAGCTCCAATCCCGTGCTTGATTACACTTGGATTATGGCTCCAATTGGCTCTTCATAAATTCTTCAAGCTATACACACTTGAAGCTTTCTCACTTGAGCACAATGAGACACTCTCTCAAGCTCTCAAGATATTTCAATTACAACTCAAGCTTTTGATCAACACAAAAGTGCACTCTACAATATGTTCATGTAAATGAATGCACTCACAATCTTAGTTTGAGAATTGATTCACAAGAGAAATGATGGTTGAAAGAATATTCAACAAGTGTCTTAGTTGTTTAGTGATCCCTCACACTCTATTTATAGAGTGGGAACTCGACCGGTTCTTATACACTAGCCGTTATGTACTGAAAGTTACCGTTTTCTAGCCGTTTTATAGCCATTAGAACATTACCATTATCCAACCGGTCGACCGTTTCCTCTTCTGGATTTTGGATGAGCTACTGCATCCAACCAGTCGTGCCTTTCCACTCTTCCAATTCACAACCGGTCGACTGTTTCACCCGGTCGACACCAATCAATCGTCCGCCTCAACGGTTGCCCTTTAAATGTTCAATTTGATGTTTTGTTTAATTTCAAACATTTATAAACCTTAAATAAACATTTAAGCTCATTTTAGGATTATAAAAACTAAGGTTTTAAGCTTAAACTCATGTTTTCAAAAGATATGCAATTTAGGATTTGAAAACCGAGCTTGTGAGTGATGCATGATTAATGATGATATCCTAAAGTGCACCAAAGCATTCACCTTACATAGATTCCTAAGCTATCAAAATCTTCACTTGATGCTTGAGCTTGGAATCTTGGTTGCGATCTTAGTTCTTTGATTTGAGTAAACCATTTCAAGGAGTGGCAGTCCAACTTAATCATTATCATCTTTAGCATGTATTATCTTCGCATTTGATGTGATTCTTCAACTATCACTCAACTAACTCCAATATTGTGTAGTAACCAATAACCTTGGTTTGTTATCATCAAAACCTCAACTAGAGGTACCCTTGGGCTAACAACTTCAATTTGAATGAGGTCTTCAATTCCTTCAACTCCTTTAACTTTCTCTTCAATTCATTGACTTCATCAGTTCCTTCACAATTTCTAACCTTCAATGACTTCATATATTACTGAACTTCTCTGACCTCACCTCATCCATCCCTTTAGCATTTCAATCATTTAGCTTGAAGACGTTGATGATTCCCATAATGAGTATCGCATATCCAATACCTTGTTGGTAGATGTTCCAATAGAAACAAACTGTGTGCTCCTTCTTCAGTCTCATAAACAATGCAAAAATTTGCACATGGCCATGTGATGAGTCCTAAACTCATCTATTTTTAATTCATTTTTCTGGCATATTTTTAGAAGTTTATGATTCATTTTAATGCTGAATTATGGAATATTCACAAACTTTGTGTTTTACAGGTTTTAAATGAAAAAGAGACAATTCCAGTAAGAAAAGTAGAAAAATTGGCAAAGGCAAAAATGTCGTGACATAGTTTCAGATTGTTGCAACATAATCTCAATAGAACCAGTAGAAGCTATGTCACAACAAGCAACGTTATGTCACAACAAAGATCAAGTTGAACTAAAGCTGAAAACGAAGTTTGTCGCTACATTTCACAACTCAGTCGCGACATAATATGAGAAAAATTGATTGATAAATGTTGCGACAAAGAAGTGAGTGTTGAGACGTAAAGAAAGTCAGAAGACAAAACTTTGTCGCGACAAAGGATTTGTATGTTGTGACATTGATCAAGGCAAATGGCAGTTGAACTCATGTGCGCGACATTTCTAACTTCTGTGCATAACATAAAAAACTAAAGATGTGAGAAAAAGCTTTGTCCGCGACAAAGAAGACAACTATGTCGACCTGAAATCAGTCGGCATTTAAGGGTAAGTTTGTCGCGACAAACACAACATAAGGTTGAGGTGAACTCTGTCACGACAAAGACATCTATTATCGCGACAAAAGCTGAAAAGAATTACAAGAAGAATGTTGCAACATAGAAAATTATGTCGTGACATAATGAAGCACTGAAGACAAAGATCTCTATCGCGACAATGATTGAAAAGTTTTTGAACCAAATTATCGCAATATTATTAGCTCTATCCCGACAATGACCAAGCAATGGCAATAGAGTTTGTCTCAATAATAAAATTTATGTCGTAACAATAAAAGCTGTAGAGTAATAGATCTCTATTGCAACAAAGAAGTTTTAAGTCATGACATAAAATATAAGAGAAATGGGACAAGCCAAGACAAGTTTGTCGCGACAAAGATTTCAATGTTGCAACAAACAGTTTAGCCAGCGACAATGATCAAAGAAGGAAATATGTCGCAATATCTTCAAAGTCTGTTGCGACACAAAGTTCAATCTCAACAGTGCAATATAATAGAACTATGTCGCGACAAAGAAAAGATCTGTCACAACAACAGCAACATCTGTGAGAAACTCGACAAAGAAAATATTAATCGCCCAAAGGTAGAGGGCCTAGAAAGAATGTCACAACATAACAAAAATTCTTCTAGGATAAAGTAGAAGAAATTTGAAGGCAAAAATATTTGTCACAACATTTTTCAAGAGTAGCAAAGATGACAAGTTGGTTGCAACAAAGTTTTTATGTTGCGACACAAGACACTCATGTTTAGAGAATCACTAGACAACTTCAGTAGAACTATGTCGCGACACTGTCAAATTATATTGCGAAATAATTCAAGAAGAAAGCACAAAATTATGTCACGACAGAAACTGCAAGCCACGACAAGAGTTGGGAAACAAAAGATGACAACTACGTCGCGACAAAGCAACCAATTGGGCCAAAAAAACTTGGGATCCACAATTTCAGCCTTGAAGTGCGGCTCATCATTTGAAAATCTATAAATAGACGCATCTAGGGCACTGTGCGTAGTTTTTCGCAAAACTAGGAATTTCTGGGTAGCTAGAACTCCTTTGTATATTATTTTTCTTTTCTTTTATTTAGTTTTTTAGAGTAGCATTTTAGTTAGTTTTTCTTGGAATTGGGCAGTGATCTAGTGTGAAGTTTCGAGTTGGTTTTCTTTATAAAATTATATTTTTCATTATTGTCTGATTTAATGAATTTGAAAATTTTATAGAGTTCATTTATTTCAGTTCGTTTACAATTTTAGTGAATTTACCTTATCAGTTAGTCACTGTTCTTTGTAATCTAATTTGAAAGACTAAGCTCCACCTAGGATTGGATCGATGTCAACTATTGTTTTCTGTTAAACTTGAAAGAATGTCATAGTTTGAAATCCTGAATTTATTTAAGTGGTATTGTTCTTAAAGTTGCTTGTTCGGAATATTAGTAGCGTGTACCGAGAAAATGACTGTATCTCACTCTGATTTCCAGGAAGCCCTTTGAGTGACACGGAGATGAAGATTCCTAAGAGTATGGAGCTGTTATTTGGGGGTATGTTGAACTAATATTATGAAACTAATGAACTTTGAAAGACTACTTTGATAAATCACTGATTTACTCATGCTGTGAGGATTAGTCGGATGATATATCAATTTAGTTGATAAAAGGTTTCTCCTCTGTCTGATGAAAGGATCTTGACCCCGTGTTAGCTGAAATATAATCAAAGAGATAGAGAATTTTGTCAGATTCGATGGATGAGATACCAATTAAATTGGAGAAGGCTTGCATTATCCTGTCTATAGGGGCAAGCAGTTTTTAGTCCTAAGAAAAGGGTGTGAAGTACTGAGAAGGAAAAATACCTAGATCTTAGAAAGATGATTATATTCTACAAGTAACTAATTAGACTCATGTGTCCGAAAGGAACATGGATCTTTAATTAGTGAAATGTATGGTGTGTGGAGAAATCCAAGCTATACTACCTTGCATATTTGACAAGTTCAAATTTCAAACTCGTGGTTGAACCGATGTTATAAAATGATGCGGAAATTGATAATTATACATTGAACTATATCCTAGTGTTACTTACCCAGTGAACTTGTCAATTAAATTATTTTAAATTCTTTATATATAGTTATAGAATTTTATTTAGTTTTTTTTTTTTTTTTACTTTTCCTTTAGTTTAAAATCAAATCACTTTTAACTTTGGAATTCAAATAGAAAGGATCTTGAGTAAATGGGTAATTGATGTTTAGACCTTTCATCATTCCTCGTGGGAATGATATCTACAGTGTTTGAAATTTCTGATATATCGGCGATATATCGGATATCGGCCCTTAGGGAAGCGATTTTTTCTACCGAAAATCGTTCAGAGGAAAAATCGAAAAAAATCGGGAAATATCGGCGAAATATCGCCGAAATATCGGTCACTGACCGAAATATCGATCGACTTATCGGCGATGGAGGTCACGCGCGCGTGGGGAAAATTTTATGGCTTTTTCTCGTCGATATATCTCCGATATATCAGTCACTACATGTGTGGCTCAGATTTGTTGTGCAGAAGTTCCAACGGTCAAGATCTACCCTCCTTTTCAACGGCTAGTTTGGCGTCGATGGCAGTTGAATCGTGGTTTGATCAACGGCCCCGATTTCCGATTTAAAATGTCATCCAAGCGGTCAGTTTTGATCGGCGGCGGAGAATTAAAATAAACTTGATCCCGTGGCTGTGGATTGATCGATGGTTTGAAGAAGATCTAACGGTCGATTTTCACCAAAAATTAAATCCAATGGTTAGAATTAAATTTTAATTATATTTTGACCATCCTATAGCTTTTTTGACCCCAAAAAATTCTATAAATACTCTCAAAATCACTCTATTTTCTCACAAACTCTCTCTACTCATCCAATCTTCATTTCATCTCAAATTTATTTGCTGTTATATATCTCCAAAAAGGTAAAATTTTGGTGTTTAGGGTTGAAGTTTCAAATTTCAACAAGATTAATTAAGGTATGTACTTATTGTATTTATGTTTTGTGTACTTAATAGTTTTATTTATTTTTGTATTTATGTTAATTATATATTAGTTTGTTTTATAATTTCATATTATATTATAAATTTAATAAAATACAAATATATATTAGTCTAAGATAAATATCATATGCTACTATAGTTTTATATTAGTTTTTTTTTTTTTATAATTTCACATTAGATTATAAATTTCATAAAATACAAATAAATATTAGTTTAAGGTAAATATCATATAATAATATGGTTTTCTATAGTATAATAAATTTAATAGTAATGTATTCTTTAAAATAACTATACATTAGTTTTTTTATAATTTCACATTATATTATGTTCATAAAATACAAACATATATTAGTTATGAGTAAATATCATATAATAATATGGTTTATATAGTATAATAAATTTAATAGTAATGTATTACGTAAAATAACAATACATTAGTTTTTTTTATAATTTCACATTAGATTATAAATTTCATAAAATACAAATATATATTAGTTTAAGGTAAATATCATATAATAATATGGTCTTATATAGTATAATAAATTTAATAATGCGTATTCTTTAAAATAACTATACATTAGTTTTTTTATAATTTCACATTAGATTATAAATTTCATAAAATACAAAATATATATTAAGTTTAAGGTAAATATCATATAATAATATGGTTTTATATAGTATAATAAATTTAATAGTAATGTATTCTTTAAAATAACTATACATTAGTTTTTTTATAATTTCACATTAGATTATAAATTTAAAATAAAATATATATTAGTTTAAGTTTAAGGTAAATATCATATAATACTATGGTTTTATATAGTATAATAAATTTAATGTGTATTCTTTAAAATAACTATACATTAGTTTTTTTTTATAATTTCACATTAGATTATAATTTCATAAAATACCAATATATATTAGTTAATATTTGAATTGAAGTTATATATTAGTTATTATGTATGCATATTATCAATTAATTAATCACTTTCATGTTAGTTAATATTTTAAAGTAAGTTATATATTAGTTAATATTGTGTATATATATAATAAATCTGTAGTTTATATGAAAATAAATTCATTTTAATTGTATAATAATAGGATGGCTAGTGGAATTAATATTGGGCTAGGGTCAAGCGTAAATAATGCGTATGGAGAATAGAAATTGTACAATATGCAATTACGTGGTTTGTGATAAGGAGTGGTGGGATCCTTTCGCTTTAAATATCACTGTGGCCTTGGCAAGGTGTCGGGTTATTTATTTCGTCAACTGCTTGGAACATCTATTTTGTCTCGTATCACGAGACCATATGAGTTTAAATGCCTCTTGGCTCATAAACCAATACTCATAAAACCAATATTTTTATACAAAAGGAGTTTACAATTGTCTTTGATTCACGTTTATCTGGCGGGTCTTGTGCCCGAATTTTACAAAATACAAGGGCCATCTTGGCCGTTTCTTAGCTTCTAAGGTCGGATGCGTCCCATCCCCTAAGTACGTCTTGATTTTACGAAAAAATATATTCCCACGTGGGGTGAGCAAAGCAGTGAGTAGATTTCCCTATGAGTTTACTCCGCTAAGTGCGATGCAATGGCACCGATCATACAACACATGCTAATATATATCTCTTGCATATATTAACAAATTTAAATCATACATCATGTTATTCGAGTTTATAATAATAACATAAACTTGGCTCCATGGGCTAGGCACAATCCGTGATTCGTCTTGGAGCTGACCCGCGATTTCACAATCAACATGTTATTCACCCACTTAAGCGGCAGCCGCGCATCACGCAAATCACCGCAACGATGTGGGCTATCGAAGCCACCTTGAGATTTGTCGCTTTCGGTCAGATCTTTTGGAACCGAAGTCACGACCATCCAGGCCTCAACAAATCCCCATCCATTACATGACCCTTAAGCAAAAAGTAAAACAAGTAGGAGAAAAACCCCTACCTTTTTGGAGTTTGTCGAAACTCCCCAATCCCGAGTACCCGCAGCGTAGCCCCTCGGCGTGTAGACCCGGCATACTCTTAACATTTGAAATGACCGTCGGTCCGTCGTGGTAGATCTTAGAAGGCGGACTTTCTCTAAAACCCCATCTCCAGCCCTTTGTCCATTAAGTGTGAAGAAAATGAAAGTGGAAGATGATGTCTTCTCCTCGAAATTACAAGTTGCCCCTCATTTTCTTCTTTTCCGACCAGCTACACATGGCTCAATGTGAGCCATGTATCTCGACCCTTGGTGCCATGTGTCCTCCTTGAGGACATGCAAAAGTTGGTATTTGGTCTCCTGCCACGTGGCAGTTCTTTATTCCTGCCACTTGGCATCCCCTTCTAGCATCATGTGTCATCAGGCACCAGCCTTGAAAAGCGGCTGAAATCCAGGCCACCTCTCGGGATCACGAAAGTCGACAGGGTCACTAGATTCAGCGAGGCAGTTCCAACGGTGAAGTCGTTTGTCATCCAAGATCTAGAAAAATTTCGGATTTTGGCCAGAAATTGCATTTCCTTCCTTAGAAATGCAGTTTCGAGGTCAACACATCACCTATCACATTGGATCCCTCGATAAAAAAAGTGCCAAATGCATGCCTCGAAAGTGAAACAGAAATGAAACAACTTTTAGACCGGAGAAAATGAAAAATTGAAAGCGGTGATATAGAAGAAATTCGTATTTGAACTCACGAGCCTGATGGGGGACGATAGACATCTCGTGATGATGATGAGGATGAGGAGGAAGAAGAGGAAGATGTATATATGTATCCGGGTGATATGACCCCTGATGAAAGAGCTGATTTTCAAGCAACATGTGGTGCATCAAAAGCTACTGAATGGAGCTGACAACAAGAAGAAGGATTTATGAGAGGTAAAAGAAAAATGGGTAAATCTTTAATTAAATTAAATTTTATAAAAATAAACCGATTTCTAATTGAGATATTGCACTGTTGAGCCTTCACAATCGCAGCGGAAGACTAATCCAACAGGCGGCTTTGCAAAGATCTCAAGTGTGAGACAATGGATCCATCACACCTCTTGCTCCATCATTATACAAATCTTGACAGCAAAACAAAGAACATTAAAAATCTTTTCAAAGGTGGTTCAATCAAAGCGATGGGTCGACTAATCGACAAATTCTTCATATATAGAGTGTTGCGCCTCACAAGCGAGACTCTCACCACTTCAAGAACATGATTATTGGTGCCTGACAATTTGGTATGCTGACAATCACTTTTAGTTTCTAATAAATTATTATCTTATATTATAGTGAAAACTAGATAATTAATTTCATTAATTCTACTTGTAGGCATGGGAATAGAGCCACCATCTCCCATATGAAATCAAAAACAAATACTTGGATATGGAGTATAAAGACATGAAGATTATGTGAACATCAAAGGAGAAATGGAAGACTTATGGTATACGATTATGTCGATGGATGGTAGACGCGAGTGAGCATTATTAATTTCATGGTATATTCGAAAAGGAAGCACAATAATTCCTCAAGTCGGATTGATGCATCAGGCAAGATAAAAGACAACAAATATATTCTCGGTTTTTGTTGAAGAGGGCGTGATCGAGAGTTGGTGAAACAAATGTTGTCTGAATTATTTACGAGACCAATGGATCGATTTGTGAAGGCGAGAAAGTTGCTAATGAAGTCTGATTTATATTGGACTCCATGTGCAGCTTTTGCATTGACTTGATGTTTGAAGACATTGGTAAGGCTACGGTTGGAATTAATTGCAATACGCCAAAATCACGGCTTCATCTGATCATGGTTGGTTGCTTGCGAAGTGAAAGATGCGTGGTGGAGATATTGTGCGTCCGGGGGCAACAAGATTTGCGACAAATTACATCACCCTAGAAAGTCTTCTAAAATAGAGGGCTGATTTGAAGAAGATTTTTATTAGTGATGAATGGGCTTCTCACAAGCTTAGTCGATCGACCATTGGGCCGTGGTTGAAGTGCTCATGTTTGATCATACATATTGGGAGAAGGTCTCTAAGCTAGTATCAATCTATGAGCCACTATATACAGTTCTTCGCATTGTTGATTCTGAAGTCGTCCCAACACTGCCATTTGTGTATGAGTTGATTCGGGTAATGAAGCAAAATTTACATCAACTCAATGCCAAAGATTGGGTCAAAACAATCATCGCAGATCGTTGGGATAGAACCCTTAAACATCCTCTTCATGCAGTAGGTAACTAAGCGATATCTTAATCACACTTAGTGTATATTATTTTCCTTTTATGACATACTAATTCTAAATCACTTTTGTAGCATATTATTATTTGAATCCGAATTTCAATATAGACACAGGTTAGTAGTGACCACTGAGTTACTCCAAAACATTCTGATATTTGCAAGATTATCTTCTCTTTACTAGGCATTGGTAATTTTGGAAATGAGGTGCATCAATTGTAGTTTACAATTCTAAATAATTGAGGTTCAATTTAATTGGTTACACTTACATATACTGATTTGACATGTATATTTTTCAATTCACGACATAATGTTTGAGAGATGTGAAAGAGTTCGGTGATAGAGTAGCAATAGCCTCGAAGTTTAATGGTTCTGGTTAGTGTTATTTCTCATTAAAACATTAAAAAGTAAAGCCTATTATCATGTTATTATTAGATTTTGAATGTTACTTATTTTATTGCAGGCGAATGGTGGTTCATGTGTCAAACCACACTCCCATTGAAATTTGGCCATTAAGTTCTTTCCCAAGCGCATCTTCTTGACATGTGAGAGAATTGGAGCACATTTGCTCTAATACATACAAAACAAAGAAATCGGCTTGCTTACCCTGAAACCAACAATTAGTTTTTGTTACTATAACATGAAACTAAAGATCGTGATATGCAAGCGAGTCGGATAAAGTTCTTTGAAAAGAATTGCCTTGATTTACTCGGCAGCTGATAGAGTTTGGTGAAGAAGAGGATAATCAATTATTCAAATGGTTAGACCTCTCCATTTGGATGATGAAGATGGAAATCCTGATCCACGAATTGTTGCGCATGTTCGAGAAGCTGGTGTTGATGTTGACCGTGTTTTATCTGAAGAAGTTAATAGTGAAAGTTCCGGTCGAGACATAGAGACTCATTTCGTATTTGTTAATTCTCGACCCTCTTTTGATTCAAGTGTTGAACATAGTAGTAGACCCTAGTTTTGCCGGTACTTCAACTACAGGCAATGATGGCTCAAGAGGAGGGACCAATGATGGTAGTGATCTTTGGAAATGATGGTGGAGATATTGCCGGATCGACAAATAGAATCAATACATTGGGTCCATTCAACGGTAAAGATGATTTCACGCATGCTACCTGAAGATGAAGACCACGCGGGTCTAGGAAATTTGGTGCGATGTTGGAGCCATTGGAAAGCCATGTAAATTCGACAGCGAAGGATTGCACATCGATGAGGATTCATTGTGGTAGTTTTGAATCTATGAGCATTGGCACTCCAATCGATGAATTCATCCAATGATGGTAACATTTTCCTCTAACCTGATGACTTATGGTCAGCCTTTTTCAAATCCTTCGCTTCCATTGATAAAGAATATGGAATGATAAATTATCCTCATCTTTGAACAAATGCCATTCATTCCATATCCAAAATGCAACAAGAGTTTCAAACGGTATGTGGAGTGAACCTTGAATTTCCATCCATGGAAGGTTGTGGAGTGCAAAGTCAGACATTTATACATGGCATGTTCGATCTTATAATCAATATTATAGCAACACCATGTCCTGGTATGACTATTGTCTTCACTAAGATGGGATCCCTTCATCAAATGTTGCAATGGAGCCACATCGATCTTCATTTTGGTGGTGAAAGACCATAATAATGTAATATCAATGTCTATATTTCATTATTAATGTCATTTTTACACTTTTATAAAGTGTTCCCATGAATTTCAAAGTACTTTTGCTAATTTCTGATATATCAATATTTATGTAAAAATATCCACTGATATATCTCCGATATATTAGATATATCCGTAAAATTTAAATACCAATATATCCGTGGAAACTGATATTTTCATTCTTGGATATGCGCGGACTTAAATCCACTTTATTACTTGAATGACACATTGCACTTGTGCGATGATCTAAGCAAACACAATTTCAGTGAAGCCTTCTCATCGAGGCAGCAACATATTTTATATCAAAGATCCAGTCAACAAGTTTTTGGCGTCGTTTCGAGTTAGATAAGTCTTTTGTGGTAGTATCAGAAGTTTGGCACACACGACCTCTCATCATTTTTAGTCGGTTTGGTCTTCTTGATTAGTCGGTTTTGAGTATATGTAAAAATCGGTTAAACAAGTTTTTGGCATCGTTGCCGGGGAATTGAAAAAGATGAATTTAAATATCAATATTCTAACCAAAGAGAGAATTTATAATTTGGACATTTTTCTCTATTTTATCGTAAATTACAAAAAATCACAAAAAAAAGTTTTTAACTACTGTAGCTGAGTAAGCTACTGAAAATATTTTATGAGCTTAAATTGATATGGTTGTTTTCCACAGATTTAATTTGATGTCAATGTGTTTCTATTTCAAGAAGATTTCACATGCATAGAAAATCAATGACTATTTGCCTTTGAATCTGGTGGAAAGAACAACGAGGTCGAGAAAGGTTAAAAGTGTTGAATCAACAACTATGGCAGATCAGAGATAAAGAATGCAACCTATTCCAGAATAAGCAGAAGCAGAGAGACCTTAGAGGCATATGACTATGGAGGATTTTTGGAGGCTAGTTATTCAAGATGAATACTCTACTATAAGACAGCTTCCTATAGAAGCCAACAATTTTGAACTTAAGCTAACTTTGATCACAATGGTGCAACAACACCAATTTACTAGGCATCCCAGTGAAGACCCCAACGAGCATATAGGAAGATTTATGAGGATGGCAAATACAATCAAGTTGAATGGGGTAAGACCTGAAGTGATCAAGCTGCAACTGTTTCCATTTTCACTGAGATATATGGCAGCAACTTGGTTTGAGTCACTGCCTGTTGGATCAATGAACAATTGGGAAGAGTTGGTGGAGGCTTACATAAGCAGATTCTTCTATCCTACCCTCACTTCTAAAATGAGAGGGGAAATCATAGTATTCAAACAAGGAGATGATGAAAGTCTCTATAATACATGAGAAATATACAAAAGATTGCTGAAAAGATGCCCAATGCATGGAATATACTTGACCACTCAGATGGATATTTTTTATCATTCTATGAATTACACCTCCAAAGGTATAATTGATGCAGCCTACTGTGGAGCTTTCAAGAGAAAAAATGTTGAAAAGGCAAATCAGTTGATAGAAGACCTTGCCAAATGCAATTATAGAGCTCCATCTGAAACTTCAGGGAGCAGCAGCAGACTGAAAGGAAGTTGTGTGATAGAGCTGAATCGGATGACTGCCATAGAAGAAAAACTAGATGCATTGATGAACAAGATGGGAAACCAACAGAGAAGAATGTACTCAGCAAATGAAGTAGGAACAGTTGATGAAAATGAGAAGAGGAATAGCGCTGAAGAGGGAATATCCATGAGGTCCACTATGTCGAGTTGCGAGGAGGCACATTATCTGATGCAAATGAGTTTACAACTGGCCCGGCTTTCGACTTGCCAACTCATTACACACCAACACTCAGGAACCATGAGAATTTCTCTTACGGAGGATAAGCACAGTAAGGTCAAAGACTTAGGCAAAATTTTCCATGACATTATGCGTACGGGTTCCCGACAATAACGGCAACGAGGAAGTCGATGGCGAGGAAATCGGGGACATTCTTCCTTTGAAGAACAAATGTTGACTTTCATGGGAGAAAATAAGAGGTTGTTGAACATTCATGAGTAAAAATTTGCTGATATAACAACATTCCAGGTAAACCTGGCTTGTGTTCGGGCCTTTCTAAATGCCTCTCTTGAAAAATGCGGAGACACAGTAGAGGCGGCTAGCCACACAGCAGTAAATCAATCGAGGATGCCTTCCCCAGCTGATACAAGAAGAATCCTAAGGATTGCATGAGTGACGACTACGAGAAGTGGAAGAGAGATAGAAAGGCATAAAGAAGAAGAAAAGTGAAAGGAAGAAAGAAAGAAATTTGAGGAAGAGAAGAAATTGGAGGAGGTGAGCCCAGTACGGTTCGAGGTTGCCGAAGAAGAGAGAACAACAAAATGCAGCTTAAAAGCAACAAGGTTTGAAGAGGAGATCTAGGAAGAAGGAAGAAGTTCAAACACAAGCCTCGAGTCATTCCCTCGGAAATTTGTAGAAGGCTAAGTTAGAAGAGCAATTCTCTATATTCTTGAACATGTTCAAGAAAATAGAGGTTAACATCCCTTTTTCAGAGGCATTGACTCAAATGCCTCACTATGCTAAATTTATGAAGGATATATTGAGCGGTAAAATAAAAATTGTTGAAGGAGTAGTGAACCTAACAGCAACCTGCAGTGCAGTTATCCAGAGGTCTTTACCAATGAAAATGTAGGATCTAGGAAGCTTCATTATTCCTTAAACAATAGGGAATTCTGAAATGGGAAAAGCCTTTGTGTGGTCACGGAGCCCACGGCATCGACGGATGCCCTTATCTGTAGTCGAGACTAAGTTTGGGGAGCTTACTCCCCGGCTACATGATCTGCCGGATGCGAGACAAAATAAGCTCAACTGAGGGCATTCTTGAGGATGTGCTTATCAAAGTGGGAAAGTCTATTTTTCCGGTGGACATTGTGGTTATTGATATTGAAGAAGACAAACAAGCCCCACTGCTGCTAGGAAGGTCATTCATTGCTACAGGAGCAGCTTTAATAGATGTGAAGAAAGGAGAGCTTACTCTAAGGGTTGGAGATAAGGTAGTGCACTTCAATCTCAATCACAGTTTGAAACAGCAAGAATTTGATAATATTGATTGTAAGATTGTAGAAACAAAGTACCCATCAGTTCTAAATTGATAAATGATTGTAAGATTCAGAGTTCAATGAATTAAAATGAGATGAATTTCTAGTATCTTGATGTTCTTAATGTTGAATTTCTGAACTCCAATTTTTAATCAAAAGAGGCAATACTCAGTATTGATGACAGTACAGAAAAATGCAACAATGAGGAGAAGGCAGAAGAAAAATAAACTAGTTTAGAAGGGTTAACCTTGAAGGAATTACCCAATCATTTAAAGTATGCTTTCTTAGAACCAAAAAAAGAAAAACGTGTTATTATTATAGCTGCATCGACTGAGCCTAAAGAACAAAAATTGCTTGAAACTCTCAAAAAATACAAGGAAGCAATTGCGAGGTCTATAGAAGAATTGAAAGGAATCAGTCCTTCTATCTGCATGCACAAGATCCTTTTAAAGGATATTCAAAGACCTCTATTGAACATCAAAGAAGACTGAATCGGTAATGAAAGTTGTCGAGAAAGAAATGCCAAATGGCTAAATGCGAAGCCATATATGCAATCTTAGGCAGTCATTGGGTGAACTTGATTTCATGGCAGTTTCCCAAGAAGGAGTTGATTCCTTTGTGATAAAATGAAGAATGAATTTATTCCTAAAAGAACTTTGACATGATGGAGGGTGTGTATAGACTATAGAAAACTGAACATTGCTACCAGAAAGGATCATTATCCTCTACCTTTCATTGACCAAATTTTGGACAGGTTAGCAAGACACCCCCACTACTGTTTTCTTGATGGATATTCTAGTTATAACCAGATTGCTATAGCCCTTGAGGATCAGGAGAAGACTACATTTACATGTCCTTATGACACCTTTGCTTTCAAAAGGATGCCATTTGGATTATGTAATGCTCATGCCACCTTCCAAAGATGTATGATGTCTATGTTTTGGTTGGTGGAAGAGACTATGAAAATCTTCATGGATGATTTCTTAGTGTATGGATCCAGTTTTGAGAAATGTCTGGAAAATTTGGAAACAATACTTCAAAGGTGTCAAAACAAGAATTTAGCCTTAAATTGGGAAAAATGTCATTTCATGGTAATAGAGGGTATTGTCTTGGGGCACAAAATTTTTGCAGTTGGGTTAGAAGTAGACTAAGTAAAGGTTTTTATCATAAAAACTCTCCTACCACCTACAACAGTCAAAGGGATAAGACGTTTCCTAGGACATGCTGGTTTTTACAGGAGATTCATAAAGGACTTCTCAAAAATCTCTAGACCATTATGCAGACTATTGGAAAAAGATGCAAAGTTTGATTTTGATGAATCACGCAAAGTTGCATTTGATGAAATTAAATCCAGATTGGTTACAACCCCCATCATGGTAACACCTAATTGGAACAATGAGTATGAAATTATGTGTGATGCCAGTGACTATACAATGGGAGTTGTATTGGAACAAAGAATTGAGAAGATGTTCAAGGTCATATACTATGCCAGCAAAACCTTCAATGAGGATCAAGATAATTATTCTACAACTAAAAAAAAAGATGTTGGCAATGGTGTATGCTTGTGAAAAATTCAGGCCTTACATATTGGGGTCCCATGTTATAATACACACTGATCATGATGCAATTAGATATCTAATGGCTAAGAAAGATGCCAAGTAAGGCGATCGGATGGGTATTGCTCTGAAGTTTGATCTAGAAATTAAAGACAAGGAGGGTAGTGACAATGAAGTAGTTGATCACTTGTCTAGATTGGAAAAAGCGTGAAGAGAAAAAGGAAGTGAAATAGCATAAAACTTTCTTTGATGACGTACATTTTATATTTAATAGTCAAACACCTTGGTATCGCGTGTGACAAATTACTTAGTATTATGCCATATGAATTGACAACCAACATAAAGAAAGTTGAGAGCGATAGCGGATTCTATATTTGGGATGATCCCTTTACTTTTCGAGAAGAGGAATGAGATATGATTGAGGAGATGTATACGGAAACGAGAACAAAGGTGAAATTATTGATAAATGTCATGCATCACCGTATGGAGGACACGTGCAGCAGGAGATAGAACATCATTAAATTCTCGATCAAGTTTTTATTAGCTGCTGGATTCAAGACTATTTTGAATGGGTAAAACATTGTGATAAATGTCAGAGAATGGACAACATAAGCAAAAGAAATGAGATGCCACTGCAAAGAATCCTAGTGGTGCAAAATTTTTCTATTTGGGGGATAGACTTCATGAGACCTTTCCCATCATCATTTGGAAATCTATACATCCTCCTAGCTATGGATTATATATCCAAATGGGTGGAAGCAATAGCTTGTCCCAGGCATGATGCGAACACAGTGGTTGGGTTTATACAAAGAAATATTTTGGGCAGATTTGGAGCCCCAAAACAATCATTAGTGATAAGGGAAGCCATTTTGCAAATAAAGTTTTTGAAAAACTCATGAGCATATATGGAATCAGATATGTGATGGAATTGGCTTATCACCCTTAGTCAAATGGGCAAGCGGAAATTTCCAATAGGGATATAAAGAAAATTCTGAAGAAAATAGTGAATGCAAGCAGAAAAGATTGGTCTGTAAAGCTAGATGATGCATTGTGGGCGTATAGAATTGCTTACAAAACTCCCATTGGAATGTCCCCATACAAAATTGTATTTGGAAAACCTTGTCATCTCCCTCTAGAAAATGAATATAAAGCTATGTGGGCCATCAAGAAATTGAACTGTGATTTTTAAGCTGCCAAAGAAGAAAGATTACGCCAAATGAATGAACTGGAAGAGTTAAGAAATGAAGCTTATGATAATACCATAATCTATAAATATAAGACAAAGAAATGACATGATCAGAAGATTTTGAGGAAGGAATTCAAAGCAGGAGAACAAGTCCTATTATACAATTCCAAGCTCAAGCTGTTTCTAGGAAAACTAAAGTCAAGATGGAGTGGTCCTTACACAGTAGTAGCAAGTACACCCTTTAGAGCAGTGACACTGAAAACTGATTCTGGAAGTGAGTTTAAAGTGAATGGTCAGAGATTTAAGCATTACCTTAGAGGGAACATAAATGAAGATGGTCCCAGATTTGAAGGGGGAGGAGAATTTTGCGAAAAGGAAAACATTTTTCAGCAAATGTCTAGCTAAAGAAATTAAACTCAACAACTTCTTTGGAGGCAACATAAGCAATTTTTTATTTTTATATCTAACTTGATTTTGTTAATATTGGTGTGTTTGAAGTTTAGTTTTAATTTTGTTTGAAATTTTATTTATTTGTTTTTCTTGATTTTCGAGGACAATGAAGGTGAATTAAGAAATGGATTTTTTAATAGAAAACACACTCTCTCAAGCGATTATGTAGAAAATGCTCTGAGGGAGTATTTCCATTTCCCTAACTTGTTCTTTAATGATAATGCATAGTTGAAGTTTAGGGGAATGTATTTTATAGAGTAGAAAATGAATAGTAGCTTTGTTGCTCTCATTATTTGAATACTCTAAATATCATCATGTTGAATTATATTAAGTGAAGAAATGAGTTGTGTTGTTCATACTTGAATTAAGATTCTTTGATGATTAGATGTATTTTCACAAGTATGTTCTTATTGGTATGAATGAATGCACATTGTTTTGAATGTTACATGATTGAAGAATGTGAATTGTGAAATTCTAAGGAAAAAATTTCATTGTTGCGACATATTTTCTATTGTCGCAACATCACTACCAAAACTCTGTTGCAACATTGTTTCTCTTTGTCGCGACGAAGACTGGATGAGCCTTTTAGAAGTTACAGGAAATTATGTCACGACATAACCTTTTATGTCGCAACATCAGTTAACTTGAGATGCACAAACTTTGTCGCAACAATGTTTTTCTATGTCACAACATAAGTACACTTGAACAACATATTTTCATGTCGCGACATTCTTGCTTTGTCGCACCAAAGGACTGACCAAGCCTTTAATTGATTGCATAAATTATGTCATGACATTATTTCTCTATGTCGAGACATAAGGTTAAAAAGGGAATAAACCCTAGGTTAGTTTTTGTTGCGACATTTAATGAAGGCACAACAAACCATTTGGCCCATAAATATATAATTTTTGAAATCTGAAAGGCTACCTTCCTCATAAAACCATCGACCCACTCATCTTCAGTCACCAAATCTCTCTCTTTCCCTTTCGAAAACCCTAGATTCCCAAAACCTTATTCTGACCATGTCTGAGCCATCAAACCTTGTTCCTAACCTAAACGAAATGATGGAAGAGTACGCAGAGGGGGAGGAAGGAGCAGTGCAAGAAACTCAGTCAGGAGCATTGCAAAATGAAGAAAGACAAGAAACTGGAGCAGAGATTGAGCAATCAACTAAAGAAACCAGAAAGAGAAAAAGAGGAGCTGAAAAAGCTGAAGTTGAGCAAAGGGAGGAAAAAGAAAGCGATCTGGTTTCAGAGCGGGCCTACTTCGCTTTAAGGGACAAGTTGTAGCATAGGGACTTCATTGGCGAAAGAGGTTTCAACAAGTTAATATCACCATTCCAAGAAATTATTGAGAAGAGAGGATGGCACCTCTTCTGTGAGCACAAGGCTCCTGGGTTTGTAGATGTGGTGAAGGAATCCTACGCAAACATGGTGGAGATGAAGGAAAAGACTATATATGTCAGAGGGAAATGGATATCGTTCGATAGGGAGAACATCGACCAAACTTTCAATCTGAACGAGAGAAAGAATGGTTCGGGAGTTCAAGAAACTAGAAAGAGAACCAGATTTCCAAAAGATTGCCGATTTGCTGACATATGGGAAAGGGAAATGGAATGCCACAAGGAAAAATCCCCATGAGTCCATTGCACGAGGATCATTGACTGAACAAGCCAAAGTCTGGTTTTATTTCATTTGCTCAATCATTTTACCTTTGAAACATTTGAGTACAATCAGGGAGAAGGAGGCAGTACTTTTGTATGCCATCTTAAAAGGATATAAATTTAGTGTTGGAAAAATAATTGAAAACTCAATTTTGAGTTATTACAGAGGTAGTTACAGGGGACTAGTACCTCATCCAGCACTAATCACAAGGTTATGCATTCTAGGCTATATGGAAGGAGACTGGGAAGAAGAAGAGACGTGTCCTAAAACCTCACCCTTTACATTGACAGGAATAATTAAGGGGCCCAAGAACATAGGCAAGGAAAAAGAAGCATAAATTAGACGAGAGGGAAGAGATAACATAGAAATAAATCAAATACAGTTTGATAGTGCAACTCAAGAGCATCAACAAGAGGCAAAACAGTTTGCACCCCATTTTGACAGTATCCCTAGATTTAAGACAAATCCATCAGGAGCAAGCTAAAAGCTCGAAGCGTCATGGTAACAATATAGAATTGATGGAGATGTTGAAAGCTATGAGATAAGAAATGCAAGAGAGGGACAAACAGCAGAAAATCCAACTCCAATTATGGGATGAGTACATGGATGCAGAGCTAAGAAGAAGAGATCAGAATTTGGAGGAAGTACTCAAACAAAGAGATGAAGAGTAGAAGAGAAAAATGGAAACAAGGGAAAAATAACTCATTGAAGAACTCAAGGCAAGGGAAGATGCTTTCCTTTCAGATCAATTGAGAAGGGACAGTGAGATATTAAAGATCATGAAGGAGAAAGAGGATGCTATGGAGAAAAACATGCTACAAAAGGCAGATGCCTTCGGTTACTTGTATAAAGAACATCATAAGGAAATAAGGCTCCTCATAGAACGAAGGGACAAAGAAAGGGAAGCAACCCTAAACTATAGAAAGTATGGGTGAAGTTTAGATATGATGCTTGAATTTGATCAAAATGTACTTTGCCCAGGGTGAGTTAGAGGGGACCTTAAACTCTATTGGGAAGAGACAAAGAGATCTTATTAAACAAACGACACTTTGAATTGAGTGGTTTGCATTCAACAGAACTGAGGAAGGTAGCAAGTCCAAGCAGCCACAAGTTCAAATCCCTGAATTCTCCCCTTCTACAATTGGTTATAAGTTTGAATCAGTGAACCTGAACCATCCCCATAGGCATGATAGAAAAAGGAAATAATTTGCCCTATTGTCTCTTCCTTCTTTCTTTTTAACCAAATCTCGCATACCTAGAAACTTAAATGAAAAATCCTTTGCAAGACTTAGTGTCCACTCTCATTTTGCATTTCTTTGTGGCTATTTTATTATTCTTTCCTTGATTTTAAATAATGAGGAATTGATGACTTTTAGTGTATAGCTTTGCTGAATAATGGAGAAACCAATTTTCCTAGGTTGATCTGCTGAAAAGTACTGAATTGTTTGGTAGAATTTGAAAGATGATGGAATTGAATTGTTGTTGTGCTAAATTTCTCTGAATTGAATGGTTTGATTTAAATAAGCTTTGTACTTGTAAAATAGCATAGCAACATATCCAGGAACCAAACAAGAATTTGATAGATGAACTGAAAGAGGAAAGTTGTAAGGATATTAATGAATGTGTTGAACTTCAAGAATAACGAAGATTTCAACAAATTGATGGAACAAATAAGACCTATGATTCTGTTTTTGTAAATAGTTTAGTTATTATGAATCCTGATAAACACTGCACATGGTCAAAAGTATCTCTAAAACAAATTGTGCTAAGATTAGGGACATCTTCTGGGATCTATCACAATCGAATCTCCAAATGTCCTAGAACTTGTTAGATTATTAGTCAAGGTGAAATCCTAAGCAATACCACTAACGAGAGTAATGCCAGGTCATTTCTTGGAATATTAGACAGCACCAAGCTACCATATAATATACACAAGCATACACATTAGTTCCTTATTTGAGCCAATAGCCTATTTCATCATCAACCAGCAAATGAAAAGCCTAGATCCTCCCTTGAACATAATCCTACATTAAAGCACCCTTATTTGCCCAGATTACATGACAAAGACATCAATGATAGAAGAAGACAAGTTTGGGGGAATATTATTTCAAATTACGAAGAAGGATAAGAAGGGTTGAGAAAGGAAAATCAATTGAGATAAGGAAAGATGAAAAGAATGAAGAGAAGAAGCTATGAAAAGAAAAGTATCAAGGCGGAATGAGTTTGGTCTTGTAGCCTTCCTTCCTTGAACAATTAAGTTCTTAGGGGTGTTTAAACACCTAGTACCCTAATGCTAACTGGTATGAGAGTTGCTTACCCAAAGTTCGTTAAGGGTGGTAGAAATCTTAAAAAGGCAAAACATTGCACTATTCCATAAACCTTGGTTAAAGATGAAAAGTGAAAAAGCTTCAAAGTTGAGGAGGAGAATTTATAGTCTGATTGTGGTCAATAAAAATACCACAATAGAGAGTATGTAGAAAGATGCACCAAACCAAATCGGGAGGTTAGAGAGTTGACATCAATGGAAAAATCAAAGATGCATAATGAAGGCAAGTATGTTAAGTTGTAAGTGAAATCTAGGTAAAATTAAGCCTAAATTGTACATTTATCTACCCAATTACCTAAGCCACTCATTATAAGCCTAAAAGACCTAATTGATTTTAAAGGTGGTATATGCTTACATTAGTGGAGATTAATATAACAAACAAGCATATGGGACTTTAAAGAATAAAGGAGAAGTATGCTATCTGAGTATTATCCCAGAAGATTAACCAATGCCAAGGAAGAAGAGAGAAGACCATCACACACTCACAAATCGAGTGCAGATAATTGAATTGTTTACACTAGAAATTATTTGGTACCAGTGACCTTAATTGAAAATCTTCTGATTCTAGATTGGAAACATGTTTAGAAATAATTTCTGACTAACTTATGTTTCTGCTTAGGTATGGATTCAACATAAAAATGTCATAAAAAATAAAAGCTAAATTGTTTGAGGAATGACAAATTTTCTTTGCTTTAGCAGGGACAAGCAAAACTTTAAGTTTGGGGGAATTTGATGAGTCTTAAACTCATCTATTTTTAATCCATTTTTCTAGCATATTTTTAGAAGTTTATGATTCATTTTAATGATGAATTATGGAATATTCACAAACTTTGTGTTTTGCAGGTTTTAAATGAAAAATAGACAATTCCAGCAAGAAAAGCAGAAAAATTGGCAAAGGCAGAAATGTCGCGACATAGTTTCAAATTGTCGCGACATAATCTCAATAAAACCAGCAAAAGCAATGTCGTAACAAGCAGTGTTATGTCGTAACAAATATCAAGCTGAACTAAAGTCGTAAACGAAGTTTGTCGCGACATTTCACAACTCTATCGCAACATAATATGAGAGAAATTGATTGATAAATGTTGCAACAATGAACTCAGAAGACAAAACTTTGTCGCGACAAAGGATTTGTATGTCGTAACATTGATCAAGGCAAATGGCAATGGAACTCATGCCGCGACATTTCACAACTCTATCGCAACATAAAGAACTGAAGATGGCAGAAAAGCTTTGTCGCGACACAAAATCCAGAGTCAGCATTGAAGGGCAAGAAGATTTTGTCGTGACAGAGAAGTTTTGTGTCACGAAAAACACAACATAAGGTTGAGGTGAACTCTGTCGCGACAAAATCTTAAAAGAATTACAAGAAGAATGTTGCAACATAGAAAATTATGTCGTGACATAATGAAGCACTTAAGACAGAGATCTCTATCGCAACAATAATTAAAAAGTTTTTGAACCATAATGCCTCAATATTATTAGCTCTGTCACAACAATGACCAAGCAATGGTAGTAGCATTTGTCTCAATAATAAAATTTATGTTGCAACAATAAAAGTAGCAGAGTAATAGATCTCTGTAGCGACAGAGAAGTTTTATGTCGCAACAGAAAATGGAAGAGAAATGAGACAAGCCAAGACAATTTTGTTGCGACAAAGATTTCAATGTTGCAACAAACAGTTCAGCCTGCGACAATGATCAAAGAAGGAAATATGTCGCGACATCTTGGTATCGCGACCTGAAGTTCAATCTCGGCGGTCACGAAATGACAAGACATCGCGACAAAGAAAAGGTATGTTGCGACAACAGCAACATCTGGCCCATCGACTGCATCGCGACGAAAGAAAGTATTGTCCGATACTTAAGGTAGAAGAAGAACCCGGAAAATGTCACAACAAAGCAAAGAGTGTCGACCAAGTGACGAGCGAGAGGCAAAAATATTTCTTTGCCCTGAAAGTTTATGTCGACGTTTTCAAGCGACAAGAATAACAACTTGGTTGCAACAAAGTTTTTATGTCGTGGCACAAGACACTCATGTCGCTACAATCACTAGACAACTTCAGCAGAACTATGTCGCGACATTGTCAAATTATGTCATGACAAAATCCAAGAAGAAAGCATAAAATTATGTCGCGATAGAAACTACAAGCCACGACAAGAGCTGGGGAACAAAATATAACAACTATGTTGCGGCAAAGTAATCAATTGGGCCATAATTTTTAGGGATCCACAATTTCAGCCTTGAAGTGTGGCCCATCACTTGAAAATCTATAAATAGACGCATTTAGGGTACTATGCATAGTTTTCCGCAAAACCAGGAATTTCTGGGTAGCTGGAACTCCTTTGTATATTATTTTTCTTTTCTTTTATTTAGTTTTTAAAGTTGCATGATAGTTAGTTTTTCTTGGAATTGAAGCGGTGATGCAGTGCGAAAGTTTGGTAGTTTTAATACGCAAATTATGTTTTTCATTACTGTTTGATTTAATGAATTTGGAAATTTTCTAGAGTTCATTTCTTTCAGTTCTTTTGCAATTTTAGTGAATTTACCTGATCAGTTAGTCATTATTCTTTGTAATCCAGTTTGAAAGACTGAGCTCCATCTAGGATTGGATCGATGTTAATTATTGTTTTATGCTAAACTTGAAAGAATGTCATAGTTCGAAATCCTGAATTTATTTAAGTGGTATTGTTCTTGAAGTTGCTTGTTCGGAATATTAGTAGCGTGTACCCAGAAAATGAATGTATCTCACTCTAATTTCTAAGAAGCCCTTTGAGTGACACGGAGATGGAGATTCCTAAGAGTATGAAGCTGTTATTTGGGGGTATGTTAGACTAATATTATGAAACTAATGAACTTTGAAAAACTACTTTGATAAATCACTGATTTACTCATGGTGTGAGGATTAGTCGGATGATATATCAATTTAGTTTATCAAAGGTTTCTCCTCTATCTGATGAAATGATTTTGATCTCGTGTTAGCTGAGATATAATCAAGGAGATAGAGAATTTTGTCAGATTCAATGGATGAGATACCAATTAAATTGGGGAAGGCTTGCATTATCCTGTCTATAAGGGCAAGCAATCTTCAGTCCTAAGAAAAGGGTGTGAAGTTTTGAGAAGGAAAAATACCCAGATCTTAGAAAGATGATTATATTCTACAAGTAACTGATTAGACTCATGTGTTCAAAAGGAACATGGATCTCTAATTAGTGAAATGTATGGTGTGTGGAGAAATCCAAGCTATACTACCTTGCATCTTTGACAAGTTCAGATTTCAAACTCGTGGCTGAACAAATGTTATAAAATGATGCAGAAATTGATAATTATACATTGAACTATATCCTAGTGTTACTTACCCAGTGAACTTGTCAATTAAATTATTTTAAATTCTTTATATATAGTTATAGAATTTTATTTAGTTTTTTTTTTTTTTTTACTTTTCCTTTAGTTTAAAATCAAATCACTTTTAACTTTGGAGTTCAAATAGCAATGATCTTGAGTAGATGGGGTAATTGATGATTATATTTTTCATTATTCCTCGTGGGAACAATATCTGGACTTAAATCCACTTTTATTACTTGAATGATAAGTGCACTTGCAATGATCTAGACCAAAACACAATTTCAATTGAAGCCTTCTCATCCAAGGCAACAATATATTTTATATCAAATATCAATCAACAAGTTTTTGGCGTCGTTTCCAGGGATTGAATATTCTTTGGTGGCAATATCAGAAGTTTGGCACACACTGACCTCATCATATTTAGTCAATTTGGTCTTCAACAATTAGTCAGTTTTTGGTCTATATGTAAAAATCAGTCAAACACCATGTAGGTGAATTTTTTTTATCAACTTGGAACATCCCAAAACTATGAACACAACACAATGAGAGTAGTCTTCATTGGTTCTAAGCATTCAAAACCTAAAAGATTTTTCATTCATCATTTTGAACAAACAATTCATGCTACAATCTCTAATGGTAGTAGTGTCTATTTCAGTCAAGTTGTGAAGAACATATGGATACTCATTCATAAAATAGAGAGCATAAACAAACTATGATCAAAACATATCAAACATATTAGTCAGATCTTCCCAATTCTCTATGAAAGATACGAGAAATGCCCTAAAATGGATAAGAGCTCCAATCACTTGTGATTTAAATGCATCTTAATTTTTCAATCGATTATGGGCTATTTTTCATAACTTATGGATCTCAAAATCTTGAAGAAATTCTTCAAAACAAAATTTCCATAATCTAATCATGGAATTTCTTTCAAATTTTCATTGAAATTTAAACAAAAAATACCAATCCAATAATGAAGCCGGGCTCAGTTACAACTTCAACAGTGAGATATTTATTTACTTTCCTATGTTCAGTATATGTTGTTATTTAAATTAAAATCCATAATAAAGTAGGCAATGATAGTACCTGTATAGTGGCAAGGGAAAAGAGAGCGATCATGAGATTTCGATGAGTAGTATACTGTAGACCCTTGGATTTACTTCCAAGTTGAAGACTAGTGGCCTAGCTAGCAAGTCCAATGACATAAGCAGATAATTGGCATCCAACGTGAAGAAAGAACCAAGCTCGCTTTGCAGACTTAAATCATTACAAGAATTTAACAGTTTACCTACCGATACAACTTTATAGGTAAAAATAAGGGTTTATCTACAAATTACCTACTAAATTGACAATAATTAATTTTCAACAATTTACCTACAATTTACCAACTAATATATACCTACAACACTATTCATCCGATAAATATGGTGCCAATTTTTAAGGGAGATATTAGCTACAATTTACCTACTAATATTTACCTACAAAACTATTCAGTCGGTAAATAGAGCGCCAATTTTTTATGGCAGATATTATTGACAACTTACCTATAACTTACCTATTACTATTTACCTACAAAACTATTCAATAGATAAAAATATTTATTCTTACTTATTATTGATTTACCTACTACTGTAGTTTGTAGGTAAATAGGCATCTTAATTTGTTATATTAATATAATATATATAGGGCTGATTACATAAATGATGTCTCAATTTTTCTACTTTGTTATTTTGTTGTCTCAATTTTATTTTTGTTCAATCAAAGTTTAAACACATGATTGAAAAAAAATAAAGTTGGGATATCAAAATATAAAAAATAAAGAAGTCTAGACACTTGATTGAACAAAAATAAAATTGAGACACCAAAATAGAAAAAATAAAAAAGTTTAGGCACTTAATTGAACAAAAATAAAGTTGATACACCAAAATAGAAAAGATAAAAAAGTTTCGACACTTAATTGAACAAAAATACAGTTTAGACACCAAAATAGAAAAAATGGAAAAGTTAAGACGTCATTCATGTAATTAAACCATATAAATATATATAAATCATTCATAAATTTTTTTTAGATAATTTTTTATATTAATTTTTAAAAATAATTCATGCTACTTCATCCTCAAAACTACTCTACGTTTTAAGGATGAAGAAAGCCCTAAACTTAAAACATCCTCAAAATCTCACAATCTCTCCTTCTACCTAGATTTTCCCCTCCCTCTCAATTACCTGTCTTTTTCCTTTTAAATCTTTTCCTTTTCCATTCTTCCACCTTCGCTTCTTCTCAATTTCTGCTAATTTCCAAACTAGGTTCTTGATTCACTTCCCTCGTCGTTTCTCTCAAAACCCCCCACTTGTACTCGTCGTTTTCTTTGTTGTTTCAATTGTTACAGAGGAGTGAATGCTCATTTGAGCTCGATTTCTTTGCCGACTCTTTGGATCTGGGTAGCGAAGTTTTGAGCCTGGAGTCTTCTTGCCCTTTTGAGTTTTGGAGTTTTAGGTATTTGGCTTTCTAGGTTATGTTTGTTTTGATTATTGGGTATGGATCTTTTTTTTCTTTTCTTTTTTTGGTGAATTTTGATCCTTGATTGTTGGGTTTAGTAAATTTCTGGTTGTTGAATTTTTCTATGGTGGATTCGCTAACTTGGGGGATTGAAATAGTTGTAAGAGCAATTGAGAGTGGTCAAGCTCGGCACTTCAGGTCATGACAATGAGTGTGTCGCGACTCTGGTCATGATAGTAGGTTCTTCTCAACAACTTGTTTTCTTCTCCAATTGTCGAGGTCATAAATTCTTTGTTTTAACTCGGATTTGGGCGTGTGAGATGTCGTTGGAAATATCTTTGAATATAGAATGCAACCATGGGTAGAGTTAAACCATTTGATGTTCCAGATGATACAAAAAAATTCATCTTCCCAATGACACATTGTGAGACACCCCGTTGACTCTCCTTTTGGAAACATGTTGCTCATTTCTTGCTAAATCACTTGCTTTCCATCAAGAGTCCTACAAAACAAAGTTTAGAGGAAATTGTAACACCTTAACCTAGCACCTCTGTGTTAGGAAAGCGTGTCATGAAACTGTAGACTTTAAACCTGATTAACTGAGCAGTTCTAAAACATTCCTTAAATATAATCATATAATTTAACATATATTACAGAACCACACTATCATACCCCACTATGTGAAACGTTCAAAGCATCACTTACATATTATTGTCAAATATTTTTCTTTGTACCCAAAAATTTATATACATTATACGATTAAGAATAAAACATTAAAAAGAAAACACTGCAGGTGAGCACCTATCACTGAGATGGCCTTTGATCTTGATGTGGAATGTTCTGTTCTCTAGCCGCCTCCTCGGTACTTACACAGATAAACACCCGTGCTAAGCATAAAGCTTAGTGAGGATCCCTTAAGCATGGATGACCACTAACCATGATCATCACATTCTAATACTCATACAACTTGCTATGCATATATATATATATATATATATATATATATATATATAATCTTATAAACTTGTAAGTTACAATAATCCATGAACTTACCACAATTAGATAATTTAATTCATTATGTTAATCTCATGTGCTATGCTAACTTCTTGTGCTTTATCTATCGAATTCCATATCATTTTAGTCATACTATTAATGACTATTCATGTATTTTATATTTCCATTATATATTACAAATTACTTCCTATGTTTATGATTCATGTCTAATTTATCCATATCTCTTCATATCTTTTTACATGTTTCATGTCTACATTTTCCAAAAGTGCATCACGGGGAAGCTAGTTGTATGTGCAGGAGTACTATCCTTTGTCTGCAGCCATTGATCTCTATTTATCTTGTACTATAGCATTAAACGGGGTTGTGGTAATGACCTAAATGGGACCAACTATATATGTATGTTGCAGCAACTATATCCCTAATAGGCATGCCCATCTATCTATCTACCTGATCATAAGCAAACAATCGGTTTTATTACGTTTTCAATACATATCCCACATACATGAATAACTATTGTTATCATGTATGCATGTGAGATATTCACTATCCATTATTCTCATATGCATAAAGAGCACTTTCACACATCTCTTATCATCATAGGAATGTAATCTATGCTACTATATACGACTATACATGTATTCTCTTTTCTTCACATGGATTTAGAATCCATTAATCGCTATTAGTCCATTCTATTTATTCCATATTATTTAGCATTAAATCATATAACTTTTAGGTCAATTTCTTTATCTCACTTAGCTATGTTATACTGACTTATTTTCATACAAAACCAATACTTTCAGAGTATATAAGATACATTTAGATATCTCAAAATCCTATAAGAGAGGACATGAAAATCCTTTCCCAAAACAGGGTTCAACTTCCCTTAATTTCTAGGTACAATGAGTTCAAAATCTCAACATGTTTCCTTCATGAACTTTGTTCCTCTATAAATCTATTTTACTCAAAAATTGGAATCACTCCAATTGAATCATCCAAACTCAAGTTATGGCATTTTAATGCCAAACTGGTCTGTTTGCCCAGTTTACAAGGGTAACCGACTGTAAAACCTTATTTTAGGGGTCTTAACTCCATAATTTGACACTAGTTCCTTCTACTTATTTGAAGCTACGGTGTTAAGGGTTATTCTCCAATTAGAATCATCCAATTTAGAGTACCAAAACTTAAGATGTGTCCTAAACAACCAGAACTATTCTGTTTTCAAAAACAAAACCTGTAACTGGTCTTTAGACCCAAATTCAAGGGTATTAAAGTCATATTAATACTTTAGGCTCTTCTTGTAAAATGTATTCAAGCGTCTTAGGTTTCCTCTCCAACTGGAATTTCGAAAATCGAAGCACTCTAGACCAAGTTATGGCCAAATAAGTCACTTAGGGTTTTGGGGAAATTTTGACAACATCTCCCCTAAAACCTCAACATTTCGTTTATACAAAACTACTCAATTGAGGACCACAAACCAATTAACAATTACCAAAAACACAAAACGCAAAGAATTTATTTTCACGGGCGTCTCATACTTTGATTCCTTCTCTTCCAACTTGCTTTTTTTCTCTTCCTTCCCTTTGCTTTCTTATCCTAAATTGTACAAAAAGAGGTAAGAACCTTACTTTCTCTTTTGCTTGAACCAAAACTAAGCCAAACAATGGAGAGCACAAGCTTCTTGATCTCTTTCTCCACAAAAAATCGGTGCCCTAAGCTCTCCCATACTCATTGGATTTTTCCCCAATTGTGAGACAAGTTTGTATCTTTATTTGGCTTCCACTTTTAATTTTTGCTATTAGGTCCTATTTCATTCTAATTGCACATCCTTTCACAGACAAATTTGGTAATTAGAATGAAATAGAAGCCTTACAATTAGAAAAAATCGGGTCCCTCATTGGCCTCCTCGACAACGGCGCCATAAAACTTGTTTGTCTATGAAAATATAGACTAAACCACTCAATTTAACACTTATATAGGAACCTTACAATTTTCCTGCATCTATGTCAAGTTGAATAGAGTTGTTTGAAAATGAATAAAACTGATTTTATGTTCTGGAATTAATAATGGGTTTAGTCTATGACACTACAAGTGAATAGGTCATACAAGTAGTAAAAAATGGATGTAAGTCCAAATATCATTCCCACATAGATTGACAAAGTGTTGTTGATCAACTACCCCAACTACCAAAGATCCATTTACTATTTGAACCTCCTTTTAATGGTTTGAAAACTGGAATTTAAAAGACTACATAATCCTATATTACATTCATCTAATTAAAATAAATTTGAATTGAATTAACAAAATAAACTGGATTGAATCAGTTCTCTGCTAGAAATGGACACTGACATGAAACTGTTGTGGAACAATCAATTTTTGCATTATAACCCATTGATTCTCTCAATCCTGATTTTGGATCTGGATTTGTCAAAAATGTCTAGTAATGCAGCTTGGATTTCTCCATTATTCACTAATTAGAGGTCTCTTCTTCTTTCAAAGAAAATGATCTAATCAGTTACTTATATTCAGAACACTCTTTATAAGATCTGGGTATTTTTCTTTTTCAAAACTTCATACCCATTTCTTAAGACTGCAGATTTCTTGCATCCCAAGTCTGGGTCATTGCAAAACCTCTACAAATTGGTTGATGACTCCTCCTTTAAATCTATTGGATTTTTCCTTTTCCTTGATTAGATCTCAGCTAACACAGGATCAAGATCTATCCAACAAATTAAGGTGAAATCTCTAATTATTTAAATTGATAAATAATTCCCTTCAACTTCAACTATGAATGAATTGGAAATTTATCGAAATGAACTCTCAGAGCTCCTTAGTTCTTCAATGATAGTCTAACATACCCACAAGTTGAATGTTCTAAGCTCTCAAGAATCTCCATCTCTGCGTCACTCAGAGGGCTTCCTGGAAATCAGAGCAAGAAATAATCCTTGAGATGGTATTCAGTACTACTATTGGGAACAACTCAATTCACGAACAACATCAATCAAATAAATCAAAATTCCCAATTTCAGGAAATTCCTTCTAATTTAAGCAGAAAAGACTGTAACTAACAACAGATCCATTCCAATGGAAAGTATTTAATACTCAACTATAGAATCCTGATCGACAATGGGTATTGTTCAAGAACATCCTTTATGCTTGTAATAAAGCTGGAAGAAAGCAAGATTCCAAAATTTGTCCTAAACTTCATTGATTCAGGCCATAATTGGAAAAAGAAAATGAAAAATTAAATCGGCTTCAGCATTCTAAAACAAATTGCGCAGTTCGGATCGAAAGAAAAGAAACTTAGAAAAGAAAAATCTACTGCAGAATTATCTGGGGTGAGTCTTTTTTGTTCCCAAAGTTTTTGGGTTTCGGAAGAACTGCTTGTACCGATGCAAAAAATCCTATTTATACATTTCCGACAGTGCGCTGATTCAGAGGCTCTGGGTGATTTCCCAGGTGGATGGCCCGACTCCTTTACTTCAGTCGCGATCTCGAGTTCTGCATGTTGCTATTCTCTTGCAATTTTTTCTTAGTTAGTGGTCACGACATGAATTCCTTGTCACTACCTCCCCTTTTATCTTTTACTTTGTCATGTGTGTCGTGACTTGGAAATCTTGTTGTCTGCTTTTACTTAGTATTTTCCTGAGGATCCTCATGTTGCAATCGCGACTGGAATTGCTACGTCGTGACCATGTTGAGATGCCAGTGGTGATGACTCTTGTTGCGACCACATTTTCTTGTTTCCAGGTATTTGTGTCACGACCATAATTTCTTGTCACGACCTGACTAACTTTCTTTTTACTAGATTCTGTGTCGCGACTTCAATTCCATGTTGTGACTTGGCTTTTTCTTCCCTTGCTGAGTTTGGTGTCGCGACCTCATTTTCTTATTTGCGGCCGGTCGTCCCTTCCTTTTCTTGGATTACGTGTGCGACCTCGTTTTGTGTCATTGACACCGTTTGTTATCCGACCATTTTGATCCTTGGTCACAGCTTCCCTTTCATGTTGCGACATCATATCTAGTTTTCTGCCCTCATGCAAGTTGCGACTCCAATTACTGATCTGTTTGTTTTCTTGTCGCGACATGGAAATTAGGTCGCAACAAGGTAGTTTCTTTTCTCAATGTCATTCATGTCGCGACCTCAAAAGCATGTCGCGACTGTTCTTTCTTCCAATCTTGTTGCAACCTCATTTTTTACTCACAACAGTTTCCCATCAGATTCGACTTCTTTTTCGGTCACGTCACAGAAAGTGTGTAATCGCGACTAAGTAGTGGCCCTTCTTACTTTGTTCTTGTAAATAGTTACTCAACAGTCACAACATGTTTTAGCTGTTCCTTTCATTTAATGTGACATGAATTCTATGTACTGCAACCTCACTTTGTTGTCTTGACATATTTTGTCGCAATTTTTCCTTGTGGAGACTTTGTCAATTCATTTAGCAACAATTCCTTATCGTGACATTAGTTATCTGTTGCGACCTGAGTTGTCTTCTTTTGGTGTCGCGACCTCGATTCTCTGTTGCGACGTCGTTTGTGCAGTCTAAATTTTTCTCTCTCGCGACTTATCACAAGGATGTCGTGACACACTTGAAGCCTTTGTCTTCTGGTTGTGTAACATTATCGATGGTCGTGACTTAAAAGCGCTAAACTAATGAATTCCTTGTCGACCTCAGCGTATGTCGCGACCTAATTTATGGCCATTGATCTCATTTTCTTGAGTTTTATTGGAATTGTGGCTTTTTCTATATAAATGCAAAATAAATTTAGTAAAATCTCCATATTTCTGCATAAAAATAAGTAATTACATTGTAACACTAATCAGAAAAATTGATTAAAAATTGATGAGTTTTTTACTCATCAAATTCCCCCAAACTTAAAATTTTGCTTGTCCCCAAGCAAAGAAAATAAAGATTTATTTGTCCTCAAACAATTGAACTTTATTTTTTTAAGGACATTTTTCTATTCCAACTACAATCTTTTCTGATTCCGCCAATTGACTTGAAATAAGTAGGGTTGTAGTATTATTTCACGCTTCAGTTTCCAACTAAGAACAAGGAATGATTTCAACCTCTATCATAAATAAATTGATGAATTCTATACTGTAAACAACACAGTCAATCAATCCTATTTTGTGCGTGTGTGTTGGTCTTCTTTCCTTTTCTCCTTATCAGATTAGTTAATCTTCTGGGATTCTCCTTGGAAGATTAGTTAAAGTCCCATAGGCTTGTTTTGCATATTGATCTCCACTAATGTAAGCAAATTCAACCTTCAAGATCAATGAGGTCTTTTTGGCTTGTAATGTTAGGCTTGGGTAATTGGGTAGACAATTGGAAAGTTTAGGCTACAAATTACAATTACCTAGATTCCACTATTCACTTATGCTTAATAGCCTTCCTCTTTCATCCCTTTCTTCCGTACTGATGTGAACTTGAATAACTCCCCCAGACTTGGCTTTTGTGCATTATCTTGAATCTTGTGGCCTCTTTGATTGCCACCTTCATATTTATCAGCCCAGTTCCCTTTTCTGGCATTCTTTTTGTTCTTCTTCTCTTGTCAAAGTTTTAGGACTACTGCAATGTTTTGTCCTTTTAGGCTTTCTATCCCTCTTAGAGAACTTTGGGTTAGCAACTCTCATACCAGTTGGCATTAGGGTACTAGGTGTTGAAACACCCCTACGAACTTAATTGTTCAAGAGAGATAGGCCACAAGAAAAAACTTATTCCTTTTTTAATTGACTTCTTTTTCTCCCTCTCTAATATTTCAATTGATTTTTCTTCATCCTTCCTTGCAATCCAAAAGAAATATATATTCCCCCAAACTTGTTTCCTTCTGCATATTATAGTTCTTGTCTTGAAAACTGGGTAATTTAGGGTTCTTTGCTGTAGGGAGGGATTTCAGGTTTCTAATTGCTGTTATTTGAAGAAGTTAGGCATATTTGGCTCAAAGCTTGGAACTAGGGTGTATGCATCTGCATATAATGAGGGTAGGCTTGAAAAAGGTTCAAACTTCTAAAGAGGGCCTCTATGATTTTTTGTCAGTTGTTTTTGCCTAGGATTTCGCCTTGACCAATAATCTAACAAGTTCTAGGACCTTATACCCTTGACTTTGAATTATCCCAAAAGATGTCTCTAATCTTTTTCAATTTGTTTAGGACTTACTGGACCATGTGCGATGTTTTTACAGGATTTATATTGACTCAACTATTTACACACATATTCAAGCAGCTTATTTGTTCTTTCAATTGTTTACCTTTTCCTAATTCTGTAATTTCAACTTGATTTAAAATAAACAGCAACTTCTTACTTCAGTTCAATGAAGCCTACTCTTCTTTTCTCTCTCAGCATTTTTTGGATTTAATCAGTGCTTGTTATGCCAATTTACCAATAAAAGCTTGAATACAATAACCATTCCCTTCAGACACACTAAGCATGGCACAAGCAACCCAATTTACTAACTCGGATCAATCCACCCAAACAATTCACATTTTCTCAAACTTATTCAAATGACGGGTCCCGATTCGCGGTTCGACAATGTACATGTTACGATTGCAATATTGGTAAAGCAATAAACCAAATCATCCAATTAACAGAACAATTCTAAGACACTTTCAATGAACTTTCTGAGCTTATATTAATGATGATGGTAGTCCTGATAGGAAAAAGAAAAGTGAAATTGTGCTATTTCACTTCCTTCTCTTATAAGATTTAGAAGGTATGATGTTGAGAGGCTCTAAGTCAAAGCTTGCCAAACAAGGAGAAAATTTTGAGAAGGTCATGTCTAGTCTTTTCTTTTCAAAGGGTGTGGGCTCTTCCTTGTGAGTGGAGACTAGATCATTTTTTAAATCCACAAGAGTGATCAAGGTGTCTTGCTTCAAGCCCATCTTATTCACTGTGTTTTCCAACTCAGAGATACAACCTAGCATGTTTGACAAATTATTGTTGATCAAATCCAAGCTCTCATGCCAGATTTTTCTTCTATAGACATCATTATCTTCCAGCTCTTTATCTCTCTCCTTCATCAACCTCCCAAACTCCTTGAATTGCTCTTATAAAGGTATTTGAAGGCTTCTATATTTTTAAGCAGATTACCCTCCATTTTAGCTTCTCTTTTTCTCAGAATGGTGAGCACTTCTTCATCTCTTCTAAATTAATTGTTGTAGAAGGCTTCCAAACTGGCCTTCATCTTTTCTCCAAATTCTTTCTCCCTTTTTTTCATCTCTTCTTTCCAATCTTCCTCTCATCTCGAGTCACGCTCAGTATTCTTTCCTCCCGAATTGACTTAGAACTCTTCTACGATTTCAGCGATGCTTTTCCCATTTATCTTCCCTTTCTTCCATCCCTTTCTTCATTGCTATCAACATTTCTAAAATCTCATCTTTCCTGCATTCCTTTTGGAGCTCTCACACAGCTCGATCAAAATTCTCTCTTGAATCGAGTGCAGATAACCGATGGAAACCATTACGATGCAATTCCTCTTCTTCTCTTGGAAGCCTTTACAGGAAATTTTCAATCTCCCTATTGTCATTCTCTTACGGGTTAAGTTTCTACTTACATAATTCCTTTTTGCTTCTTGTTCCTTTTGTTACCAGGTCAGTCGGAAGAAGATACCTTCGGGCATACTTCTTCTTGTCCCATGATCCACACTCAGCGAGATGCACAATCTGGTAATGGTTGTTGGGTGAGGAATGAGCCCTCTCTTGTTGCTCAGATGGTACCCTCTAATAGAGCCTTCAATCAAGCCTCCTACATTCATTTTATAGCCATTCAAAAGGGGATATAAAATTATAGCCTCTTGTTCTCTGACTAAGCAAAGATGTTTAGTTGGAATTATCACAGAGGCTATGAAGTAGAACGAACCGCCTCCTACGCAGAGATCCTGCATTGATAGCATGGTGTGGGTTCTTCTTCGTCGCCTCCCACTTTCCATGTCCAACAGTTAGCAAGTCTATAATTTTCCCATGATTTGGGTTTTCAACTAACTTCTTAAATTTAGACCATGGCAGGTTCCTTGGGTTGAAGACTTCGTTAATTCTCTCTTAATAAAGTTAACCTATACTCTCCTCGGAACGTATGCTAAGTCCTCCCTCATCCCTGCCATGTTTGCATAGAACTCTCTTGCGGAAGCGAGGAGAGCCGACCACCTTGTCTTGTGGCAGAAGAATTCTGACCCTTCTTTTCTATTATTTACGCAAAATAGGAATCGGTTCCCTGAGCCCCCTTTATTTGTGAAGCCCTTGATAGCCATGCAGCATTCCGTGGCAGGCTGCGGAGATAAAATCTTTGTAGCCCTCTGTTTCTATTCCTTCTGTATGCCTCACTGTTCTCTGTCTTTTTGTTGCCCTTTCTTCCTTAGTTGGTTCTTCTACTTCCGATTGTGCTTTTGGTTCTGCATTTGCTACTATCTCAAGTTGAGGTTCCAGGTGAACCTCTTCCTCCCCATGAACGCATTCATTCATTATCTCATTGATCATCTCATTAAGATTCAGAACAGGGCTCTGGTTTTCTGCCATGAGTGAGAATTTGGAATTGAGCTTTTTAGGAAACAGGATCTAGGGTTTTGGTATTCGAAGAGAGAAAGAGAATGGAAAGTTAGGTGAGATCTGCTTGGATTGAAGTTTTGGAATGAAATTGGCTGTCGGTTTGAGTCTTTATGATGGATGGGCTGATGTTATTATTGTCTTATGGAATGTCGACATTAATGCACAGGTCGCATCAATGTGCTAACAATTAAGGTCCCATTTAAAGTTGCGACGCCTAAATCAGAAAGTTAAAAACTAAATTTTGGGATTTAAACGATTAAATTAAGACTGCCAGGTGCCCATTCGCGTAGAAATATGGTCTTGACACTAAATTTGATGTCACATTATGCCTTTCTCTTTCTTGATCATTCTGAGTGATGACCTAATTTCTGCAAGCAGCGACATCGTGTCTTACATCTGACCATTGATTAACACATTTTGTTGCGACCGAGTGATAATCGCGACCTTATCTTAGTCTTTTCCTTAAGGTTTAGGATTTGCGGCGAAAATTCTTAATTTTAATGTTATCAATTCGAGGCTAGTGTGACCTCGAAAGTTAGTTGCGACGAGAAATTTTCAGTGCTCCATAAACAATTCAATATTCAAAGCAAGATCCCCTTAGAGACACCAGTTCAAACGAAACGTGCATTTTCACCATTCAAATATTCAGCAAATTAGCTACGTGAGAAAATCCATATTAATCTTTGAATTGAAATTCAAATTCCACGAACTTCAATCATGCATTCTCATTAAAACCAGTTGGGAATCGAATTACTCCCTTCTTGTGGTCTTATTTGTGGAAGCAATAAATGAAAATTCCATGTCAGGTTGTACCCTTACTTGACCTCAAAGAAACATAAAATTTAAACAGTAAAACAACACACAAGTCTAACTAAAAACTTAAAATTTAAAACACATTAATTGACTATAAAACATCTAATTAAACATTGTATGGGTTGTCTCCCCACAATTTGCTTTCGATTTTGAGTCTTTTGCATTGAGCTTGCTTTGTTGTGATTCTCTTGTTTCGACAAATTCTTTAACTCAGAACTTAGAATCAGCCTTCAACTACATTCCTTCCAAGGTAATGCTTTAATCTCGACAATTCTTTAAATTCTTCTCCGGTATTAGTTTTTTGATGTCCACTTTGCTCCAAAGGTTGTATTTGCTACTCTACGCCCATAGGGACCACTCCATTTTGATCTCGATTTTCTAGAAAATAGCTTTAATTAAGATTGAATAACAGGACTGATCTCTGCCTTAAATTCCTCCTCAAAAATCTTACGATCATACCCGTTTCTTTGTCTTATCCTTGTAAATCCACGGCATTATCATAAGCTACATTTCTCAGTTCTTCCAATTCATTCGGTTAGGTAATCTTTCCTCTTTATGACCTTGAAATCAAAATTTGAAATCTTTATGGCCACATAGTTTTGTACTCCAATTCAAGAGGAGGTGACAAGGTTTACCAAAGACAATTACGTATGGGGACATTCAATGGGAGTTTATAAAGCGATTCCATAAGCCCCTGATGCATCATCAAGCTTTAGAGATCAATCTATTACATTTGGAACTTTCACAGGTCTTTGAGAATTTTCTTGATCTCCTATTGAAATTAGAACGCCCATTTGTTTTGAGGATGGTAAAAGTAAAACTCATTATATGTTTGATTCCATATCTGCTCATGGGTTTCTCGAACACCTTGTTTGCAAAGTGGTTTCTCGTCGCTAATAATAGTTAAGGTGCTCCAATCGCCAAAATATTCTCTGTAGAACCCCCTGTTGTATTAGCATCATTCTTGGGATAAGTTGTTGCCTCCACCCATTTGGACACATAATCCTGACTCGGAGTATGTATAGATTCCCCAACCTTGAGGATGGAAAAGGTGTATAAAATCTATTCCCACCACGTGAATAGTTGCACCACCCAGGAATGCCTTGCGGGATTTCATGCTTTTGATAATGTTACCCGTTCTACGGCATTGATCCACAAAAGTTTAACCCATTAAACAATCCTTGAAATTATGGGCGATAAATCCGGCTTGGAGGAATTTTGTGCAGGTTGTTTGTCTCCTTGAAAATGTCCTCCCGTATGGTGATGCGACACACTCGTGATATAAAGAATTTTGCCTTGTTCACTTTCGGCTACGCCTCGATTATCATATCGACCCCTCTTTTGAATAACGATTAGGTCATCCCATATAAAATCATTGTCGGTCCTTAACTTTTTCTACGGTATTAAATGAATTCACGGTGGCATAACTCCTGAAGCTAGAAAATTGACAATGTCGGCCTCTGAGGTGATTGGAATACATGTTTGGAATAATTGTTCATGCGATTTTTACGCTAATTTTGTTCCCTCTTCTTTCCACGGTAGTCTTTTGCAATTCTTGACAAGTGATCAAACTATCACATTATCCATGACCCTTCTTGTCGCTTGATCTCCATATCAAATTCTACTGATAGCAAGACCACGTCTGATCAGTCTTGGCTTAGCTTAACTCTTTGCCGTGGATATTTAATTCTTTGCATGATCGGTATGGATATTGACGCTTGGGACTGATATATATGGCCTAAACTTTTCACATGCAAATACCATGTGACATCTCTTTTCGATGGTGGTGAGTTCTCTTGAGCTTCATTGGGGTTTCATTGGCATAGTATATGTACTAAACATTTTGTCGGCTTTCTTTTCCCAATCACAGTTCCATTGCGCCAATCATCACCCATAATCTGAATTCAACATTAGGTCTGGTTTGGTTATGATGGGAGCTTGATATCGGATTTGATCTCTTCAAATGAAGATTAATGAAATTTTATCAATTAAACTTGGTATCCTTTTCCAATAGCCTACATAATGATCTTGAAATTTTGGAGAAGTCTCTAATAAATCTTTTATAAAAACCAGCATGTCCTAAGAAACTTCTTATTCCCTTGATTATTGTAGGTGGCAGAAGAGTTTTTATAATGGAAACCTTTGCTTGGTCTGCACAACCACCACTTCTGAAATTCTATACTTGAGACAATGCCTTTGTCACCATAAAAATGGCATTTTCCCCGATTGAGCTAAGTTCTTGTCCTTTGTGAAGTCTTGTCCCCAAATTTTGTAGGCAATGTTCAAAGCTGGATCCATAAACTGTGAAGTCATCCATGAATATCTCCAAAACCTCCTCTGCCAAATCTAAGAACATAGACATCATGCATCTTTGAAATATAGTAGGAGCATTGCATAACCCAAATGGCATTCTTCTAAAAGCAAAAGTACCATAAGGGCATGTGAAAGTAGTTTTCTCCTGGTCCTTAGGTGCAATAGCAATTTGGTTATATCCAGAATATCCATCGAAAGCCAAGTGGGGATCTCTTGCTAACTTTTGTCAACATCGATCAATGAAAGGCAAGGAAAATAGTCGCTCTCACGGTTGCGGTATTCAATTTTACGCTGTCTATACACACCTTCCATCCACATCCCACGCAGTTCTTGTAGGAATCAGTTCATTCCTTTCATTTCACGATCCGCAGTGAATCCACCCTTCTTGGGACCACATGGCCAGGCTCACCCGAAATTTGTCGATCTTGCATAAATAAATCCTGCATTTAGCCATTTCAGTACTTTCTTTCTTACAACATCTTTCATCACAGGGCTTAGCCTCCTTTGGTGTTCAACTGATGTTTTTACATCATCATTCAATAGGATTTGTGCATGCAAATAGAAGGACTGATACCCATAAGGTCTTCAATTGACCAGGCAATTGCTTCCTTATATTTCCTGAGAATTCTTAGCAATTGTTGTTCTTCATTTTTTGTCGGTGTAGGCGATATAATTGCAGCTTTGCCCATACGGTTCTAAGAAGCATGCCGTATGACTAGGCAGATTCTTTTCAATATTAACGATGCGCACGAGGTTTCTTGCTCGGTTGCTTTCTTTTCCTTGCTTTATGAATTTTACGTACTTTTTCATTCAAACTCCCGAGGCTTGTTCTGTGTTTTGGAGAGGAATGCGGAATGCGACAATTCATAATCAACACTCTTAAGATATTGGAAATTCATCTCATTTTCATTGATAGAATGCTGGAGATTACAATCAAAGTTTAGTTCAAAACGGAATGGATAAATGCTATCTACAACCATACAATTTTATGCATCAACATTAGGTTATGTCAAGCTTTTGTTGAGGATTGGGGTATCTTTACTTCATCTCTACTCTAAATGTTGGCTCTTTTGTACATCGATCAAGCTGACTCCAGGTTGCTAAGAAGGTCTTCAACAGCGAAGGAACTTGGGTATCTTCCTCCGTCTTTATATGACAAAATTCTGAAGAAGATAAATTTCCTACCTTTACGACATCTTCAAGGACTCCTTACGGTTGTGCCATGGACTATCTGACCATGCGATGTGTGATTGTTGTTGGAGTAAGTTCCCCGAGAAACTTAGCCTTTGTACCCGCGATAAGGGCATCGAGTTGATCTTGCTTTGAGTCACATAAGGCTTCCTTGGATTCATATTTCCCAATGGAACAGGGAATGGTAAAGCTGCCTCGGTCCTTCATCTTTGCTGGTAGACTCTTTTGAATAACTGCACTGCAAGTTGCAATTAAACTCACTATTCCTTCCTCATCAATCTTCTTCTTTTTGCTCAATATATCTTTAAGAAATTTGGCATAATTTGGCGGCGTTTGGTGATTGCCTCTGCGAAAGGATAATTTCTATCTTCTTGAATATTTCCAAGAATTTAGAAAATTATTCCTCCCTCTTTGCCTTCTTAAGTCTTTGTGGGAATGGAACTGCAAATGTGTAAGCTTGAATCTTCTCCTTCTGTTTTTACTCACAAGTTACTCCAGGCTGTTCAGTTTGCACTTGTTTCTCAGTCTCTACAGTCTGCTCTGAATTGCTCATTATGTCCTCTCTTCCAATTTCCTTCTCTTCTCTTTGGTTAGTCTTTATTTTATTTTGCTCTCTTTGTTGCTCATTCCCTGCCCTCCTTGGCTGACTATGTCTGGAGTCTTTTGGATTTTTTTGGGTGTCAATAGGGAAAGCATTCTTGGTCTCTTTATAGCAGAGTGGCTTGACTTCTGACGTGTTTCCAAATTCTTGAAGTAGTACTTGTGTTTTATCTGAAAATCTGAGTGTTGGTTAAACTGACTCGACAGGATTTACGTTCATGGAGGTTTACTTGACCTTTTTATCCCCAGTGAACTACGACATACGCTCCTGAAGAGGTTGGGTCGCACCGACCTTGATATTCATTTCTATTTTCTCCTTGTTGCTAGAACCTTGGTGGTTGATACCCTTGTTGGAAATTCTGCCCATGTCTTGGGCCTTGTGATGCTCCTCCACCATATGAGAAGTTCTCATGGTTCCTTAGTGCTAGATTATAATGTGTAGGCAAGTTGGGATTAGGCTTGAAGTGATAGCTTCTTTATTCATTCATGTACTTTGCCTCACTCTGACTTGATGGGGATGTGCCCCGAGTTGGTCCTCGCGCGTGCTTCTTGTCCCATCTGCTCCAATCTTGCAATTTCATGAGCCGAGTGCAATCTTTTCTCCTGTTTATCCATCCTATGCATTATAGCATCAAGTTTTGCTTCCATGGCAGTCATCTTATTTGGCCTGATGACCCCTCCCCTCTTGTACGTTGTTTGCTACTGAGGTCGGAGGAGCTTTCATGTTGCATTGGCTAGGTTTGCTATCCGTCCCCTGCCTCTGCACTTTCTCTTAAATGCCCCACGATAAGAAACTATCACATGATACCCTTAAGTATCATTCGAGAGTGGTAAACTGATATCTATTTGGAGTCTTTAGATCTGTATCGTGCATAGGACATCTCTTGATGACCTTTTGTACCTTTCCGGTACGGTAAACAAGCTTTCATCACCCCTTGTTGAACACTATGATTTCCCTTCTTCTTTCAAATGTGAGGAATGTGGGAAAAATCTGCCTAGGTATGCTTCCACCCGGCTCTTCCATATCATTGTAGTATAATTATTGATTCATACCATGTGTTTGATATCCTGGGAAAAGGGAAAGAGGTGTAGGCTTTATAACCTACGGTCTCTGCCAGTTCGAACTAATTGTGTTTGCCATCCTAAGGAATCTGCCAAGGTGCTCATTAGGATCTTGATTAGGATGTGATAAAGCGGTCTGAACCATAATTGACTCAGGTTAGTTTCCTTCAAGTTGTTAGCCTGCAATGAGTTGTCTAGCGCTAAGTATTCTGCTTTGATGATAGGCCTCCAGAAATCCTTCATTGTATCTTGCATTAGAGGCCTTTCTACTGTTATTTCTTGTTATTTATCACGATCCGTTCTTTCATGCCATGGTTGCTTTTACCTTTCTTGACTTTCGCCAAGCTCCTCGGTGTTCTTTCTAATTCGGTATCTACGGGAAAGCAATCGGTCGGCTTCTGTGCATTAATTAACCTCCTGAAATGGAGACATATTGAGATTAATTGGAAACAGTGGTATCAAAAATCATATATCCTTTAAGCTCTCTAAAAGATCAGTAGCTTATGCAGCCACTACTGTCAAAACTGTTTTTGTGCATTTCTTTTATAAAATAAAGAAAAAATGTCCAAATTAGCATTTCTTTCTTTTGTTAGAATATTGATTTATTCAAATCCTTTCAATCCCAAGCAACGGCACCATAAAACTAATTTGTCTGTGAAAATATAGACTAGACCACTCAATTTAACACTTATACAGAAGCCTTACAATTTTCCTGCATCTATGTCAAAGTTGAATAGAGTTGTTTGAAAATGAATAAAACTGATTTTATGTTCTGGAATTAATGTGGGTTTAGTACATGACACTACGAAGTGATTATCTAGTAGTAAAAATGGATGTAAGTCGGATATCATTCCCGAGGAAATTGACAAGAATGTTGAAATCAACTACCCTAACTACTCAAGATCCACACTATTTGAACCTCCTTTTAATGGTTTGAAAACTGCAATTTAAAAGACTACATAATCCTATATTACATTCATCTAATTAAAATAAAATTTGAATTTAACTAACAAAATAAATTGGACTAAATCGATTCTCTGCTAGAAATGGACACGACATGGCTAATTTGTGGAGCAATTCAGTTTCTACGTATAACCCATTGATTCTCTGATTACGATTTGGATGCGGATTTGTCAAAGATGCCTAGTAATGCGAGCTTGGATTTCTCCACTATTCAGCAGTAGAGGTCCTTCTTCTTTGAAAATGATCTGTCAGTTACTTGTGACCGAACACTCTTTAAGATGCAGGTATTTTCTTTTCAATACTTCATACCCATTTCTTAAGGCTGATTCCTTGCATCCCGAAGTAAAGGTCATTCTGAAACCTCTACAAATTGGTTGATGACTCCTCCTTTAAATCTACTGGATTTTTCCTTTTCCTTGATTAGATCTCGGCTAACACGGGATCAAAATCTATCGACAAATTAAAGTGAAATCTCACGATTATTTAAATTGATAAATAATTCCTTCAACTGACTATGAGTTAATTGGAAATTTATTATTGAACTCAGGCTCATAGTTCTTCAATATAGTCTAACATGCCCATAAGTTGAATGTTCCTGACTCTCATGAATCTCATCTGCAGTAATACTCGGAGGGCTTCATGATGGAGCATGAAACGATCTGGATGGTATTTGATACTACTGTGGGAACAACTCAATTCTGAAACAACATCCAATCAAATAAATCCAAATTCTCAATTTGGAAATTCTTCTAATTTAAGTAGAAAAAATTTATAGTAACGATGTAGATCCATTCGATAGGCTAGCGACTTCTCATTTAAAATTACGATCGGCTTGATGGAGTATTGATCAAAAGACATCCATTGTAGCTTTGTAATCAAAAAAATGGAAGAAATGAATTCCGGTATCAAACTTCTATTGATTCGAATACCAATTGGAAAAAGAAAATGAAAAATTAAATCGACTTCAACATTCCCAACAAATTCTGGTTCGAGATCCGAGAGAAAAGAAAGAAAGAAAGAAAAATCTATACAGGTAGCACAATTGGTCTTAACAACTCCCCGAGTTTTGGGTTTGGAAGAGCTGCTTTTATGCTGATGCAAACTCCTGTACTACATTTCAAACAATTGGACACGATTCGAGGCTCAGTGGATTTCCCAAGTGGATAGCGAGCTCACTACTCAGTCGCGAATCTGGAGTTCTGCATTGCGACTTTGTTCTCGAGTTTCTTAGTTGGTGAATTGTGACATGAATTCCTTGTCGCGACCTCCCCTTTTCTCTTTTTCTTTGTCATGTGTGTCATGACTTGGAAATCTTGTTGTCTACTTTTACTTAGTATTTTCTGGGGATATCATGTTGCGATCCACATTTGGAATTCTTCACGTCGTGACCATCATTGAGTTGCGATGGTGATGACTCTTGTTGCGACCACATTTCTTGTTTCAGAATTGTTTATTAGCCGACCATAATTCTTCTGTGACTCAGCGACTTCCTTTCTTGGATTCTATGTCGCGACCTCAATTCATGTTGTGACCTGGCTTTTTCTTCCCTTGCTGAGTTCGGTGTCGCGACCTCATTTTCTTGTCGCGACCAGATCGTCCTTCCTTTTACTGGATTCTATGTCGCGGCCTCATTTTTGTGTCGCGACACCATTTCTGTTGTCAACCATTTTGATCCCTGGTCACAGCTTCCCTTTCATGTTGCGACATCATATCTAGTTTTCTGACCTCATGCAAGTTGCGACTCGATGCGATATGTTTGTTTCTTGTCACGGCGTAGGTGAGATTCGCGACGAGGTAGTTTCTCTTCTCGATGCCATTCTGTCCCTTTGTAGTTCTTTCTTCCAATCTTGTCGCGACCTCATTTTTTACTCACGGTTCCATCAGTTGACTTCTTTTACTGGTCGCGACACAGAAAGTGTGTCGAGGATTGGTGGTGAAGCCACTCTTACATTGTTCTCATCAGCGAGTTTAACGACTTAGGTCTGGCAGCATGTTTTAGTTGTTAAGCTCATTTTTAATGTGCGACATGAATTCTATCTTCAGCGACCTCACTGTTTGTCTTCGACATATTTTGTCCTTAATGACAATTTGCCTTAATGGAGACTTTGTCAGTTCATTTAGCAACAATTCATTGTCATGACATTAATTATCTATTGCGACCTGAGTTGTCTTCTTTTGGTGTCGCGACCTCGATTCTCTGTGGCGACTTCGTTTGTGCAGTCTTAAATTTTTCTCTCTCACAACTTATCACAAGGATGTCGTGACACACTTGAAGCCTTTGTCTTACAGATTTTTCACAACATTAACAATCAGGTCATTACTTAAGCGCCTAAAGCGATAGATTCCTTGTCATATTTTCAATGTATGCATAGCCTAGTACAGCAGCCCATTGATCTCATTTTTCTTCGAGTTTTCTTTGGAATTGTAGCTTTTTCTATATAAATTTGCAAAATATAAATTTGGTAAAAACTCCATATTTCTGCATAAAAATAAGTAATTACATTGTAACACTAATCAGAAAAATGGATTAAAAATCAATGAGTTTTTGACTCATCAACATCAACTTATCATAATTATTCAATAACATATAATCATCTTACTTAATGTCTTTTGTGTCGTTAAATTTTCAAATTTACCACTTATCCTTTGTACTTCTTTAGAAATTCCGATTATCATTTTCACATAACACGGAAATTCAGAAAAAACCTGATTTGACTTCCATTTTACTTTAAACATGCCATAAAATTATTAGGGTATAATTTAGGGTGTTACAATTCTCCCCCCCTTAAAAGAATTCCGTCCTCGAAATTCATACCTGAATCAAATAGATATGGGTACTGAGTCATCATTGTCGCTTCTGATTCCCATGTTGCTTCTTCCATATCGTGGTGTTACAAGAACACTTTTACCAATGGTACCTTCTTATTCCGCAATTGTTTCACTTCTCGAGCTAATATAGCTTTTGGCTCATCATCATAGGAATAATCTTGATGCACTTGCACCTCTTGCACGGGCAGGATATGCAATTCATTTGATCAGTATCTCCGCAGCATAGACACATGAAATACATCATGCAATTTGGCTAACTCTAGAGGGAGAGCCAAACGATACACCACTGGTCCGATTCTCTCCAAAACCTCATATGGGCTAATGAACCTCGGACTCAGCTTCCATTTCTTCCCAAATCTAAGCACTTTCCTCCATGGAGATACCTTTAGGAACACTTTATCACCCACTTCATATTCAATGTCCTTTCTTTTCAAATTGGTATATGATTTCTATTGATCACTAGCAACTTTTAACCTTTGTCGAATAACCTGAACTTTCTATTTTGTATCTTTTACTATGTCTGGACCAATCACTATATGTTCATTCAATTTTGTCTAACATACAAGAGTTCTAAATCTTCGGCCATACAAAGCCTCATATGGTGTCATGCCAATGCTTGATTGATAGCATTGTTATAGGCAAATTTCATCAGAATATACCTATCAAACTGGGAAATTCGATTACATCCACAAGTATATCTTTGAGCACTTGAATCAACCTCTCGGACTATCCATCTGTCTATGAGTGAAAATATGTATTGAAATTGAGACGAGTGGCCAATGCTGACTGTAACTCCTTCTAGAATCTTGGGTCTCGGTCCGACATAATTGACAATTGAACACCCGTCTGATCGGATAATGAACAGTATAGGCACCGACTAGTCGATCCATAGAATAGTCCGTCGGTAGTACGAAATGGTAGGGCTTGATGAGTCTATCAATTATCACCCAAATAGCATCATGCTTCCTCTGCATAAGTGGGAGGCTAGATACGAAATCCATAGTTATATTATCCCATTTCCATTGTGGAGTTGGAATGGGGTTCCAACAAGCTGATGCTTTGGTGTTCAGCACGACTGGCGACACGTCAAACACTTAGACACATAATCAGTTGTCTCTTTCATACCTTTCCACCAATAGTTATTTGGTCAGGGTACATCTTATTTGCGTCAAGATGCATGGTAAATACTAAGTTATGAGCTTCATGCAAACTCTTTCTTGACTCAACATCCCTGGTGCACGCGCAATCTATCTACGAGAAATACAAGCTCTATCTATTTTCACAGAAAAACTCACTCTCGACTCCCATCTTTGATCAATGAAAATCTTTTCACATAACTCTTTATCATTTTGAGCATCTATAATCATCGCAGAAGCGGTGAGCTCTTAATTAAGTGAAGTAAGCTCCATTAGCTATTATTCTCGATCACTGTGAAGTGTGGTACCCTTTGTCTTTTTACTTAGGCATGTCTGCAGTGGCTTCCCAGGATGGTAATCAACTATGCAGTCATAGTCTTTAAACAACTCTAACCATCTCTTGTGATCTGTGTAAACTCTACACTTTTCCCCATATAAGTAGTGTCGCCATATTTTTAAGCCAGCACAGCTCACATGACCAACTCTAGGTCATCGATTAGGATAATTCTCCTCGTTAAGCTTCAGCGCCTGAGTGCATAGGTACGACTTTACCATCTTGCATTAGCACACATCCTCAAACCTATCAACGAAGCATGTTATCTGAGTATACTCTTTACAGGTCGGTTATGTCGACAGACTTAATTGTAATTTTTTAAGCTTCCAGCTAGCTTGGTACTGTCATTCCACTCAAATTTCACATATTTTACGACGGAGTTTGAGGTGAGTGGAATATTATGATAAAGCGGTTCACAAATCTTTACACATATTCGGCTAACCACCTGAAACTTCACTTCTATCACATTTCATGGTGGCTTCACAGTAAGCAATCTTAGTTGGATCGACTTCAATTTCATGTGACAATGTGGCGAAGAGGAACTTCCTTCTTGAAAATCACATTTACTGGAGTTTGGCATATAACTGCTTTTCTCTCAAAGTCTGTAGAACTATCCTCGGATGTTGTTCATATATACTCATTCTTGGAATACACGATATATCATCGATAAATACCACAAGCGATCTAAGTAGAGATTGGCTTATATTCATCAAATCCATAAATGCCATTTAGTCGTTCATCGACCAGGCATTCACCCAAAACTCGTAATGACCATATGGTCTGAATGTTGTCTTGACATCAACATCTTTTACTCTCATTGGTAATGCAGATGCCAGATCACATCTAAGAAAAGATGCACCTCCTTGACTAATCAAATAAATCTTCTATTAAACTGATAGGTGTGTTCTTCTTTGTTACTTTATTGATTTGTCACATAATCGATGCACATTAATATACCATCCTTTTTCTTCACGAATAAAATAGGGTGCACCCAGGAGAAACGATGGGTCTAATAAACCCTTTATTCACGACTCCACATGCTTGTAACCTCAGCTCTACTAATTCGAAGGAACCATCCTGGCAAGGTGCCACAGAAATCGGGGTTGTTCTGATCTGATCTCACATGGACAAGTCGCTCCCTCTCGGGTGGAATGCGGGTAACTCTTCGAGGAATACATGCGGAGATTCCACTTCTTCTTTGGAATCTTTTCCACATCTAGTTGACCTCTCTTAGAGTCAAGTATCAAGGCCAAAAATGTCTCACATCCTTTCCTCATAAATCTCCTAGCCTACATAGCTAAGATCACATTGGACATCGCACTACATCTAATGCCTGTCTTATCACCTACGGCGGTAAGAGCACCTACGAAACACTCTTGTCTTTTTCCTGATCTAGTATAGTTTTATGCTTAGACGACCCAGTCCATATCTAGAATCAAATCAAATTCTCGGAAAGGAAGCGATCAAATCAGCGAAAATTTTCTATCTGGCGGATAAGCCTTAGAGGCGGTTGCTTACACCTATTCACATTGACATTGTGCCCAAAGGACTAGTTACATGCATATCATATGATAGCTGCTCCAATATTGTCACCTTACCATACATATGCTCAATGCATACATATGAATGAGTAGATCCATGGTCTATTAATTCATGCATTTCAATACCATAAAGAGAAATTATACCAGCAATTATACGGTGCTTCACAGTCCCGAGCCATCACCATATGCTCGTGCTGGCGTCTCTCAAGTCATGGGACGATCTCAGTCTCGACCTTTGTGCCTCGCCATCCTTTATCTTTGGCTCACAGCCCCCTCGACCTTTACCTACATCTGGTCGACGGTGGTGCCACGAACCTCCCTCTTATTGTTACTACGAAGATTCTATTGTCCACTTGACTCTTTGGGACCGATTTTCCATAAATGTTCGGTGCTTCCACATCCCAAAGCGCCTCCTGTCCTTGATATGCAAACTCCCAAATGTCGTCGATGGCCAGTAGGGCACTGCGGGTTTCTCTTGGTCTCTTGAAGCACCTTTACCCGATCTTGGTGCTCTTGTATTTCCTTGTCTTCTTCCCTTGTGGCAAAACTATGTCTTGACTCGGTTTAGGACTCTATACGGCTCTTTTGCAGGAAGAAGAGGCTCCTGCAAAGCTTCCTCTTCTAAAATCTTTCTCTACTGCTTGCCTCATATTTCTCCACTTTCATTGCTGCCTGCACCAATTGATAAAAATTCACTTGTTGAAGAGAAGTAACTGGTGCTAAATACCTCTTTATGAACTCATTCAATTCATCTTCAAATTGCCTATAGAAATGCTTGGTGAGGAGGGCGGCTTCAGTGCATACTTGCGAGATGGCTAAATTCTTTTCATACTACATAGCGACAAATTCCTTTAGCTAAGTCAGAAGCTGCTTCCACTTGGTCTCCTATACATATACGTAGCGTACTTTGCCACGAACTCTTGGACAAAGAAATCCCGAGCATGGGATGCGGAATCCTCAGACGTTCGGCGCGATTTCTACCCCTAGTCATATGCTAAGCTCTTGCCAATGGTGAAATTGCCACGTGACACTCTTTGATCGAGAGGACATCTAACTTCCTCGATATTCTTTGTAGCTTTTATGGGTGTGACTATCGGATCTTCCATGCTTGTCCCATGGAATTCCTGTGCTCCATGTCTTCTTACCATGTCTATCGGAGCCTTCTTGAGATATTCTCAGCAAAGCTTCCATTGGCTCGACTAGAGCATTGCGTTCACTTTTGAAAGATTCAAAAGGATCAGAAGTGGATAACCCTTGATCTCCTAGGTTAACACTCCCAGCCGCTTCTTCTACTGGATTGGGAGGGCGATCCATCCTATTCAGAAAACAAAGACATCCACATCATGCCAATACATTACTATACACATACATGTCTATCATCTACCTGACCGAGTCCCACAAACCTAGGCTCTGATACCCGGATTGATACTGACACAGCACCTGCATTGTTAAGAAATGGTGTCAAGCTTGTAGACTTCAAACACGGTCGCGAAGCGTTCTAAAACATTCCTTAAATATAATCATATAATTTAACATATATTACAAAACCACAGTATCATACCCCACTATGTGAAGCATTCAAAGCATCACTTACATATTATTTACAAATCCTTTTCATTGTACCCAAAAGTTTATATACATTATATGGTTCAGAATAAAACATTAAAAAGAAAACACTGTAGGTGAGCACCTATCACTGAGATGACCTTTGATGTTGATGTGGAATGTTCTGTTCTCTAGTCGCCTCCTCGGTACCTACACGGATAAACACCCGTGATAAGCATAAAGCTTAGTGAGGATCCTTACGCATGGATGACCACAAACCATGATCATCACGTTCTAATACTCATACTGACTTACTATGCATATATATATATATATATATATATATATATATATATATATATATATATAATCTTATAAATTTGTAAGTTACAATCCATGACTTACCCTTGATTAGATAATTTAATTCATTATGTTAAATCTCGTATGTATGCTATTCCCTATGCTTTGTCTATCGAATTCCATATCATTTTAGTCATAGTATTAATGACTATTCACGTATTTTATATTCCATTTTATATTATAAATTACTTCCTGTGTTTATGATTCATGTCTTATTTATCCATATCTCTTCATCTCTTTTTACATGTTTCATGCCTGCATTTTCCAAATAAGTGGATACGGGGGAAAAGGTGTATGTACGAGGGTACTATCCTTTGTGCAGCAGTGATCTCTAGCACATCTTGTCTTGTATGACCCAAACTGAGGTCACGGTAATGACCCTAAACTATGCTAGCTATATTGTATGCTCGGCAAGCATATCCACCAATAGGCATGCCCATCATCCATCTTGGTCATAAGCGAGCCCGATCGGTTTATTATGTTTGGTACATATCACGTACATGAATAACTATTGTTATCATGTATGCGTATGAATATTCATTATCCATTATTCTCATATTCATAAGAAGCTCTTTCACATCTCTTATCATCTTAGGGAATGTATTCTATGCTACTTTACATATATAATAACATGTATTCTTTTCTTCATGTTAAATTCGTGTCCTTTATTATTCCATTCTATTTATTCCATATTATTTAGCATTAAATCATATAACTTTTAGGTCAATTTCTTTTTCTCACTTAGCTAAGTTATACTGACTTATTTTCATACAAAACCATCTCCAATAATACTTTGAAAGTGTATAAGAGACATTTAGTTGTCTCAAAATCCTATAGGAGATGACATGAAAATCCATTCCCAAAACAGGGTCTGACTTCCCTTAATTTTTGGGTACAATAAGTTCGAAATCTCAACATGTCTCCTTCATGCACTTTGTTCCTCTATGAATCTATTTTACTTAGAAATTGGAATCACTCCAATTTAATCATTCAAACTCAAGTTATGGAATTTTAATGTCAAACTGGTCTGTTTGCCCAATTTACAAGGGTAACTGACTATAAAACCCGATTTCAGGGGTCTTACCTCTATAATTTGACACTGGTTCCTTCCACTTATTTGAAGCTATGGTGTTAAGTGTTCTTTTCTAATTGGAATCATCAATTTGGAGTACCAAAACTCAATATGTCCTAAACAGCCAGGAGCTACTCTATTTTCAAAGAAAACAAAACATGTAGCGGTCTTTGGGCCAAATTAAGGGTCTTAAAAGTCATATTAATACTTTAGGATCTTCTTGGAAAAATATGATGCAGGTCTTAAGTTTCCTCTCAATTAAATTTCGAAATTAAACACTCTAAGGCTAGTTATGACCAATAAGTCACTTAGGGTTTTAGGGAAATTTTTACAACATCTCCCCTGAAACCTCAGCATCTCCTTCCATGCAAAACTCCTCAATTGGACCCTGAACCAATTAACAATTACCAACAACACAAACCACAGATTAGTCTTAAATGAGTCCCATACCTTGATTCCTTCTCTTCAAACTTGTTTTTTTTCTCTTCCTTCTCTTTGCTTTCTTCTCCTAAATTGTACAAAAAAAGGTAAGAACCTTACTTTCTCTTTGCTTGAACCAAAACTAAGCCAAACAATGGAGTGCACAAGCTTCTTGATCTCTTTCTCCATAAAAAAACCGGTTCCCAAATTGGATTTTTCCCCAATTGTGTGACAAGTTTATTTCTTTATTTGGCTTCCACTTTTAATTTTTGCTATTGGGTCCTTCTATTTCATTCTAATTGCACATCAACTTATCATAATTATTCAATAACATATAATCATCTTACTTAATATCCTTTGTGTCCTTAAATTGTCAAATTTATCACATATCCTTTGTACTTCTTTGAAATTCCGATTATCATTTTCACACTTAACAGGAAATTTGAAAAATGATTTGACTTCCATTTTACTTTAAACATGACATAAAACTATTAGGGTATAATTTGGGTTGTTACATAAATGTTATGAGTTTTACATGAATACGAATATAAAATACTCAAAATTAGCATGTGAAATGAATTCAAAACATAGATGAGTTTCACACTCATTAGGTTTTCGAATAGAGAAGCAAAGGAACATAAACATGGTTGATCTTGCTTTTGTTTAATCTTTTCTTTCATCTCCCATAGAAGCATGGTTGAAAGCTTTTTAGTTCATTTGACCGGTTAGGTTTGAATATTATATTACAATTTTGTAGCTATCCAATTTAAATGGATTGAATTTTGAGTTTCGTATAAACTTCCAAGTAATCGGGATAAAGAGAGGTTATGTTGGATATCAAAAGACTTTGAACATGAACAAAAAAAGAACTTATTATTGTATTGAAGACAAAAAATGATATAGGAAACCATTTATATACATGGTAAGCTTAGGAGTAAGCTAGCTAACTAACTGTGAAAGGTTCTGCAGCTATTTTGTTAGCATATTACAATCAATTGCAACTATTTTGTAATTTTTTGCTGCCTATTAACATCATCGAATTCTATAAGCAGATTATCTAACACCTGAACAAGTGTTTATACATATGTTTGTAGTTTTGTTAAAAAAATAAATAAGATATTATATTTTTATAATATAATATTTTTAGACTTTATTATAAAAATATGTGATATTTGACTTTATTTAGACTTTATTTGAAGTTGTTTTAGCATTCCCATATGTGATATTTGACTATCCAAAGTAGTGCTAACGGTCTAAATAAATTTCTATTTAGGAATGGACATGGAAAAGATGAGACCAAATCGTCATTAGATGTATACTAGAATCAACAATTATGGCACCATTAACAAAGATTTTGTGGATGGGATTGAAAATTTTATTACTTTTGCTTGTAATCAATTGGGAGTGATGAATGTGGCAGAGATAAGGTGTCCTTGTAGGAAGTGTCAAAATCGAAAGTTCCATACCTTGGATGAAGTGAAAATACATCTATTTAGAAAATGATTTATTCCACATTATTATGTTTGGGATCGGCATGGAAAACATGTGCATGCTACCTCTACAAATTCTAAATGTAATATTCATGAAGAGGTGGTTACAAAATATAGTAATTTTAGATGACCCCATACTTGAGTCAGAATTAGAAAATGAAAGTGAAGATGAAGATGTGAAAGTTGATGATAGTGATTATGAAAAATAATAATAAAAATATATTTGCATTTAATATCGTACTATGTTGTTTTGTGGACAACCTAGTACACCATTATGAAGTTTGATTATAATGTTTGTGGAAATCATAATGATTGTTTGGTTGTTATTTATATCATACTATCTTGTTTGTATAATTTTGATTGATGTTGTTTGTTGTTGGTTTCGAATATTGTTACGATAAATAAGTAATGATTGTTTGTTTTTCTTGAAAAAAACCATATCTGTTTAATATTGTAACTTGCTCACATTTCCATTTTTATATATTTATAGGTTTATTGAAGACATGGGTAAATCTATAGCAACTAAGAAAAGAAGGATTGCACAGTCACAATCATCTAATCAACTTATCCCAGCTGTGTCACAACCACCAGCACCATCCCCACCTCACCTCCACGTGCTCCATTGCATATAGAGTCAAGAGCAATGCCCCCACCAACAGTTCTCCCACCTCCTTCTCCGCATATAGCGTCATCATATGCAACCCAACCTGTTACTGCTTCGCATACAGAGGCACCAACATCACTCTAACTTGCTTATCCTCTACATACAACTTCACCAACACCTACACATGCACATGCGTCTATAAGTGCTTCAACACATACTTCTCTGTGACATATCAAAATCGTACACTTGTGCATTTACAAAATGATGTGTAAGTAGTTTATTATAAAAACTAATAATGTTTTGAGTTCAACTATAATTTCAATTTATTTTCACTAGCAATAATATTTAATTTTGAGTAGTTACATGTATATTTTAATGTTGATATTTTGAAGTCTTATGTTTTAGTAATTGTAAATAATATTTAAATTGATTATTATTTTATAGATTTGAGCTTTATGGAATTATCTCTCGCATAATGATCAAGGCTTTTGAGGAAAATATGAATCTCGAGGACGAATGGAATTTGGAAATGGAAGACCATTTCTTATAAATTAAGGCTTTTATTACTCCAATTTGAGTAATATGGTGCAAACTTGGTTTATTCTCCCTTATTTAAGGCTGAAATTAAGTTTTTTATTAAGTTAACATGGTGAATATATATATATATATATATATATATATACTATATATATATATATATATATATATATATATATATATATATTTGTAGAAATGCTTCATATGGGACAATGCAATAGATGCACTAGTCAAAATAGCATGGGATGCAAAAGCGTCTAGTCAATATCGAGACATGATATCAGAGATAATAAGGAAATGAAAGAAGTCAAACTTCATTGATCCAGATTTGTGGGAAAGATGACAGCGTTATTGGAAGACATCGGAAGCAAAAAAAATTCATGAAACGTACTCCAAGAATAGAATGTCGAAGGCAGCAAATAGGGCTGGACCTTCAACTCACACTGGAGGTATTGCTGCTCATTATGACCATGGGAGACGACTTATAAGTTATATTTAATTTAATTTTTTCTCTATTGCTTTCCAAATGGACCAGTTTACTATATTGTAACAAAGTGTTTAGTTGTCTTTAAAAAAAAAAAAAACAAACGCCCCTTAATTTATAGAGAACATACATATATAAGTCCAATGTTCCATTACTGGATTTCAATCATCACCAATCAAGCAACAAGCAAGAAAATGAAGAAAAAAAATCAAGAGATGAGAAGTGAGAAAACAAATCGTGATTTGAAGCTTCAATCTTTGTCTCAACAATAATGAAATTTGAATCTCTGAGTATAACATTGAAATCTCTTCAATACACATAAAAATCTACTCCAAAACTACTCTAAGATCTACTAAAAATCAAAACCCTAAACCAAACTATGAAAAATGGAAGGTTTTAGAGAGAGAAAACCTCATGAGAGGTATTTTCCAACCTCACCCTCTCTTTTTCATCTCTCATTTTTTTCTAAAAGTCTCAAAAGTGTGTATTTATAGTCCTAGGGTGAAATGGGCTTGAAACGAGCCAAAATAGCAATTTTCAAGGGTTTTTGGGTCAAGCCCGGTACCTCAGGTAGCGACAGTGGGTGTGTCGGGACTCGGGTCATGACGGTGGGTGTGTCCGCGACTCGGTGGCGATAGTAGGTTACGCGCGACAACTTGTTTCTTCTCCAGCTTAGCGAGTCTGCTTATTCGTTTAACTTGAATTTGGGTGTGTGGTGTTGTTGGAAGGTATTTGAATGTAGAATCTGTCGTATTGGGTGAGTTGGTAATTGATATTCCATATGGTACATAAAAATTCATCGTCCCAATGACTCGCTGTGAGACACCCGGTTGACTCTCCTTTTGGAAACATGTTGCTCATTTCTTACCAAATCACTTGTTTTCCATCAAGAGTCCTATAAAAAAATATTTAGAGGAAATTTTATAAGTTTTACATGAATATGGATATAAAATACTCAAAAATAGCATGTGAAATGAACTCTAAACATAGATGAGTTTCTAACTCATCAAAAGTAGTAAGATTTTTAATTCACGAGTTTATTTATCTAAATGGAATAATTGTATGTAAACAATATTTATGTATATTGTATGTGTGAATACTATGTTGTTGTTGCTATATTTATGTATATTAGAGCTCGAAACTCAAATGTCGACTAGTTGCACGGGCTATTTCTATATACACACACCAAAAAATGTGATGGGAAGACATTTATTGATAATAAGCCCAAATCTATCAACGTAAGTTAATTAATTTGATTAACATGTGTCTTTCTTAAAGTTACCTTATTATGATATTCTAATTGTTTTAAATTTTGAAATCTTCGATCTAGGAAAGTTAATACGATCAAGTGCGACAATATATGAAAATGGCTTATTTTCAATATTGTTGTTGGAAACGAAAAGTGATTTATGGTCTTGGATCCCAGTACGGTGAAGTCTTATGGGACTAATGTTGCTTAAACTTCAACTACGCCCCCTTCTTCTCAACAGAATGTAGACGAAATTCAAGACCTAAGATATAAGATTACTCAACAAAAGGAGGTGATCAATAATTTGCGAATACGAACAAAACGTTTATAATAGCGTGTTGATGAAATGTCAAGAGCTGAGTGACCACCCCTAGCGCCTACTCGCCTTCATTCTGACCATGTTCATGATGATGATGAATCTGAATGGCAGCGACAACAACAATGCAAATCCAAGTAATGTCAAATTTGTTTTTGATGGTTTCGTTTATCATGTTATACTTTGTGAACATGTTTTGTAACTTTTTATTATTGTCACTTTTATAGTTTATATAAGACTATATTTTAACTTCACTTTCTACATAGGTTTTATGTAATTTGATTAGTTTAATTGCACTATTATTATGATTTTATTATCATTCTCAATCATATATCAATATAAATTTTTTTCAAAATTTATTATGTTTTTATCAGGATTATAATTAAATTAAATTAAATTTATAAAAATATGTATAACTACCAACAAATACCCTACAAATTACCTACTAAATTGGCAAGTTAGACAACCAACTTACCTACAGTTACCTACTAAATTGGCAAGTTAGGCAGCCAACTTACCTATAAATTACCAACTAAATTGGTAAGTTAGCTAGCCAACTTACTTACAGATTACCTATTAAATTGGCAAGTTAGGCAACCAACTTACCTACATACTACCTACTAAATTTGCAAGTTAGGCAACCATCTTACCTACATATTACCGATGATATAGCGAAAAAAAACTTTTAATTTACCTACAAAATTTCCGATAACAAAAACAATAGGTAAGTCGTTTTAAAATAGAAAATATGGCGTGAAATATCTACTATTTACTTACAATGATACGTAGGTAATTACCTACTGGCTGTGTTGTTTTGTAGGTAATTTTTCTAAGCAGGATATTCTGCTTGATGTTCTATAGAATCGTGCAGGTAAGCCCGAATTACCACAAAATTTTTAGTTATTACCAACAAAAATGTTCAATAGGTAAACTGTTTATTTCTTGTAGTGAATGTCCTAAGGTACCTTGCAATGATGATTCCCACTGAAAATAGAATTCCCTAACTTAGAGCATTCAGAACTCCATGAATCTTCCATCAACAATCAACCAAATTTAGTGATTACAAAAAAGAAAAAAATTTCAATTGATACATATAAATCTAGCATCATAGGTGATCGGATTCAATCACTGGAAAAAAAAATCATGTATGTTTAATTACAATGAAAGAGGAAAAGGCTAGGAGAAAAACTGAACCAAACTTCAAGTTTCAACCGTCTAAAAGTTAGATCAATCTCAGTAAGAAAAAAAAAACATATAAAATTTGAGAAGGAAACCAAACTCAATGCAATAGTTGAGTTTCTGATCAATTTCTAATTACAAGTACAATGTATTTTGTTTCTTGTAGTTGATCAATTGAAATACAAATCCTCCAAAACTTAAATTTAATTCAAGAGAATAAAAAAAATATCATATGAAAATTAAAGTAAATAAATTGTAGGAAAAAGAATAAAAAAATTCAAGTTTTTTGAAACTCTGGAATCTCCTTAACATTTGAGTTCACGGTGATTCCATAAATCTCTTCATTTTTCAATTACAAATATTTTTGTAATAAATCAAGATTAGGCTATATAATAAGCACAAACATAATAGAGTTAGAATGCACCCGCTATATATACAAAGAGTATATAAGGAAGACCTGAGATGTACAAAAAACAACCAATATCTAAAGAATAATTTAAAAAAAATCTAACAAAATAACACTCCCGAAGATCAAAAAGAAGAAATTTTTACATATCAAAATACAAAAAAGATGAAATTTTTTACACATGTATCTTCACAAAAAACCATAACAGCCTTTCCCCAAAGAAGATGAACGCTTTGGATTAGAGAAACAATTTTTATAACAAATTTCTTCAAAACAAACTCATTTAAAACAAACTCATTCAAAACAAACCAATCTAACTCATTTATCAAAAGAACAAAAAAAGAAACACAAAGATTAGAAAAACTAGATACGTACCTCCTTTCATGTTCTCTATTTTGCAAATGGAGGTTAGGATGTAAAAAATTGAACAATCAACTTGCCAAATGTCGAGGTTTGAATGCCACAGCTTCTAACGAAATCGAAAAGCTCCAAATGCCCTCTAAACACCAAACATAATGAAAGATGAAAGGAGAATATTAAATGGAGAAAATGATGGGTGAGAAGATCAAAGGAGAAGACGAAGGGTTGATGTAGAAGATGAGGGAGTTGAGGAGTGAAGGTATAAAACTCGAGTAAATTTGAATTTTTCCGAAAAATGGCAAAACGGTAAATTTTTATATACAGTACAGGTTGGAAACCTTAAATTTTTATATATCTCAGATGACGAAACGGACCTCACCATTGGATTTGTCTCGCGAAGTCTAGTTACCCAGACAAATTTCTTTGAATTGCAAGACAGCCGAATTTTCACGATTTTTGAGGCGTCAGGTGCTTAATGGACCCAAAAAAATGGAATTTTTGAGAAAAATATCTAAAGTGAAAAAAATAAATTAAGTAAAGTTCATTTAAAATAATTTGAACTTGAACCGAGACGAAATAAATCGTTTTGGGGCAGAAAAGGACCCAAACCAGTCGCAGACATGTGGCACGACGTGAGCCACATTCACTTAAACTTAAGTGAAAGGCATTGGGGGAAAATATCACATTCTTCCCATTCTAATTTTCTGGTTCTACGGGTGAGAGTGAGAGAAAGGAAGATAGAGTCAAACTTCTCTCTTCAATCCACGGAGTTCCGTCGGTCAGAATTCGTCAAACCAAGAACGAAAGTTCATCTAATCAACGAGGGCTACATGTGGGTACAAAAAACAAGGGTTTTCACGAAGGATTCAAGTGAGGAGTTTGGGAAATCAAAGGTTTCAGGTTTAGGAAGTGTACACGGGACTTCCTAGAGTTTCTTCTATGCTCAAAGAGGTAAGGATTCTTCCTACTTTGATTTATTTTCCAACTCTGAGGACTTTGCGGTTGTGTTTTATGCCCTAAGGGGTTGTTTGGCCGTGTTTTTCCCTAAGGGGCTGTTTGGCAAAGTTTAGGGATGTGGGAATAGTGCCTTGTTTTGACCCTATATGATGTCCGTTTTTTGGGGCTGATTTTCAATTAGAAAAAGAGGAAATTTGGGCTAGTGTTCCTCATGGAAATTGTAGCTGAAGTTGTGAACTTTATGTTAGGATTTTGAATCACTCAAATTAGACCTCTATAGCTCAAGTTATGGTCCATTTTATTTCCGAAATTGTCACAGCTTTGGTTGTTAACTATTTGTGTCCAGGTTTTGGGACTCATTTTCGATTGGGAAAAAGAGAGAATTTGAACTAGTGTCCTTCATGGAAATTGTAGCTACAATTGTGACTTGATGTTAAGTTTTTTGAATACTTTGAGTGGACCTCATAGCTCAAGTTATGGTCCATTTTCGAGGGACTACCATAATTTACCACGTTTTGACCACATCTGCTTGTCGGATTTTCGGTTCGAGAAAAGGAAATTTGGGCTAGTGTTCTTCATATAAATTAAATCTGCATCATTGAACTTGATGTTAGGCTTTTGAATCACCCAAATTGGACCTCTATAAGTCAAGTTATGGTCCATTTTTCCAGACTGCCACAGGCTGCCCTGTTTTGACCCCATATACTATCTAGATTTTGGGACTGATTTTCGGTTGGTAAAAAGAGGGAATTTGGACTAGTGTTCCCCCTGAAAATTATAGTTGCATCTATAAACTTGATGTAGGCTTTTGAATCATCCAAATTAGACCTATACAACTCAAGTTATGGTCCATTTCCCGGGACTGCTACAACTTAGGTTGTTTAATGGTTTGTGTCCAGATTTTGGGATTGTTAGGGGACTAGTTTCTGAATTGAGTTCGGAAGCATTCAGTGGTCTATTATGACTTGTTGTGTGGGTATTTGTTTTGTGGGCATCTCACAATGCCCTGGCCCAGTCTGAGGATCAAGTTGCCGAGTTGAGTAACATGCTTAATTGGTAATTGATTGGGGTCAATATGTCCTGTGTATTGACATGTGATGAGTTTATGTATGGATAAGGCCATTGCATTGCTTGTTTGTAGGCTATTTGTGGGCATGTTATGTCATAATTTGGCCTAGAGGATAAATTATGTCATTGCTTGATTGGTAATGACTTGTTGATGTTGATATATGTGTGTGCAAATATGTTGACATGAAATGTGGAATTGTTTGGAAATTTTATGTTGATTGATATAATTGTCCATGATGCATGAGTGATATGCATGAGTAGAATTGTCCATATAGCATTCATCATGTATGTATGTGACATGGTATAGGCATGAAATGGCACATCACATTGTATATGCACGGGGACATCGCATTAAATGGGTGTGAGTGCATGGTTATAATCAACACTGCGTTTGGTATTTGATGGTGGGCTCGGCACTGTGGAACAACGTCCAACAGAGTCGTACGGTCAAAATGGAAACGAAAAATGAAAATATGTGTCGGGTAATAGCAAGTAAGGATAGCTACCCCCTCGAGTGAAAGCCTCGTTATGTTTTGTTATACATATGTGTCCAATGGTGAAAGCCCATGAATGTGTAGGAAGGCTTGCGAAGCCTGCAGTTTGACCCCGAAAATTCGCCACCCATAAAAAGACACATGATTTTTAATATAAATGATCATTGAGGTGTAACATCCAAACAACTTTTGGTTTGAAAACAAATTAATTTTATTGTAAAATTATCATTAGATGCAATTCACAAATGATGGGTTTTATCACATGTAGGAGTCAGTGAGGACTCGGGTAAGAGGTTAGTCGATAAGGACTCTGGTGCATGGTACATGATTGAGTGTCATTTCATTTCATGGCATGTAGGATTTCATAGTAGAAATTGCATATTTTTGCTTGGAATGTGATTGTGAACTGTGAACATGACCATTGCATGTGCACTTAAGTAAGGAATAGCGCTGTAGGGTTCTTCTCTTAGGTGTAACTTCGCCCTTTATGGGACCCCATTTCGGGTACAAGTACAGGTGCACGGCACTCACTCAGGTCGCAGTTGTGAAGAAAGTAGGGTTGTGGCTTTGTATTCGTTTTACAACCAAGATGCTTGGAACAAACTAGTTAACATTATTTTGTGTAAGCAATTGGCCAATTAAATTCTTATTTATTTGTTTAAATATAATTTTGTATGTTTTAAATAAACATGGATAAATGAACCCTGTGTGGTTATTTTTACTCATAAGTAGACCAGGTGAGGTCATTGTATTATATTGGGCTTCGAATAGACCATGTTACTATGTTTTGTATAGGTTGAATTTTAAATAAAGCTCATTGTATAAAGGAAACTCTATCCGATTTTTGTTAAAATTATGGATCTCGGTAAATGGGACATAACAATGCGATATCGAGTCACCCGATATCTATAAGTTTTCCGCAAATTGACGATTGGTCAATAAATCATCAGGTTTTGGGGCGTCACATAAGGTTTAGGGTTCTAACTTTTACCTTTCTTTTTTGCCTTGGAATTGACGAGTAAGACAAAAATGAGTGACATTTTAAGGTTTTATTTTATGAGATTTGATTTTTGAATGAAAGAGTAGTTACTTTTTTATAAGGTGTACTAATGTATATTAATATTTGTATGAGTCTATGCAAATCTACTTTTCCCTTATTCATTTCTATTGGTATTTTAAAGGTTTTTTCCAATGTTTTGACGGCAGTTAATTTTGACCGTCCCCAACAATACTCATAAATAATTGGGTAGCCGCTCCGTGGCTTCCTACGCATTTGCCGTACTGTACTGTAGGTGCTTGCTCCGCAAGTTTTCTCGTTGGGAATACTCTGGCCATTGTAGGTGCATCGGGGGTTATCAACACGACATTTACGATGGTTCAAACTTCACAAGGCTTTTCTGGCTCCATCTTTTACGCCCCACGAGAGGTGACTTTCTGCTCTTGCTTTCTCTCTTCCCATCCCACGGTACTGTTCTCAATTTTAGTTTAATTCTTTACTTTTGGGTTTCCGCGCGTAACTTTTCGGCTTGATTTTTGCTGCAATTACATTTCCTGGTTTCTAGTGTTTCCTAGTGTTTTGATTCCTTAGGAAGTTATTGGGAATATAATATTTATATGTTTTGCGGAGTTTCCACCCAGTTTTTGGTGTCCTGTAGATGATGCTCTGCTTTTCTCCCCCATAATCTTTTCGTGTTGTTCTCCATGCCTCTTTCGGCACTTTTGCATTTTCTTCTTTTGTTATTCACTTACCAGTTTCCTTTAACATGTAAGACCATATCCATTTAAGATGTAAAGGATCGTTGTATTTTTTTAGCTGATTATATCCTTTACCTTTAGTTCCTCACTGGATTCGAACATAGCAAGGGGTAGATTTTAGGGAATATCATATATAGTTTCTAGGAACCAGCCGGAGTTTCACAAGGATGGGCCTCAAGACTAGCCTGACAATGAGTGGTTAGGGTATTTGCTTTCGGATTTATTTATATTGGTGCCTGCAATATTAGTCCAATAAGTGGAAGAGGAGGAAGCTGCTCATTTTCCTTTTGAAACTGATCTATTGCTTGAACTTTGAAGCAATACGTTCGATGTTGTACTCTACTCATTATAAACTTGCATTCATTTCTCCATATTGAAGAGTCTTTGATCATATTGCTAGATTAGGTGGTAAGCACTTTGGAATGGAGAATAATGATGGTTGTGAAGTTTAAATTAGTTTTATCATAATTTGTAGACTGTTCATTTTCCTTTTGAAACTGATCTATTGATGGAAGCAATGCCTCTGTGTTGTGTTTGACTCAGTCTACCTTCACTTGATGCTTTATAGAACTTGCATCCGTTCTTCCATATTGAAGACTCTTTGGTCATATTGGAGCGCTATGGAATGGAAAATAAGGATGATGTGAAGTTCAAATTAGTTTTATCATGCTTTGGCAGACTACTCTTTTCCCTTTTAAAATGATCCACTGCTTGAAGCAATGCCTCTGTGTGTGTGTGTTGTACTCGACATGTGGAGAGTTACATGTGGCCCGGAGGCATTTCCCCCTTGAACTTTTGGGGGAAATTGCTTTTATTAAGGATTGAAATCTGACATCTATTTCAAAAACAACTATCTTAGCATTACACTATAATGTTGGCTTTAACTCACTAATGCCCCCCTTGAAACTAGTTATGATACATATAGACCCTATTTAGTAACTAGCGAATAGTTAATAGCTTAGTTGTTTGTTGTTTGTTGTTAACTTATTCTTTTTTGGAGAGAGTTGTGGTCAGGGGCAGAGTTACATGTGGCCTAAGGGCATTTCCCCCTTGAAAATTTGGGGGAAATTGCTTTTATTAAGAATTGAACCCTAACATCTATTTCAAAAACAACTATCTTAGCACTACACTATAATGTTGACTTTAACTCACTAATATCCCCTCTTAAACTAGTTATGGTACATATCGACCCTATTTGGCAACTAGCGAATAATTGATAGCTTTGTTGTTTGTTGTTTGCTATTAGTTTATTCGAGCAATTGATTGTATTAGTTGTTGGTATAAATGTGTTTAGTAAAATTTAACTGATAGCTGATAGCTACTTAATTATATAAAATGACCAATAATGACATGAACACAATTTATTGTTGAATATTTTTTTCTGTTAATAATTTAGAATTATAACTTGAGTTTATTGGAAATAAGGTATACTACTATTGAAGAATTAAAACATCATTTACAAAAAAAAGATTTGTCATTTTAAAATTTTAAAATATACAAATTTCTTAAGTTGCTAACTTGTAAAAATATTAACCTTATGCAAATAGATAAATATTACTATTAGTTTCTCAATAGAGTTGTGAACAACTTTTTTTATGTAAATTAGTGATAATTATGTCATATTCTTAATATGTCAATTTCTTCATAGTAATTAGATATTAATTATTGAAGATAGGGCAATTAATTTATTAATTTCTCGTATAGTTTGTGAGAGCAAGGTAAGGCGGTGGTGTCGACAACTTTAGAATGAAGCTTGTCTTTTCAAACTCAATATATGCGATCATACATTTGAAGTGTTTTTCTAGCTGCGTCATTTTTTTATAGGTAAAAAACCATTTAAAAAGCATATATTAGAGAAAAAAGGACAAGCTCTATAGCATACAAGGAGTATACAAAGGCTCCACAAAAAGAGAAACGAGCCAACGAAAAGAAAGAAACAACCCAGCCCAACCCCTACATTGTGACCAAAGTATCCAAATAATCTATTACATTCATGGCCTGCGCATTTGAATTGACTGTTGCCCAAGACCATAGAGCGAAAATCAGATAATTCTTCATCCTTTGGGTTGAAGGGACGAAGTCTTCAAAAACCACCTCATTTCTTTCTTTCCAAATTGTCCATAGTAAGCATAAAGGGGCAGTCATCCAAACATTTCTCAAGGATTTTCTGGATGATGGACCTTTCCAGCCACTCTTTGAAGTATCTTTATGGATGCCAAGAGGACCCTAGTAAACCACAAACATCATGAAATAGAGCCCAGTTTAGTAAACCTTGACTGATACGATAACAAATTGATAAGCGCTTCACTCATCCTTACCATAAAGAGGGCATCTATTGGCAAGATGTCTTCCCCCTTTTATGTTTGCTCCATATTGAGATCTTACCATCTCGAGCTTACGAGCAAATCGTAATCTTTGTAGGAATACAATTGTTCCAATCGAAACTACGGGAAGTTCTCGCTTAAATCCCTCTGAGCTTGTCATAATAGGACTTGCTCGTAAAAATGCCACTCTTGGATAAGCTCCAAACCAAATTGTCTTTCTAAGCATCATTTTTCATTAGCGGTTGGCTGGTCGCTATTTGTCTTGTGCTCTTGTAACGAGTAGCATTCGAGTTTTGGTGATTAATCATAAAATTGATGAATCCACCCAATTTTAGCACAAAATGGTATCCCTAAACAGGGCATGAGCTTCATTCTTTGTTATTGTTGACTTTATAGAATGGTTGGGTTGTAAGCAATTAGAGGGTGGTGTTTTTTTTTTGTCTAACCCTTCTTTTGTTCTTGTATATTGTGTAAGGAATTAGAATGTTGGCTTTAAGTCACTAATGCCCCCCTGAAACTCGTTATACCTCCATTTGATGCTTTATAGAACATGCTTCCGGTCCTCTATATTGGAGAATTTATTGATTGATCAAATAGTAAGCATTATAAAATGATGATTGCGAATTTAAAATTAATGCAAGATTATGAAGTTTAAGTTATTTTTATTATATTTGATTTGTTTTTATATATTTTTCATTGTAAAATCAAATAAATAAATAAATTTAACATTTTTAATTCTATTAGTTCTTAATACTTGTAACCAGACATCACATACATGCTCAAAATCCTAGGGGCAACAAATAGTTAGTGGAAATTAAGGAGAGGTCCATCAATAACCTTCAACATTTTCATTTGTGATCTTAAATACGAAAAACAATTTTTTTTAAATATTTTTTCTTCCCCTTTCTTATACATTCAAAATCTTAGAAACAGCAAGTTCTTAATGTAAGTTAAGGAGGGCCCAACAACTTTCTTCAATACATTCATTTACAATTTCCAACAATTCATGTAAAGTGTTTTAAATCCTTTTAATAAAAGTCTTTCTCTAAAAATATTTTTGAAAGAACCATTTATGAAATATTTCTAGAGAAGCATTATAAATAGTTATTTCAACTTTTCGAAATGTTTCCTGAATTTAACTATATATTGCTAAATGTGTTTTCTAAACATATTGACAAAAGGTGGTTAAAAAAAGGTAAAAGGGAAAGGAGAGTGTCATAAAAGATTTTCATTAGCTCTCTTCTTCGTAATAAGCAACCTACCTCACTTGATTTCTTTTATCTATGTATATCTATCTATATAGGTTGCTGGTAATCTAAGTGAGGTGGGTACAACTATAATTCTAAATCTAATGGACTTAATTATGGTTGGGCTATTACCAACTATGGTTAACAGATAAAAGATTTTGCTTCAAATCAAGCAATGGTGAGCGCACTACTACTAAACCCATTACGCGGATTGTGGAACAGACAGCCATTTTCTTCTATGCTTTCAAATTATCTTTCCATCCAAAGATATTTTGGCCAGTAGTCCCTCTGATTACCCCGACACCCAACAAGGAGGGGTGGGGTCCAGCCGTTTTCCATTTCAACTTTTGCTTTGTCAAGGGTTGATGTAGTTTTTAATTTTTTTTTTTAATGGTTAATGATTGGTTGGTTTTTTTCATAACAAGGATATATATATATATATATAATAATTGATAAAAGGGCATCATAATCATAGAAAATAAATTAGTTCTGAAAATTCTGTCCTCAATCCAGAGATGGAATTACTGATATTTGAAAATGCAAGAAGAGATATAATAAGACTTCGTCCTTTACGAGCAGAACAAATTAATAGGCAAAAATAGGTTTGCTCATGAAATCAACAATTCAAGATGGAGACGCATATTTACAAGCAGAACAAAATCTCCTTTGAATCAAAAGGAGATAAAAATTGAAAAAAATTAATGCTCCATAGTCCATACCATTCTGGAAGATGATCATGATCCAAATTCCCACAATCCACCCAGATCAGAATTCGCCGCTTCTCTGTGGGACGGCATAGCTTCGGCTCCTCGGATACATCAAATCAGCCTTGTTCTTGAAGTTAACTTCCCCAAATTCACAAGGCCCGTCCTCGTCGATTTTGGTCATCCCAACGCTGCAACTCCTCGGAACCGCCGCCGTCTTCGACCTCGACCTCTCCAAGGCCGCTTGTTGAAGAAGCGTATGCAAGTCAACGCCACTGCCCAAAGCGTTAGCAGAGGCAGCTCTCATCAGCTCTCTGAAATCCTCGTTTTCTTGAGATCTGGAAGACGCGTAACTGAAGCTTCTAGGCATACCGGCCGGACCACCCATGTTGTTGCCGTAGCCCCGGGCGGCGCAGTCCGTCAAGCTCTTCACATATAAATCCCTTGCTTTTCCCAGAAACCTGATCGGTAATGTAATGATCCGCATGAATCTGTTATGGCTGTGAGCTTTTGTTTTCATTTCGCACCTTTTTGGCTGCTTCCCTGACACTCTTACGACAAGATGGAAGAAAAGGGTTGGAGAAATAAGATTAGATTGAAAATGGAGATGGGTGGCTGGTGATTATAATTACTGATTGATGCTGGCTTATCAAGAAGTGGGTGAGTTGGGTTATATGATGTCGACTCGAGCAAACACAATCGAAATTATAGAGGAGAGAGGGTGTGAACATCACCCTTGAAAACTGGGTGGCGGAAAAAGGTTGGTGTATAATTAAAACATTTTTGAAGCCCACGGAAATGGAAAACCCGATATCAGAACGAGCTGATGGCCAAGATTGAAATTTGACTCGCTTTGGGTAAGAAATAGTCCACTTTTTTTTTTCTCTTTTATATGTTTATTAATATGTTCACCGCCCCGTCCGGCCACGTCGCATCTTCTCATTCGTCCCTTCACCTTGTATTCAAACCATATACCTAAATTTGACTTTCCTTATTTGCCGCGATTATTATTATTACTATTAATTATTAAATGTGTTAAATGCAGACCTTAGAATTCAGCTCCGACTTATCTACGTCTTACTATGAAAAAATTTGCCACCAATGCTAGATGTCATGCAAGGAATAACATGGGCGCCGCCCAATGCCTGCGTTTTTCTAGATTAATGGTTCTGTCTTCTGTGGGTGCTTTCCTAAAACTTTTCCGTTATGACGTGGCATTCTGTATTATTATGGATAAGATAAGTGAAAAAAAAAAAAAAAAAATATATATATATATATATATATATATATATATATATATATATATATATATATATATCATTCTTATTAGTATTACTATGGATAAGATAAGTGAAAATATATCGAATTTTCTTTCCTTTTTTATTCCAAGCATGCACCACGCTAAGTGGAAAATGGGGAACTCATTCAAATATATTAGAAAGCATTTCCATTACTGGGTATTAGGATTTAGGAAATGTTAGACGTTGTTTGGGTGATTAAATCATGGATATAAATGGTATAGAATCTAAATTATTGGATCTGACAGCATCCACTTGTTACAGGGCACTTGTGGATTTATTTCTATTTGCTATTAAAATTGAAGACGTGCTGACGTGTTTGCGTGTGTTTTTTTCCTATTTTTATCAATGATTAATTAATCTTCTTGGTCTGGTCTAAAATAGCAACCCTCCGTACGACAGGCGACACACGCCTTCGACCGGTCACCAAATACGAAGCCAACTTCTATTTCTCCTTTTTCATTTCCGTGTCGTGTGACAAACATACTGACACGTTCATCCAGAAGAAAACCGGTAAGGATGAGGATATACTCAACTTATAATAAGCTCATCAATCTGGAATATTGAATTCTAATTCTAAGTTATGATATGACTAAAAATTCAGCCACGTTGGAAGTTGAAATTTCCGGTGAACGTTATAAATATAAATTGATGAAGGCTAACCAAGTTCGGCTGTATACACACTTGAAGTAGTTGGACTCGCGGTCTTTTTTTTTCATTTACTTTAATAGCTTTAATTTATTCTTCTTTTTTTCTCCACGTTTATTAATTTCAAAATCTAAGCAAAGCATTAAGTAATATGGTAAGTGAAAAAAGTCAGAAAATGATTATTTCATCAAATTGCTTCGTCAATAGGTTACCTTTTTCTGTTAGTTATACTTATCTTTCTTTGAAAATAGATCATAAGACTTGAAAGTCTCACAAATAATTAAATAAGAGCAATTGGGTGACTTATCAATCTCTCTCTCTCTCTCTCTCTCTCTCTCTCTCTCTCTCTCTCTCTCTCTCTCTCTCTCTCTCTCTCTCTCTCTCTCTCTCTCTCTATATATATATATATATATATATATATATATATATATATATATATATATATATTGCTTATCTTTATTTGAAAATAGATCATAAAAGTCTCACGAATACATAAATGAAAAGCTTTAACATACGTAATCTCGCTTATCTTTATTTGAAAATAGATCATAGAAATCTCACGAATACTTAAATAAAAAGCTTGAACATACGTAATCTCTCTTATATTCTATTAATTATGCTTATCTATTTTTGAAAAACGATAACATAACTTAAGAATTTGTTTGATTATAGTTTTTAAAAAGTATTTATTGTTGTTGTTTTTTAATGGGAGGCTGGGATTTGGAGCGTGTAGGGGCAGAGGCTGGACCGGATTGTTTGTGGGGTAGGATACAGGCGTCTGGATTAATGCAGGATGAGGTAGGATCGTTGCCTTTGATGTCTGCGGGAGCTCCGGACGTGGCGCTCTGCTAGCAGGAAGAAGGGGTCGTGAGGGAGCACGCGGGTGTGAAAGCTCCGTCTTTGAGTCGGTTTAACTGCGAGGAGAAAGAGACAACTGGCAGAAGGCGAATGTGTTGCGTGTATGTGCGATCGAGAATATTGGGAATGTTGGCGTTGGTTTTGCGTGCGCTCGCGATGGGGTGGTCTTGTATTTATAGTAGATGTTCAGCAGGTTGGGTGGTTAGGAGTCCTTCCGTTGGGCTGGGATATTTCTTATTTTAGTCATGTCGGTTGGTACAAGATATAGAAGGAATTGTTTGTTTGAGATAATCCTGCTTTCCTTATTGGGGGGAGATCCAATGCGATGATACATTTATTATTTTCCCTTCCTTAGTATTAAGGTTGGTTGGATCGCGAGGATGGCCTGTATTGCTAGGGGTTATTCTATTTTTACGTATAGACGATACCTGATCGGTTGGGGATATGGGCTTCGATTCATTCGAGGATATCCGCTGGACCCACGCCTTGGGCGCCGATTTGGCCGTCTTGAGGAACACAGGTATTGGGTTGGGCGTTACCATTTCTTTGGGCTTGGTCGAGTGGGCCTGTGGCTATTTTAAACCTTTGTCGGTTGCCCCGACCCTTGTGTGCGCTAGCGTGGGCAAGAGTGTAATTCTCTGTGCTCGGTTGCGGTTTCTACGGCGATACGTTCGTGGTTAAGACTGACTAAAGCCTTGTCGCCGTCATAAGTCTTGTAATAATGATGACCCTTAGGTTTTCGCGCTTATTTCTCCCATTTCCTCCAGTTTCCTTCTGTTTCTTTCGTGGATATCTTTCGTCTTGTCTGCCACGCCAGGGACCCTTTCTTTCTTAACCTCCACATTTCATGCCTTTTTTGTGACCTTTCTTCGTGTATTTCTAAATTCTGTGTGTCCCATGTCGTTTTGATTAGTACGTGAAACACTAAGGTTTAACCAGGTGGCTTTTTTATTTCTTGTCGCTTATGCAGTGTGGGTTCAGTGTCCTCTTCTTCTTGGTTGGGTGATGACTCTGGTTATTTAATCGACATCTGGTGGAGATGCCTCAGGCCGTTCGGTATATCAGAGATCCCGGATCCTCCACTAGTTGGTAAGGTAAGAAAATGAGGCTAATCACATATCACGGGGTCGAATTACCTTACATGCCGTTCGACATGCGTGAATGTGGGACTGGCAAGGTCGACCCTTACGTATGGGAATACACTTTCTTGTCGTTATCGACCTCCCCACTTTTAATATCCAAGTATGGGTCCCAGATGTCTTAACCTTTTCACGTAGCCTTTGTGCCTAGATTTTGGTTTGTTTTGAGGTCGCCTTTGGCAATGATGGCCTTCGTTTTCCTCACACCGCTTTCATGAAAAGGGTCTGCAGCCTTTCAACATTGCCTCGACTCGCCCGGCGGTTGGGGCGGGCATTTTGGTGAGATTAACAGTCCTTTAGGGATAAAGGGCTCGCGTCCCTAGCTTGGCCTTGTTTCTTCGTCTTTTCGCCCCGAATGGAGACCAGGGCTTTCTTTATTTACCGGGCGTTAGGGCTCCTGCGGTGATCTCGACCAGTCTTCGCCAGGTCACATGGAAGGCGCTATTTCTTAGTTGGTTTCAATTGAGATCTGATCATACGTGAGGATGGCGCCTGGGTGTTCCCACGGCACGGGGCGCCGATAACGATGCATTGAGTATTTGTGCATTTTTGGTATGACTTATGCGAAGGTGGTGGATGTTATGATTTTGTATTATATGTTTGTTTCCCAGGCTCGTCTTGAACTTGGCGAAGATAATGTCATAGCCACAGCGTTGTGGGATATCTGCTCGTCCTTACGAGGTGATAAGGTCGGACGATTCACGGTCCATCGATCGAGGTCTTTCGTTCCTCGCCCAGGGTCTTTACTGTTTGCTACCACGGGATCCTCTCTAGTTGGGCTTCTTCTTTGGCGCTCCTCTTAGGGAGAGATCTTGGTTTGGACAGGGCGGCATCCTCGGAAGCCTCGGAGTGTGAAAAGGAAAAAATCGAGCTCCATTGAGGAGGAGCAAGCGGTTTCGACAAAGTTCGGAAGTGGGAGCGTCTCCAGGGCTGCTCAGCGTGGGCGTCGTCTCCTTTAGGCGGGCTCCGTGATTTGAGCCCCAATTTCCCTAAGCCGGCGGAAGGGCTAAAGACCACTTTAATGGCGACATAGAGCAATCGTTGGTGGTTATGCACATAGCAGATGCGGAATCGCCTTTGGAAGAAGTTAAATCGCTGCTCGGCGACGAGAACTAAAGAAAGAAAGCTGAAAGCAAAGTCAAGTAAACAGGACTCTTTGCTTTGGCTGAGCTTCGGCAGTCTTTGTCTCCTCCATCTCGAGACTCAGGCCTTGGAAGGTGGCGATCTTGTTAGTGAGGCTTTGGCTTTATCCCATGGTTGCCTCGATGGCGATCATAATTGTGCTTGCTTCCATCTTTGCCTCAGGTGTTGGCGATTATCTTCATGTTTGATATTGGTGTACCTAAATAAGAAGGCTGGCGAGAAGGCCAAACTAAGCAGAAGCACGTAAGAATTGCGTTATAAAGCGAGTGGCCTCTCGCCAGAGGCAGGCAGAGTGCGAGCGACGACATATGGCCGGAAGAAGTGGGCGACTTAAATCCGTTAAAGCATCGCCGATGACCGTTATCGGGCGAGAAAGTAGGGAAGGCGAGGTTCAGTAGCGACGGCGGCCAGAGGCGATGCCGGGAGGTTGAAGTGGTCGGGCTTCACAAAGTGATTTGAGTGAGGCCGGGGAGGCGGGAGGTCTGGGAGTGAGCTTACGCGGGTTAGGGGAGGAGCTCATTACTATCCGAGGGCGGGCTGGAATCTGACGGAGTCGGTGCTGGTGCGGTGAATGATAGCGAAACCTTCAGGCGGCTCGTCATGGCTTAGTCTGGCGTTCTTTGAAGGCGCTCATCGGGAATCTTGAGCCGCCAAATTGTAGCTTGGTGAGCGAGGATGTCGCGGATTGCGCGGGGAATCTCCATCGGCGGCCCGAGTGGATTTAGGCGCGCTCGGAAGGGATGAGGTCATTGGCGGTACGAGGACGGGCGGTGCTCGGTGGAAGGGCCGTTGCTTCGCCTTTGACGGAAAGGCTGTCGACAGCATACTCAGGATCTGGACTTTAATTTTGACCTCCCGGGTGGCTTGAAGGCGGAGGAATCTTTTTCCTACGAACTATTCTCGAGAGCTGGTACTTAGTGGTGGCGATTCCTGGCCGTCATTCAGTTCCTCCTCTTTGACATCGATCTCCTTTGCTTATGTTTGCGACACGACTTTGTTAGTTTATCTATGTATACGTTTTCTTTTGAGTGCCGTGGCCAGGGCGAGACATAATATAGAAACATATTTTCATATAAATATACTCTCTTCTTTTTTTTTCTTTTCTTTTTTTTATATATCATCAAGCGTTCTCATTGTAGCGTCGTCGCTTTTCTTCCGTGATTTGAATGGCGGATTGAGGATCGGTGAGATGAATAAGCTCGTCGGACTTGGTGCGTCGTGGCCTTGCGGGAGGCGGCACGATGATTTGGATTAATGCGTTGGAAGGGATTAGTCCTGTATTTGAGGAAAGAGTTTAGATGTAAATTGTGAAGCGAGAAGCGAGTCATGTAAGGCGATGGATGAGCTTAGTCGATGTGAGTTCTTCCCGAATGAGAGGTCGATCGACGAATAGAGCTTGCCCGTGTTGAGTGATGGGAAGAGCTCGTCGAGTGTAATTGAGGGGAGCTGTCCATGTTGGGTGATGGGAAGAGGAGGCTCGTCGAATGAATAGTAAAGTAGAGCTGCGTCCGTGCGGGTGATGGGATGAGCTGTTCGGGATGAGTAGTAAAGTAGAGCTCGTCGTGTTGTGTGATGGGAAGAGGCACCGTCAGTGAATGGTAAAGTAGAGCTGCGTCCGTGTTGGTGATGGGATGAACAAATCGAGATGAATAATTGAGGAGGCTGTCGAGGGTTGTGTGATGGGAAGAACTTTTCAGGATGAGTAATTAAGCAGGAGCTCGTCCACGTTGAGTGATGGGATGAGCTCGTCAGGATGAGTAGTAAAGTAGAGCTCGTCCATGTTGTGTGATGGGAAGAGCTCGTCAGAGTGAATAGTAAAGTAGAGCTGGATTAAAGTGAGGTGATGGGATGAGGCTCGTCGAATGAATAGTAAAGTGGGAAGCTCATCCATGTGAGTGATGGGATGAGCTCGTCGAGAATGGTGTAAAGTAGAGCTCGTCCATCTTGAGTGATGGGATGAGCTCGTCGAGATGAATAGTAAAGTAGAGCTGTCGTGGCGGTGATGGGGTAGGCTCGTCGGATGAATGGTAAGTAGGCTCGTCCGTATTTGAGTGATGGGATGAGCTCGTCGAGCGGGTATTGTAGTGGGCTCGTCCGTGTGAGTGATGGGATGGGCTCGTCGAGTGGATAGTAAAGTGAGGCTCGTCCGTATTTATTGTGATGGGAAGGCTCGTCGGAGTGAATGTGGTGAGGAGGAGCTCGTCGTGTTGTGTGATGGGAAGAGCTCGTCGGGATGGTGGTGAGGCGGGGAGCTCGTCCACGTTGAGTGATAGGATGAGCTCGTCGGAATGAATAGTAAAGTAGAGCTCGTTCATGTTGTGTGATGGGAAGAGCTCGTCATAATGAATAATTGAGGAGGAGCTCGTCCATGTTGTGTGATGGGAAAGAGCTTCGTCGGGATGATGGTGAAGCGAGCCGTCAGCGTTGAGTGATGGGATGAGCTCGTCGGGGATGAAATAATAAAGTAGAGCTTCGTCCATGTTGTGTGATGGGAAGAGCTCGTCGAGTGAATAGTAAAGTAGAGGCTTCGTCCATGTTGGTGATGGGATGGGCTCGTGGAATGAATAGCGGGTCGCTGCGGCCTTGGTGCTTGATGTAACTGGTGATCGACTCCCCAGGCGGCGTGGCACATGCGGAGTAGGTGAGCTCGTCAAATTGGCAGTGGCTGTTAGGTCGAGTAAGCGATGTAACTGGCCCGGCGACTCACGGCGGCGTGGCTGTGCGGAGTAGGTGACTGTCGAGGTGGCGTGGCTCGGCGTAGCTAACGAGTGGCGTGCTTTGGTGATGCGACTCTGACGGCGTAGCTGTCTGCGAGGTAGATGAGCTCGTCGAGTGAAGCGTATTAGCTCCGGCGTAAGCCAGGAAATGGCGATAACTGGCGGCGACTCTGACGGCGTGGCTGTGCGGGTGATGAGCTCGTGAGTGGCGTGGCTCCGGGCGTTGTGGCCTTGGTAGTTGAAGAGTTTGATATGTTGAAATGCTTCGTGTTGCTAGTTAATTTTCAATTCTTGGAAAGAGGCGAGCGTCTTTAATGCGGATTTATCAAGAATTTGGATCGATTGCATGAACTTTCGAATACTCTGATCTCCTTATAAATATCGGTTTTCCAACTGCTTTACTTGAGGCTTGTTCTTTGTATAATGCTGTTGGAATGCAGCGTGAGATGAGGTCGAAGTTTGATCATCGATCCTTTGGAGATTCTTAGAAGATTTGGAGTCGTGTGTGAACTTACGCATGTGGGAGTTGTGTTTTCTAGTCTCCCTTTGTAAGTCATGTTATTCCTTTCCGTCTTAGGGAATGCATCCGAGAGAAGGGTGGCGCGTCTTTGCGGCGCTCTCTCCCGTTTTTTAATTCTTCTTCTTCCTCCTCACTCCTCTCTTTTCTCCCTATCACCTCTTTTCTTTTCTCCTATCCTCCTTTTCTTCTTCTCCGACTTTTCGTGTCTTTCTCCTTTGTCTCTTTCATAGTCGGATCTTTTGTACCCTTTTTATTTTCTTCTTCTCCTCTTTTCCACTTTCTTTTCTTTCTCCACTATCACACCTCATTTTTTTTTTTTTTTTTTTTTAGGGGCTTGCTTATCTTGAATATTACTCGAAGATGTAATCGAGACACCAACGATTATGCTTGAATGTAATTAGTGAAATAAAGAACACTTTGCTTTTATGTCGATGTCTTCTTATTTTGCCTTTTACTGTATCTTACATATGAGCTGCGAGATATACGGCAGAGTAATTGATGAACATTCTATATCTGTCACATGAGATCAGATAAAGGCATTATTTAACATTACACCTTGATGATTCTTGGTAAACGTTTAAGATGTTAGCATTCACGTATGTTTAGGAATTTTCCCCTCTCTTATTTTGAGTTCACTTAATTGCACGGTCGGCTTGACTCGGGATATGATGTAAGGACAACCTTCAGTTAGGGCTGGCTTTTCCGTCTGCAGGTTCTTCCTTCTTTGGCGGGAGCTTCTTTAAGACTTAAATTAGCGGGAATATAGCTCATGGGTTGACTCTTTGATTATAGTACCTCGTTGTTTTCTTTGATACTCCTCGTCCTTTGAACTTGCTCGGCTTTTCTTAGGAGCTACAGTTTAGGCAGGGCCTCATCATTATGCTCCTCTGATGCTAACTCGACTCTTGGAGATTTTATTAGATCTCAGCGGGACTCTGTACGTGCCAAAGCAGGGCAAAATGGGGTTTCGGGTTCTTGACGCCGTGTTGTCTGTAAGCGTGGATACCCTCGGGGAGGTGATACATGACTCCCTTTAAGATCTTCTAATTTGGTCAGGCGGCCTTGAGGAGTTCGATCGTGACCGGCTGTCGTTCGATTGTGGATGTCTTTGAGACGAGTAATAATTTTAATTAGAGCTCGACGCGAATCTGCGAATTTAGCATTGTCGGGCGCTGGATTGTCGATACGGGCTCTGAGGATGCGAACACACGTATGATGGCTCGCCACACTAAGTGCGTATTTGTGCAGTAAGGTGACGCCGCGAAGTGATCCTGATATTATCAGCCATCCACCACTGTCGTGATGTCACTGTAACCGTGTGGTTTCTGGTTGATGAGTTCGGCGGGAGGCGTGAGATCTGGCGTGCTCTGGCGAGATCCACGCATTTCTTGATAGATCGGTCGCATCCTTAGTATGGTTGTGATGTATCTTGCCTTAAAACTTTTCTAACTAATGCCAGGAACTCCGATATGATTACGCCCATACCCTCGTGTACCTCTCGGCCACGTACTTGATGTCCTCCCAGTGATGCATTTAAGAAGGGAGTGAAAAATCCTAAACAGCAGAGCCTTCCTTTATGATTAGTGAACTGGTGACCTGGCCTTATTTTGTTTGCTTCTTTCGGTGCGTCGGGTAGGCTTAGTCTATTATAGGTACAAATGGGGTCCGTCGACTCATTTCCGGACTCTGTCGGAACCTTAGTCGTCTTATAAAATTCGTGAGGAAGGTTCATGAGTAAATGACGTCGACCTGCTTAGGGTGAATCTTCTTGTGAAGTGTGGCTAACCATGAGGGCGTCTGCTCGGGAATTCTAATTCTAAAGGACATGTTTGACTTGAACCAAACACAAATTTCTTTAATAGATCGTAGGACCTTTAGGAGGTATAGTATCGTTTCACTTTTGGCCGTGGGTCTCTTATTTGTCGACCACCGGTGGGAACCAGCATATACCTCTAGCGAATTAGACCTCTAATGAATGGGCGGGTTGAGGCACGCTATCACGGCCTCATATTCGGCCTCGTTGTTCGAAGCATGGAACCCCGAATCGAGTGCATATTCAATGTCATCCTTACGGTGAGGTTAGAATTAGACACATAGCTTCCTTGCTCATTTGAGGCTCCATGGAAGGCTTCAGTTGGGGTCGTTCTTTTCGTAGTGGTTTGAAGCGAAGTTAAATGCAGTGAATTCCATGAGTCGGCTAGGACCTAAAATGCTTTTATACAACATTTTTGGCTTGTATCCGTCTTCGAACTAAGCAGCTCACATGGCCCTTCATCGACCTCCCGGAGGCCGGTTTTATTACGATACTTGCTTCATCGGATGATACATCGAGACTTCTATGGTGTGAGCACGGAAATAGGGACCCAGGCTTAGAAGTGGTTGCAGTGTGTCCAGTTTTTGACTACCGGTACCTGCCTGGCTCCTCTCGAGCTCATTTAATAGTGGCTTGGGTGTTGTACTCGTTCTTTGTCTCCCAGTCTTTGTATTTGGTCGAGTCGGATCTGACCCAATCTGAGTGAGGAGTTCTCCCTCGACAGGGACTTACTTGGAATGGGTGGAGAACTGATCGTTTTTAATGTAGTAAATGCTTCTTCGCACTTAGCATCCCATTGGAAGGCGCTTCTTGAACTTTGAAGAAAATTTGCACTGTCGCTCGCCACGGATACAAATCGACAGAACGCGATGTGTCTGTCGATCGTTTGAACCTTTATTCACGATGGTGATGGCATGTCGAGTACCTTTATTTTATGCAGGTTGCCTCGATTCCTGTGGTTGACTATGAAGCCCGAAATTTTAAGGTGACCATAGCCGGCGCATTTGATGAGTTCGGCTTCATGTTGTAATTCCTTAGGATCACGGAACGCCTCGAGAGGTGAGGATGGAGATTGGGCGTAGTAGATTTTACCCGGTATGTGTCATCCATTATACCTCCATAGTTACGCTATCTGTTTACGGAACATTGGTTTTACTAGCCTCACGGTAGGTCACTCCTGTAGTTCTTGAGCGACGGCATCCTTTCGATGTGATAAGTTCCACTGGCTGAGTGACGAAGGGTCTCTTCACGGTCATCAAGTTCGTGCTAATCACGATTGTGGCCGGAAATGCGTCCATAAAGCGAGAAGTTCGTGACGCGGTGGCGTCCCTGATAGAGTCGATCATATGAAAGGCGTCATCGGGCGTACCTTGTTTATGTCGATTGGTCGTCTGGTCGCCACTTGCCCGTTTGCTTTTTTGGCGAGAATGACATTAGCCCGACCACTCGGGATATTCTACCTCCCTGATTGCTCCTGCGACTTAGGTTCCTGGATTGATGGCTTCTGCCTCTGCGGCGCGAAGCTCCTGGCGTTTTTGTTTGTGGCTTGAAGGATGGGTTGTTGTTGATCGTAGTGATTATCATTAGGATCGATTCCTCCCGTGTCGCTGTTTCCGCGAAAATGTCTCTGTGCATCTTAAAATTAGTGAGGAGGTTTTGGGGTCTCCGGATTAGTCGGCCCAGGCTGGCGAGATGTTGCAGGTCGTCATCGGCTGATCTGGGTTAGTTCTCAGGGGTTCGGGTCGGGTGAGTATCTCGTCGCGCGTGTCGAAACTTCGTCACATTCCACGTTGTCAGCGCCGCTGTTTCATGGAGCGGTGTAGCATTCCACAGCCACTCAACGTCTCCTCGGACCATTCACACACCATGTGGTTGGAAATTTGATTATCATGTGTCTGAGCGGAGGATGGCTTTTATTACGTTGAGGAGGGTACGCGATGGCATGTTATAAGCGGCGGGCGTGCGATTAGGAACCTCGTGATCGTCGCTGTGAGGGGGCTCTCCCGGGGTTAGTACCGGTTGAATTGAGCCCGATGGTAATACCTTCTCTCACAAAACCCTGCGGATGGGTGTTGGGGATGCAGCTTTTCTCTCCCGATGCACGTTTATTGAAGGTTGAAGATGATGTCGGTGAACTCCGGTGTAATTAGCCAGATGGGTATTTGTGTTGGCCGTCGAACCACCCGATGGGTCGTCATGGGGATCACGGCATCCTTAAGTCGGTCGAAGAATGTGATGGTAGTGTCGAGTAGCGGTACATTTAATTCTGCTTGTATTCCCAGTCTCTGCCGTCGATGCTCTGCAGTGGAGGCGCTGGCCAAGTAGATTCTCCTCTCTGTAATCCTCCAGAGATCACGTGAATTTCTCGAGGTTCTGCGTCTTTGAGTTGCCATTCTTAGAGTGGTGTTGTTAGTCGGGGGCACAGTTCGGTCTGGACGACTTTGGGCACGGATGCAGGCTTAGTTTCCCGAGGAGATATAAGAAGCGTCGGATATCCCACTTGTTGTATTAAGTATTCTATCTCTTTTCGGAGTTGTATCTGATTTCGTGCGATGTCAGTAATCACATGGAACTCATGATATTTAGGTGTCCTTGTGCTTGGGATCACGATTTCATGTCGAGTTGGCCATCTCGGGGGGCTTGCTGGTTCGCACCTCATGTAGGACTGTGACGGGGTGTGGGGGTGTGAAGCGGCGGCGTCAGCGTTGTCGTCTTTCAGATTGTGGTGGGCCCAGACGGTCTCTGAGATTTCCCTCCTTTTGGGGGATCGTTCTCGATCTTTTCTTGGGGATTGTCTGGTCGTCGGCCTTTTAGGACCGTCCTCGCCAGTTTGTTTGTTACACTTTTTCTTCTGGTGGGAGAACTCTCTTTCTTTGATGCTCGGGGCCTCCTCATTGTTATGTATTTCTGCTTTGGCGAGTGCCCGGCCATGCGGCTTGCGGATTCTTCGAGATGGAAAACGCCGAGTCTTTGATTGTACTCTAACCACGCAATGAATCTTGTGATGGCGAACTTCTCGCCGGGTATGTCTATTTTGGGGCTCGGCGTTGAACCTTTGCGTGCGACTTTAAGCTTTCACGGGGCCACAATTTGACACTCAGCGAGATGGCCTTTACGCTTTATGCGTTACGCTCCGATGAAGTGGGAGGCGAATCGATGGATGGATTCCTGAATGGCGAGATGGATGAAGGGGAATTCTATTGAACCGAGCCAAAGGCGGCCCTTTTAGTGTAATGGCGAATGCACCACATGCCTGGGGTTACGATACCGTAGCTCCATCGATTTTTGTAGACCATTAAGGTGATCGCCAGGGTCTTTATTTCCGTGAATATTTTATTGTGGCGTCCCGGGCACAGAAAGGGAAGTGTAGCACCTCGGCGGTGAAGGGACTTCGGTTTGTTGTACGAAAGTATCTGTCGCCGGGCGTGTCCTCTAACCACCTCATGCCTTGGTACGAGCTCCTGTTGAAGACTCGAAACCTCTGCTCCCATGCGCTCTCTGCTCCTGGTGAGGTGATGTGGTGCCGTTCGTGACTTGCCCAAGTGTTGCCGTTTTCCTCCTGAGGGACGAGTGGGTCCGATGCCCCGGATGTTGGACTGCATACGCTTCAGCGCCACGGGGAATGTCGCGGCCAGAGTTGCTCTTCGACGGGAGGAGGTCTGGTATTTCGATTTATCATTATCTCAGTGGATGTTGCAGCCCAATGCGTGGATTGTTCGATTCTTCTATCGGCGTTGATTGGCGGCGAGATGCTTCCCGCCGTTAGTATTGGTTTACGTGCCGTGTCTGGGAAGTGCGTTTATCTGCGTTGCACGGTGGATCACGCATCCTTGGCGATTGGCGTTGCCTAGCGTGTTCCTTGTTGATACCATGATCGCGTCGATTATATTTATAAGGCTATCGTTCCCATGACGGCGCCCAGATGATCTTTGCCGGGCGGGTTTGGGCGTGTGGGGCGGCGGCTGGACCGGATTGTTTATTAATTTGGGATCTGTGCGTCACGGAATTGTACGAGTGAGGTAGGATCGGTTACCTTTGATGATCTGCGGGAGCTCAGGACGTAGCCTCCTCTGTAGTAAAGGAAGAAGGGGGTGGCGGGGGCACCGCGGGTGGCGCTCAGATGCTGGGATTAGTTTCTTTACGGGGAGAGAAAGGGCCTTTGTAGAGGGAGAGATGTGTTGCATATGTATATGCGTCGAGGAATGTGTAGGAATGTTGGCATTGGTTTTTGCGTACCTTTCACCGATGGGTGGTCTTGTATTTATAATAGATGTTCAACCAGTTGGGTGGTGGTTAGGAGTCCTTCCCATTGGACGGGATATTTCTTATTTTAGTCCATATCGGATTTAGTGAAGATATGAAGGGCATTTGTTTGAGATAATCCTCTTTCCTTATTGGGGAGATCAGCTGTGATGATCTGTTTTCCCGCCCAGCCATTAAGGTTTGGTTGGATCGAGCGGGATAATATGTGTGGGGTTATTACATTTTACGTATGAAGCGATCACCTTGTCGGTTGGCAGGATATGGGGCTTAGTCGTTGAGTTGTCTTTGGACCCAGCCCCAGGCCTTGATTTGGGGCCGATCTTGAGGAACTGGGTATTGCATTGGGCGTACCATTTATTTGGGCTTGGTCAGTGGGCCTGCAAGCCTATTTTTTAAACCCTATCAATTGTTATGAAAAACAACTAAACATGAATAATGCATTTGATTTTCATTGCCTTTTATTCTAAAAAACCATAGAGAATATAGAAAATATTAAATTAATATAATAAGGACAATTTTTAAAAAGCATAAAAATTGTGTTTTCTACGTTTTCAAAAACTGCTCTCAAGAACAGTTTTTAAATTTTGTTTTTAATAATGGTTTTCAAAAATAGAAACCAAATACCCTAAAAATCATACAAATAATTCAATCAAAAGTTTGACAATGTGTAACTTCATTCTATATATATGCATCATAGTTTAAAGCAACTTCAATCATTCCTCATTTTTAACTCCATCTCCATATTTAGAGATTTGGACACAAAAAATACATTTCACCCATCCTCCATTTCCATCTATATATTTGGGGATGTGAATAGTGTATTTTCTTATTTAGAGATTGACTATTAGCATCTCCAAAATTGAAGGTGTGAATAGTGATGTTTTCAGCCGAGGCCCGTTTGGAGCGTGTTGGGGTCGTTGGCGGAGCCCAGAAATTTGTTGTTGGGCTATGCGGCTCTGTGTTGCCTGCTCCTCTGTAGTGAAAGAAAAGGGTCGGCCCGGGGCTTCGCCGGGTGGCGGCTCAATGCCTAAGTCGGTTCCTCATTTGGGAGAAAGATGAAGCTAGCTTGGAGGCGTATGGTTTGCGTGCGCTTTCAGGGGTGGCTTGATATATATAGCGTATGTTTTCCCAATTGGATGATAATAAGGATTCTTCCCCATTGGATGGGATATTTTCTGTCTTTATCGATATCAGATTTAATAAGGGATATTAAAGGAGCAGTTTATTGAGAATTATCCTTCTCCCTTATTGGTGAGATCCGGTTTGATCTGCAGGATAAACTGTTTATCGTGAATTATCTATTTTGTGCGAGTGAGATTTAGTTGGATTCTGAGGATAAGATGTTATTGGGGATTATCTACTTCCTTATTAGCGAGATTTAGTCGATTCTGAATGTGGGTCTTCCCGATTACCCGTATTGTCGACGCTTTGGGGCGAGCGGACTAGGCACCGTTTTGGTGGTGTCGGGGGCTTGGGTGTTTCATTGGAGCACTCTTCTTTGGGCTGGCCAGTGGGCTGTGCGCCTATTTTCAAGCCCATCAGTGCCCCGGCCCTTGTGCATGGTGTGCGTGGGCAAGGGTTGTAACGTTTCTCGTATCGGGTGTGATTTCCACGTGTCAGCTCGGGGCTGGATCGGTTAGGGCTTTGTCGCCGTCATATGTCTTGTGATAATGATGACTTTTCGGTTCTCGCGCTCATTTCTTCCAATTCTTTCAGTTTCTTTATGTTTCTTCCGTAAATATCCTCTAACCGTTCGTCTTGTGTTCCCTTGATCCGGAAGCTTTTTCTTTGCTTTTTAGTGAGTTCGGACTTCCCTTTCCCTTAGTATTCCATCTGAACCTTCTGTGCAAAGTCCTTTTTCGGCGTCTTGCTTGAGATAGCTTTTTTTTTTTTATTCACAGGGCGGATGCGTCTTTCTCCTTGATGTCTTTTCGGAGTATCTGGCCTTTAGAAATTTGGGTGGCTAAGTTTGTTCTTACTACTTATTATCACCATGGGTCAGATCGCTCTTCTTAACTGCGCATTGGGTGGCTCTCGATTCTTTGCGGGTTCGGGCGGTGCGGCGCCTCAGCCTTTCGGTGAGTTGATCTTGAGGCATGAGGAGCCTTTTCCCTTGAACAAGGGTAAGGGGAGAATTGATGAGATTAAGTACCCCGAGGGATCGGAATATCTAAAGTTCGTCGTGCAAAATGCTTTAGTTTGTGGGACTGGCAAGTCGGTCCCTTGTATGGGAGCCACTGCGCTGGCGTTACGGACCTCCTTTTGGTGTCAGTGGTCCCAAACGTTTTGACCTGTTACGTGGTTTCGGTACCTAAAATGGTGTGCTTTTTTGAGGTGGCCTTCGACAACGGTCTTCGCTTCCCTCTGCACCCCTTTATAAAAGGGTTTTACGTACCCGATGTATACGTCGCTTCTCGACTCTCGCCCTATTGTTGGGGTATTCTGGTTGGGTTATTGGTTTTCTTCAGGGACCAGGGCCTCGGTGTTCCCAGTATAGCTTTGTTCCTTGATCTTTTTAGCTTGAAGGAATCCGCCGAGGGCTTCCTTTATTTTTCCAGGCGTGTCGACCCTCCTCTGGTAATTTCCGATATTCCATCTTCCCATAGGCTTTGGAAGGAGCGTTACTTCTTCGTTAGCGGCCGCAATTGGGAGTATGACCCTCTTAACAAGGATGACACCCTGGGCGTTCCGATTGCCTAGACCACCCCCGAGAATTTACGTGAGTATTGTTTTGTTTTTAGTATAGTCTGTTAGCCCAAGGATACCTCTCGTTGAGATTTTGATGATAACAAACCAAGGTTTTTAGTTACTAATTGTTAAATTGAGTTGAGTGACAGGTTGAAATTGATCAAGCATCGAATGAAGATATCTGAAGCTAAAGATATGATGATGAGTTGATCGAAGCACTTGGAAATGAGTTACTCAAATCAAAGGGCAAAATGACAGTAACCAAGATTCGAGCTCAAGTATGAAGTGAAGATTTTTGATAGCTTAGGAATCTATGTAAGGGTGAATGCATTGGTGCACTTTAGGATATCATCATTAATCATGCATTACTTCTGAACTTGGTTTCAAATCGAAATTACATATCTTTTTGAAAACATGGGTTTAGACATAAAACTTTAGATTAAATAAATCTAAAAATGAACATTTAAAAAGAAAAAAAAAGCGGTGGTATGAATGATGCGGAGTGTAGTATGACAGTCTGAGTATACATGAGCAGTGCAGTATATGTGAGCGGTAACTTCTGGCATTTGTGGATAATTATTAGAAGTGAGAACGATCTGGCGTCCCATTGAGCGTTGTTGTGAAACGTTAAAGCGGTATTAGATAGTGTCATGAGCAATTAAAGCGAACAGTGAGCGGTCATAGTGAATAGTGTGAAAATCCTCTATAAATAGAGTGTGGGGGATCATTTGTAAAACAATAGACTTGCTTTCAACCATCTTTTCTCTTGTGTATTAGTTCTCAAACTAAGTTTGTGAGTGCATTCATTACATTTGCATATTTTAGGTGCACCTTTGTGTTCGTGAGCAGGTTGTATTTGAAAGATCTTTGAAAGCTTGAGGTGTCTAGATTATTGCCTAAGTGAAAGCTTTAAGTGTGTACTTAAACGAAGGGAATTGCTAGGAGCTTATTGGAGCCAAAATCGAGTGTAATCAAGCTGGGATTTGGAGCTTGGAACTTGATGTAGCTTGAAGAGGTGCCCATTAGACCATAATCCAAGTGTAAGAAAGGCTGGGTTGGAGCTTGACTTAGCTGAGTGGAGCCTCGTGGGTTGAAGGTTGAGGAGAAGTGGACCGTAAACGGGTTGTCTTAGAACCACTTTTATAAGTCGGGTTTGCTTTCTCTATCCTTATCTCTTTAATTTATTGTTATTGCATTTAAATTAAAGATTTATTGTTATTGTGCGAAAAAGTTCTTGAGAAAACCAATTCACCCCCCCTCTTGGTTGGGTTGCTTAGTCATATTGAATCTTCATAGTCTTTGTGAGGTCATGGGGTATCTCTAATTCTACATTGGCCAAGCGTGCACTCTCAGTGTTCGGCCGATCGACCAGAAGATGTCATAGCGGGGAGTTGGTGAGTGTTCCGCGCCTACTCGGGCGTCGGTCGGATATTCTGGACCTTCAAGCTTGAGGTCTGCATTCTGTTGCTTTAGAACGCCGCTCATCACGTATGAAATTCTCTCTGTGAACCTTGATGTGAGCCACGAGGGAGAGCTTTTGGCCGGGTGGAGTGTTTGTCTTAGGAGTCCCAGTGGCGAAGCCGGATTCCTTTGGGAAGGACCAGCGGCAGGTGGGATTAAGCGGGGCGTCTTCTCTTCCCCTTGCCAGCGTCCAGTCTTTCAGGGCGGTGTTGTCGCCTCGGTTGAGATCCTAAGCTACGAGTTCGCTGACCAGTTTGGTTCTGCTGCTGTGAACTCCTTGGGAAGAGGCGTTGGCTGGCCAGTTGAAGGTCATGCCTATCACTATTTGGAATCCCCCCGCGCAGAATGTTAAGCCACCTTCCTCGAGGGCAGAAGAGTTGAAGAGGAAGGGCTCCGAAACTGACGGAGATGGCGATTCCTTGCTCCTTAATGCCGAGCTTGCGGCGGGCGGGGTCTCGTCCATTCTTAAGATTCGGGCTCGAGGGTGGGCTCCACACTTGGATTGAGGAAGCTTGCTACATCCCTCAGGGGGGTCGCCTCTGCAAGTTCTGAGTATCTTAAAGGTGCTGATTTCAACGAGTTGGGTGTTGATCTTGTGTTGGAGTGTGGGAAGGTGGGCCCACTCATTTGAAGAGTTTCAGCTGAAGCCAATCCCGAGCGAGGCCATGTCAGGCATGTGAAATTCTCAAGGCGGTGGCTTCCTACTTGAGCGGAGGAATTCATTTGCGGGGCCAGGAGTCTGAGAAATATCGTGGGAGGCGGTGAAGCAAGTGGGTTGGGGCATACCTTGTCCCAGCCTTGACAGTAGAGGGTAGAAGATGGTAGAAACGACTTAAGGCGGTTGAAGTCGAGCTTCGAGAGGTTCGGGGATGGGGTGCGATTTGTCTGAAATGACTTCTTTGGAGGCGGTGTAAAACCAGCCTTATTGAATGTTATAATAGTGGTTGTGGGCGGTTGAGTCTGACCAGTGACGAGGTAGATTAAATTTTAAAACGACTGCGAACGTTTAGGCGTGAAGTGAAAGTTTCGAAAATTGTAACCGGTGCCTGGCCAGATAGTGATTTCTTTATTTTATCCACAGGATGGAGGGGTTGCAAAGGTTTTTTAAGAAAATTTAGTTCCTATGACTTTGAGCGATATTTAGAAGATAATGGGAGATTTAAGTGAATAGTGATTTCGGGGCCAAATTTGGAACTGCTTGTGAAATTTTTAAATTAGTATCTGAAAAGATTAAGATAAATCATAAAGTATGGCGAAATAAAGTGAAGCAGGAGTCCCGTTTGGATAGTTCCAGGGAGTGATTCGAGCAGTAATTGGGTAATAATACGCTATTGTCAGGATTACGGAATTTTAATGATTTTAATCCGTTTCGGTTGAGCACGAAATTCATATGAAAGGATTGATTAAATATTTATATTCAAATTTAAATATAGACGACCATAGAATATTTTGACATATAATTGATATAAAAGCGATATAAGGTGGCGAGATAAAAGTACGCTAAGGAGATATTTTATTATGAGCCAATTAAAACCTTTCTTAATGGCTAAGTCATGATTTAAATAATGGGTAAATGACTTGGTCTCATGAGAATGGACAGTGAGGAAGCTTGGATAAAGAGTAAGTCACTTTAAACGAGCTAATGAGATTATTTGGTTTAAGGGTAATTTTGAGCTTTGAAATAAGAATTTTAGGAGATTTAATGCTCCAAAGTAGGAGGAGCATTGCAGTAGAGGGAAGAAAGGAGAAAGGGGAAAAGGAGAAAGGAGAAAGGAGAAAGGTTAGGGCAAAGTGAGAGGTGAGTTTTTCTTTATAGCAGGCTCAAGTGTTTCTACAAGTGATAACAAGGAGAGGAGCCAAAGAGAACCAAGAACAAATAAGTTTTTAATGGTGGGAAAGGTTAGGGTTTGATGTTTTCATGTCTAATGTTTTGATTTTCTTGTATGGATGTTAAATTAGTAGGCATTTAGGGTTGAATGATGATGATTTTGAATAAATTGAAAGCCATGGATTAGATTAGGGTTTGACAAATCAAGTGAATGAATGGTTAGGAGTTTGATGCTTAGACTTTTGTGATATGTTGAAATGGGTATAATGCATCAGATTAGTGTTTGAAATTGAAAGAAAAAAATGGAAGAAACCTGATTTGAAGTAAAATTTTACAGGCGTGATCTCAGTAAAAATGTCTGTTTTTACATTTTTGACCAGTTTGATATTTTGGCCATAACTTGCTCGAATTTGATCGATTTGAGTGGTTAAGTGGCACGTAAAATAGACTTGAAGGAGAACAAAACTTAAGAAAAGTATCATGGAAATTCTGATCTTAAGTAGCCTAAATATTCCTCAAAGTAGGACCATGTCTGATAAGTCCTGGTTCAGTTTTGAACATAGATTAGGTTATTTGCTTGGACGTAAAGTGAGTTTCGATTGCTTTCCGGTGGGTGATTCAGTGGAATAGAACCATAGCACCTTAGCTTTAAATGAGTATAAGGACATAGTGTCAAATATGAGTCAAGACCTCGGAAAAATGAGTAGCCTAGCCCGGTACACTAGAAAAATCGGTAAAATGACTAGTTGGCATGAAAATGCCATAACTTTAGTTTGGATGATCGGAGTTGGTTGATTCAATTCCTAAGTAAAATAGATTCCTGAAGAGACCAAGAATATGGAATGAGTGTTTATGGTGGATTAAATGGAAATTATGGTTAATGTGGTGTGATTTTCTTGGAAAAGAGTGAAAATGACCTCCCGGACCCCGAGGCAAGGAACTCAGCGGGAAGCAATCGGAATTGAGCGGTGAACTGTGAGTGAAAATGATATTTTGAAAAAAATGAGTTTTTAAAGTGAATGGTTTTTAATGTTAAGAGTGAAAGTTTAATGGAAATGTTTATGTACATGTTAAGGCATATGAAGCTGGCACATCTTGCATCAATATATATATATTTATATGTATGCATATGATAAAGTGTTATGAAAGTTTTAAATGTGTAGAAGAATGCATATGTGTTTAATGATAAAGAAAGGATATAAATGTATTTAGCACACATGTATATGAAATATGTATGCATATGTTAAAGTATTATGAAAGTTTTAAGATGTGTAAAGAATGCATGTGTTTAATGATCAAGTAAAGGATTTAAATGTGTTCCTGAATGTATTTGAAGAAATGTTTCTTGATGGTACCACAAACCCCCTATGGCTGTTATGGCGATATCGGCCGAAGTACTTTAAGCGTGTAGGATTTGAGGGGTAAAGTTATGGGTTACTAGGCGAGGAGGGGAAATAGGTGTGCAGAGTAATATCCTTGCATTGATAAAGTACTATGGCCCGGAGACCCATGCAAGCGTGAGTTTCTCAGCGGCGTAGTGGTTATGGCCCAGAATGTGGCTTGTCCCTCAGTGGTGGAAAGCGATGGTGTGTTTATTCCACAGGTTCCATCGGGAAAGAATGAAGAAATAAAGAAAAGAAAGTTTAAGGCATAAATTCTTAAAGCATAAATGGATTTTTGAAATGCATAAGTATTTATGGAAAGAAAGTTTAAGGCATAAATTCTTAAAGCATAGTAGGATTTTAAATGCATAAGTATTTATTGAAAGAAAGTTTAAGGTATAAATGTTTAAAGCATAAAGCGATTTTAATGGTATCGTATTTATGGAAAGAAAGTTTAAAGACATAAATGTTTAATGTATAAATGGATTTAATTGTATAAGTATGTATTATTTTGATATGCTGTGTTATATAAATGAAAATGTACACTCATGAGCTCGTTTAGCTCATTCTTTTCGTATGTTTCAAAAAACATTTTCGAGGTTAGAGGCAATTGGCCGGTAGAGTATCCTCTGTCTGCAGTGAGTGAGCCATCATATTTTGGGACTGAGGCGGATTGCATCGGTGGGAGTACCCTCCTGTGCGGTGAGTCGGGCTATCCCGAGAGGAGGCAGTAGCGTGGTACGTGAAAATAATTTGCATATTGTATATAATGAATATTTTGTCATGTTTTGATAAAATTGTAAATGGGTGAAGAAGGTTTAAATGTTTTGATGGTTGAAAAGAAATAAATGTATATATATGTATATTGTGTTTGATTGGGTTGTGGACGAGGAGTCCTAATATGGAAGTTCAGTGATTGGAAGTTTGAGTGTTTTTGTGTTTCATCAGGTTTTGTAAATTTAAGGAAGTCAAACAGGAGGGAAACTCTGTGGCGTTTTCACTGAAAAAAAATCTAATTGGAAAAAAAGAAAAAGAGAATTTTTTTAACATGGCTGCAGTATTTTAAAAAAGATATGTGAAGAATTGTAAAGGGGTTAGCTCCACGGATTTTAATTTATGGTTTAAGGAAAAGTTTCTATATCATAGTTGGAGTGCAGGTCCCCTGCAGGGTTCATGAGTTAATCCAGGGTCAAGGATCCTTCAGCATGAGTATCGGAAGCGGGAGTTTGAAAATGTTATAAAGATTTGAAAATTTTATTTTTATATGATTGTTTTAATGTTTTCTTTTAAGATTTCAAAAGCAAAAAAAAACAAAAAAATTTAATTTATGTGATTTAAATCGCGCCATTACATGACATATTAATTTTAATTCACGAGAAAAATGCGTCGTCGGTAGGCCGCCCCCACCAGGAAACTCCTGAGGCGTGTACCGCCACACGAGGAACATGTTTGTAGTGTGTATGTTCTGCACGTATCTGACTGGGCCCGCGCCTCTGAGTGCGTAGGAGGACGAGATACCTTTAGAGCCCGGATGGCTCGGATGTTAGCCACAACATTTAATCCCGGCCGTGGCCAAACGGTGTCCATTGGGGATAAGGAAATTAAGAGGCAAGAAATTATGACGGTATAGGAGATCACGGAAGGCATGAAATTAGGTGGATAGAGAGGAGTAATGAGATGGTTAATTGAAATGCATGGGTTTAATTTAGCTTAAGTGAATCAATGACATTAAGTGGGTATTAGTGTAATTGTTGAGAAAATGGGGAAAGAGGGAATTGAGAGACATAATGATGAATGTATAACGGTAGGATTTTGCCACCTAGGAGAAAGTATGGAAAGTTGATTATTACAGCAATTGATTATTGGAGCTAGGGTTTTGTGATTTGATGTTATTAGATATCCATGACTTTGATGTTATATTAGGCATGGATTTACTATCTAGACATCATCTTTACAAGGTTGTTATAGGAAGAGTTTAGGTTCTATAAACCCAGGAAGAGGCAGAGGATTTGTTTTGTAGGTTACGGAAGAATACTACCTACCAATACTATGACAGTTATGTGGGCTAGTAAAATACTTTGAAAGTTATATTAAGGTACCTAGCTTATGCTATTGAGGTGAGGGATAATGGTAGTCGAATGGAAGATATTCTGATAGTCAAATAATTTCCGGATGTATTTCCAGAGGATCTTCTAGGTATATATAAAAAAAAAAAAAAAAAATGGTGAAGTTTAAGATTGTATATTGGTCTGAGAGAGTTGAATAAAGTGAAAATACGCGATCCAGCACCCATTTACACAGTTAGTGATCTTTTGATCAATTCACGGGAAGCGAGGGTATTTTGAAGAAAATGGATCTAAGCTCGGGTTACCCATCAATTAAAAGATTAGGTGAGGATGTTCCTATGACAACTTTAGAAAACACGGTATAGGCATTATGAGTTTTTAGTCATGCTAGTTGGACTAACTTATATTGATAGCTTTTATGGATCTATAAGTGGGATCTTTCAGCCTTATTAAGTCGATTTTATTTATAGTATTCATTGATGACATTTTAATCTATTTAAGCACATTAATGAAGATCATGAGGAGCATGAAGTAAAGATTCTATTTACTTAGTATGCCAAGCAGTAAATTTTAGTTACGGTTAGACGGTGTTGCCTTTCTAAGGCATGTGATTTGATGAAGGGGTTTTACATTTGATCCTCGAAAGATTGAGAAAATTGTGAGCCGAGAAACCACCTACGAATGTGACAGAATACAGTACCTAGGTTTAGAGGTATTATCGGAGGTTGTTGAGGTTTTCAAAGTTAGGATCCTTTGACTAAATTGACAAGGAAGATGAAAAGTTTGTATGGTAGAGACATGTCGAGAAAGATTCGATGAACTAAAAGGAATTTGACCTTAGCCACCAGTTAACTGAGTGCATCGAGGCGAGAAGGATATCTGATATGTTGTGATTCTTCTAGGCGAGGAGCTTAGGGGGAGTGAGTTAATGCAACATGAAAATGTGATAGCATATGATTTAAGGCAATTGAAAAAGCATAAGCGAGAATTATACGAGACATAACACAGAGTTGGTTGTTGTAGTCTTTGCTCTACGTAATATGGAGGCATTGCGATGATATGAGTTGCATGTAAAATTTTCTGAATCCACAAGAACATGAAATATTTATTCATAGAAAAGAGTTAAATGGGAGACGGGGGAGGAGATGGGTTGAACTCATTAAGGATTATGAGTGCACTATTGAGTACCATCGGGGAAATGTTAATGTAGTAGCGATGCTCTTAATGCAGAGCCTACGGGTTCCATATCTCACCTAAAGGTTGTGTGCCTCCCCAGATTTATGGGTGGTCTTTAGGTGCGAGACTAGAGTGTGAGATATTAGTCTGTACTAATGAGCAGGTAAAGGAGCTATAGACTCAAGATCTGATCGTGATTAAGTTGAAAAGGGAAGGCCGAGTGGAGTTAAAAGGATTTTGAATACGGGGCGTATGGTATAGTGATGATAGGTCACGAGGGTTATGTGTACTAGATGTGAGAGAATTAAAAATAAATTATGGGAGGGCTCACTCTTCTACATAGGCGATGCATCAGGGAAACACTAAAATGTATCATACCCTAAGGGAATACTAAAGGTGGAGGGGTATAAAGAAAGATGTTGCAGAAATTTATTTCTAAATGTCTCATTTGTCAAAAAGTTAAGGTTGAGCATCAAAGATTTACGGGGTTCTTATAGTCTCTTAGATCCTAAAGTGGAAATGGGAGAGAATCATGATGGATTTTGTTCCTTTTGAGTGGTTATGACGTGATATAAGGTGATTGTGGATGGTGTGAAATGTTGATTTCACGCCTATGGAAAAATAGTGATAGTTGAGAAGTTAGGTGAGTTGTATATAAAAGAGATTGTCTGACTTGCGGATGGCCCGTCCCGAAAAGAGCCATCTCGAGACATTGGGAAGTTATGCTCAAGGCTTGTGTATTTAGAGTTTAAAGGAGTTAGGAAGAAGACATTTACCGTTAATGGGTTTCCTCTGATAATAGTTATCATGCAAGCATTGAAATGAAACCTTATGAGGCCTTATATGGAAAGGAGGAGGTGTGGGGACTCCATTATTATGTTGGGATGAGAGAGAGAGGAGAGAGAAAATTTTAGGTTCATAAATTGTTAGGGCTACAGCAGGATAATGTTAGTTATCATTGATAGATTAAAGATGACTCAAGATTGATGAAAGTTATGTTGATAACCAGGAGATTTGGAATTTTAGGTGGGGATTAGGTATTTATAGGATATCACCACAGGGAAGGGTGTTGATATTTGGAAAGAAAGGGAAGTTAAGTCCCTCTCTATATGGGACTTTATGAAATTATAGAAAATAATTGGAGAGGTAGGCGTCTTGGTTGAGGGTTATAATTTGAATTGGCGAATACATGACATATTTTATTTCTATGCTTGAGTATGGCCAGTTCTTCACATGTGTTAAGAGATCATGGTTGAATTGAAAGAAGATTTGACATGAAGAAAGGCTAGGTTAAAATTGTTGTCGAAATGATTGAGTTCTTTGAAACAAAGTGATTCCTTTAGTAAAGGTGTTTTGGATGAATCACGGTAGAGAGGGAAATGACATGAATTTAAATTCAGGGACGAAATTTTTATAAGGAGAGAATTGTAAAACCCTGACCTTATTGAATAATTATATCCAGTAGTTTTGAGCGATTAGAGGTCGATGATAGAAACGAGGGTAGATTAGAATTTTAGAATGTTCAGGACGTCATTTGGACATGAAATTGGAATACCAAAATTATAGCAAGATACCTTAAGGAATAATGATTTTTCTTATTATATCCAGAATGGAGGGGTTTGCAAGGAATTTGTAGAAATTTTCGGTTCCTATGACTTTGAACTGATATTTAGAGAGAATAGGAGATTTAAGTGAATAGTGATTTTAGGATTTGAAAATTCGGGGCCTGCGTTGAAATTTTTCGGAAATTGGGCCGAAAATACGAAAATGTCAGAATATATCATAAAGACTAACGAAACTGAAATAAAGTGAAACGGAGTCCGTTTGGATAGTTTCCAGGTGATCCGAACGTAATTCGAATTAATGTACGCTATTGTCGGTTCAGGGTTTTCAATGATTTTAAATATAGATTTCGGTGATTTCAAAACTGGAATCCCAGCATGAGAAGGTTAATTAGAATATTTCATGGTCAATTTGAAGTTTAGACGACCATAGAAGAATATTTTTGACGTTTAATCGATTATAAAAGCGTATAAGACAAAAAGGAATAAAATCTGATAAAATGTGGTATTTTCTTATGAGAGCCAATCAAAACATTTCTTAAGGGCTAAGTTAGGGTTTGTGACTCATTAGAATGGACCAATGAGGTTCATGGGCTCAAAATGCAATAAAATAAGTTGATTGGCAATATAAAGAAATGGAGGACCAAATTGTAATTTAGAAGAGGGTTAGAGATATTTAAATGGGAGACAAACAAATAATTCATTTGGTCTCTCAAAAGTTAAGGAACAGAGTAGGAGAGAAAGGAGAGGAAGAAAAAGAGAGAGAAAAGAAAGGAGAAAGGAGAAGCAAGAAGAAAAAGTGAAGGGCAAAGGTATGAGATGTGATTTTTCTCCTCATTCAAACTTTCAAGTGATCTTCAAGTGGTAATCAAGGAGAGGAGCCAAAGAAACTCCAGAAACAAGTAAGTTTCACTTAGTGGGAAAGTTAGGGTTTGATGTTTTCCATGTTTAATGTCTTAAATTCTGGTATGGATGTTAAAATTGATGGTATTTAAGGTTTAATGGTGCTGAATTTAATATCAATTTAGAGAAAGCCATGGTTTAGGTTAGGGTTTTGACAAAATCAAGTGAGTAAGGGTTAGGGTTTGATGATGGTGTGTGTTTTTATGTTGGGAAATGGTATAATGCATCAAATTTATAAGTGTTTAGAGTGAAAGAAAAATGGAAGAGAAACACATTTGGTGGTGATTTTGGGCAAGCGAGTCTCAGTCGAGGAAATGTCTGTTTTTCTGTTTTGACCGAGTTTTGGTATTTTAGCCATAACTTGCAATTTTGATCCGATTTGGTGATTTAAGTGGCTACGTAAATAGGAATTGAAGGAGGAACAAAACTTAAGAAGAATGTATCACAAATTCTGATCCTAAGTGGCCTAAATATTCACTCAAAAGTAGGACCATGTACAGAAGCCAAATTCTGGTTCAGTTTTTGAACATAAGGTGCTTAGGTTATTTGGACGTAAAGTGAGTTTTCGGTGCTCAGATTGGGTGATTCCAATTGGAATAGACATAGCACCTTAACTTTAAATGAGTATAAGGACATAGTGTTAAAATGAAGTCGAGAGCAGTCAAGACCTCGAAAATGAGTAATACAAACTGTCACTAGAAAAATCGGTAAATGACTAGCTGCGATGAAAATGCCATAACTTTAGTTTGGATGATCCGATTGATTGATTCCAATTCCTATAAAATAGGATTCCTAGAGGAATAAGAATATAGGAATGAGTGTTTATGGTGGATTAAATGGAAATTATGGTTAATGTGTACTGTGATTTTCGAAAAGTAAAACACTATTGACTGAACGAACTCAAACTGTGAAGCGTTTTGACTGAGCTATGAACTGAGTGAAAATGATATTTTGGTGAATTTAGCTTTAAAAGTGAATGGTTTTAATGTTAAACTGAAAGTTTAATGTAAACAAAGGGTGCATATGAAATGTTTATATTGTAATGAGTTTTATCTTGCATCAATGCATATATTTATATGTGTATAAATATGTATGCATATGTTAAGGTATTATGAAAGCTTAAAATGTTTAAAGTATGCATATGTGTTTTTAATGATAAAGTAAAGGATTTAAATGTATTTATAAATGTCTGAAGAAATGTTTTATCGATGGTTACCCTAAACCCCTATGACCGCAGGATCGATATCGCCGGTACTTTGGGCGGTAAGGATTAAGTGAGGGTAAAGTTATAGGTTACTAACTCCAGTGGCAAATAGGTGTCTAGAGTAATATCCTTACACGTGATAAAGCATTATGACCGGAACTCCTATGCAAAGCGTGAGTTTCTCCGCAACATAGTGGTTATGACTGGAATGTGATCGCCTTCACCGCCGCACTTAAATCGTTCTGTAAGCGACTCCCGGGTTCCATCGTAAAAGAATGAAAGAAAGAAATAAAGAAAGAAAGTTTAAGGCTTAAATGCTTAAAGCATAAATGGATTTAAATGCATAAGTATTTCCGAAAGAAAGTTTAAGGCATAAATTTAAAGCATAAATGGATTTTAAATGCATAAGTATTTATGGAAAGAAAGCTTTAAGGCATAAATTCTAAAGCATAAATGGATTTTAAATTTGATAAGTATTTATTGAAAGAAAGTTTAAGGTATAAATGTTTAAAGCATAAACCGATTTAATGGTATAAGTATTTATGGAAAGAAAAAGTATAGTATAAATGTTTAATGTATAAATGGATTTTAATTGTATAAGTATGTATTATTTTGATATGTACTTAAAATGTTAATGAAATGTACACTCACCGAGTCATGAAGCTCACTCTTTTTCCATATGTTTCAACAAATATTTTCAGACTGAGACAGTGCATCTAGAGTACTTCTGCAAAGTGAGTCGAGCTTATCGAGGAGACGATTTATGTGACCGCATTGAAAATAATTTTGCATATTGTATATGTGAATATTTTGTCATGTTTGATAAAATTATGCATGGAATTGAAGAAGGTTTAAATGTTTTGATGATTTGAAAGAAATAAATGTATATATATGTATATTTGTTTGATTTGGTCAGGACGGTGAGTCCTAATATGGAAGTTGATGAATTGAAGTTTAGAAGTATGGGAATTGTTTTCATCAGGTTTTGTAAATTTGGGGAAAGTCCGAAAAATGTGAAATCCCTCGTCGATTTTTCCCGAAAAATCTAAGTGTTGGAAAAGAAAAGAAAAAGAAATTTTTTAGCACTTCGTCCGCATTATTTTTAAAAGATATGTGAAGAATCAGGAAGGGTTCGCTTCCACGGATTTAATTTATGGTTTTAAGGAAAAGTTTCTATATCCGTTGAGTGCCTGAGTCCTCTGCCCATGAGGTTAATCCCGGCCTGATCCTTCAACATGGCACGAGCGGTGTTGGAAAATGTTATAAAGATTTGAAAATTTTTATTTTTTATATGATTGTTTTAATGTTTTCTTTAAGATTTCAAAAACAAAACAAAAAATTTAATTTATGTGATTTAAAATCATATGCATTACATGACATATTAATTTTAATTACGTAAAATGCGCCGTCGAGGCCTGTAATTCACCCACCAGAGAGCTCCCGAGGCAAGAAGTACTCACCACCCGAGGAACATAAGCGATGAAATCACAGATGTTCCTCTACCCGTAATACGCCTAGGGTCGCCAATCGCTCCCTCGAGTCGTAGGAGGACAGATACCTTTAGAGCAGATGGCTCAGATGTTAGCCACAACATTTAATCAAAATTATGACGACGTTGTCCATTGAGAGGATAAGGAAATTAGAGGTGTTAAATTATGACTCGATAGGAGATCCCGAAAGGCATGGTCGTGGATGAGTAATGAGATGGTTAATTGAAATGCATGGGTTTAATTTAGCTTAAGTGAATCAATGACATTAAGTGAATTGTTAATTGTAATTGTTGAAAGAAATGGAAGAAATTGAAGACATAATGATGAATGTACGTGCAGGGATTTTGCCACCTAGGAAAAGTATGAAAAGTTGATTATTACAATGAGTGATTATCGAGGCTGTGAGTTTTCAAGATTTGATATTATTAGATATCCATGACTTCATAGTTATATTAGGCATGGATTTTATATCTAGACATCATGCTACAAAGGATTGTTAGAAAGAGGTTAGTTCTATACAAGAAATGAGAGGTCAAGCTTTATGGGTTACTGAAAATACTACCTTACCAATAATATGACATTTAAGGGCTAGTAAAATACTTTGAAAGTTATATTAAAGGTAAATTAGCTTATGCTATTGAGGTGAGGGATAATGGTAGTCGAATGGAAGATATTCGATAGTCAAATAATTTCCGATGTATTTCAAGAGGATCTTCGTGTATATATAAAAAAAAAAAAATGAGGAAGTTTAAGATTGTATATTGATTACGTAGAGTTGAATAAAGGGAACACAATCAACACCCATTTACATACAGACATATCTGACCAATTACGTGGAGCAAGGTATTTTTGAAAATGGATCTAAGCTCAAAGTTACCATCAATTAAAGATTAGGTCGTATGATGTTCCTATGACAACTTTGAAAACACTCAGATAGGCATTATGAGTTTTTAGTCATGCTACTGACTAACTTATATTATCTTCAAATTTCCGCTTTATGGATCTTATGAATGTGGATCTTTCAACCTTATTTAGACTGTGGGCCTTTGTTATAGTATTCATTGGATGACATTTTAATCTATTTAAGCAAAGAATGAAGATCGCGAGGAGCATCTATAAATTTATTACTTAGTATGCCAACCTAGTAAATTTTAGTTCGTTAGACTGTCGCTTTCTAAGGCATGTGATTTCGTGAAGGGGTTTCGTTGATCCTCAAAAAGATTGAGAAAATTTGTGAACCGAAACCAATTTTACTAAATTTATCAGATACAAAATTTTTCTAGGTTTTAGCGCAGACATCTAAGGTTGTTACATGGATTTTCAAAGTTAGCGATCCTTCAATTAAATTGACAAGGAAAGATGAAAAGTTTTGTATGGTAAGAGACATGTCGAAAAGATCTCATGAACTAAAAAGGACCTGACCTTAGCCCTAGTTCTACACTCACAGTAAGTGGATATGGTCGTGATATCAGGATGCTTCTAGGCGAGCTTAGGGTGAGTTAATGAACATGAAAATGCAGGATAAGGCTAAGTACTCATAAATTGAAAGATGAGCGCACTATCCGAGACATAACCTAGAGTTGGTTGTCAGAATCTCGCTTCTACGATATGGAGGCATTACTCATATGGATGTATGTGCCTCTTTACGCATCACAAGAACATGAAATATTTATTCACATAGAAAAGTTAAATACGACAGAGGAGATGGTCAACTCACAGATTATGAGTGCACTATCGAAAGTACCATCAGGAAATGTTAATGTGGTAATCGATGCTCTTAAGAGGAAGCCTACTTGCCCATATCTCACCAAAAGGTCAGGTACCTCCCTACTATGGAATTGAGGTCTAGGGTGCGTAGACTAGAATTGATGACATTAGTCCCAGCATTTCACAGACAAGGTAAGGGATTACAGACTCAAGATACGATCATGATTAAATTGAAAAGGGAAGTTTAGTCTCAAGTGCTTAAAAGGATTTTTAAGACGCATATGGTATAGTGATGATAGGTCACAAAAGTTATGTGTACTAGATGTGGGAAGATTGAAAGTTAAATAAATTAATAGAGGCCACTTTCTTACATAGGCTTATGCATCGTGAAACACTAAATGTATCATACCCTAAGGAATACTAGCAAAGGGAGGTATAAAGAAAGATGTTGCACTTATTTCTAAATGTCTCATTTGTCAAAAAAAAAAAAAAAAAAAAGTTAAGGTTGAGCATCAAAGACGGTGGTTCTTATAGTCTCTTCCGATCCTCGGAAATGAGAATCGATGGATTTTTTATTTCACTTACAGAGTGGTTATGACGTGATACAAAGTGATCGTGGGATAGATCGACAAACCTACCAATCTCCCGCCTATGGAAAATAAAGGACTTAGTTGAGAAGTCATTGAGCTGTATGATAAAAAAGAGATCAGACGACTCTCACTGACAGACCAATCCGAAAGTTATTTCATACGTGCATATCGGGAAGTTATGCTCAAGGCCTGCGGTGTTAGAGTTTGAAGGAAGTTAGGAAAGACATTTACCATTAATGGAGTTTTCCTACACACATATCATGCAAGCATCAAAATGGCGCTTATGATATCTTTATATGGTGGGAAGTGTAGACTCCATTATGTCGGGATGAGGAAAGGGAGAGAAAATTTTTAGGTTCATAAATTGTTCAGCCACAAATGCAGATAATGTTAAAGCATCGTTGATAGATTAAAGATAGCTCAAGATTGATAAAGTTATGTTGATCCAACTCCAAGAGAGATTTGGAATTTTAGGTGGGGATTAGGTATTTATGAGGATATCACCCCGGGAAAGGGTGTCGATATTTGGAAAGAAAGGGAAGTTAAGTCCTCTCTATATGGGACTTTACGAATTATAAAATAATGAGAGGTGAAGGCTCGTCGAGGTTACACTGACCGCCGTAATACATGACATATTTTACATTTCTATGCTTCTCGAAGTATATGACGATTCTTCATGTGTTAAGAGATCAACCGTTGAATTGGTTAAAGATTTGACGATGAAGAAAGACCTAAGTAAAAATTGTTGATCGAAATGATTAGGTTTCGAAACAAAGTGATTCCTTTAGTAAAGGTGTTTTCATGAATCACAGAGAGAGGCAACATGAGAATTTAAATTTCGAGGACGAATTTTATAAGGAGGGTGATTGTAAAACCCAACCTTATCAACGGCATAGTAGTTTTAAACTGATTAGAGGTCCAATGATAGAAACCAGGGTAGATTAGAATTTAATGTTCTGACGCTGGTTTGGACATGAAGCCGGAATTTTCAAAATCGTAACCGAATGCCTTAAGGAATAATGATTTTTCTTATTATATCCACTATGGCTTGCAAAGGAATTTAGTTAAATTAGTTCATGACTTTGAACTGACATTTTAAGATATCAGTGAGATTAGTTTAATAAAGATTTCCTGACCAAAATCTGCCCGCGCTGAAATTTTTCAAATCGAAAAATACGTAAAATGTCCGTAATATATCATAAAGACTAACTAAACTGAAATAAAGTGAAACGGAGTCCGGCTTCGATAGTTTCAGTGATCCCGAACGCACTGCACACACGCTATTGTCCTTATTCGATTTTTATGATTTTAACCGCATTTCTGGATTTTCAAAGCCTCTAATCCACCGCATGATGACTGTAATATTTCATTAACGGAAGTTTAGATTTTACCATAGAATATTTTTGACGCTTAATCGCATAAAGCAAGATAAGACAAAAGGACAAAAATCCGAGAAATGGAGATATTTTTCTTATGAGAGCCAATCAAAACATTTCTTAAGGGCTAAGTTAGGCTTTGTGACTCATTAGAATGGACCAATGAGGTTCATGGCTCAAATGCACAAAATGTTGATTAAGTAAATATAAAAGAAATGGAGGACCAAATTGTAATTTCTAAGGAAAAGTTAGAATATTTAAATGGGGAGACAAACAAAATAATCTATCGGTCTCTCAAAAGTTAAGGAACCCAGAGCAGAGAAAGGAGAGGGAAGAAAAGAGAGAAAGAAAGGAGAGAAAGGAGAAGCAAGAAGAAAAAGTGAAGGGCAAAGGTATGAGATGTGATTTTTTCTCCTCATTCAAGCTTTCTAGCGATCTTCAAGTGGTAATCATGAGAGGAGCCAAAGAAACTCAAGAAACAAGCAAGTTTTCATGGTGGGAAAGTTAGGTTTGATGTTTTCCATGTTTAATGTCTTAAATTGCATGGATGTTAAATTGGTATTTAAGGTTTAATGGTGCTGAATTTAATATCAATCGAGAAAGCCATGGTTTAGGTTAGGGTTTTGACAAAATCAAGTGAGTAAGGGCTAGGTTTGATAGTGAATTGTGTGTTTATGTTGAAATGGGTATAATGCATCAGATTGGGTGTTTAGAGTGAAAGAAAATGGAAGAGAAACACATTTTGGTCAATTTGGCAGCAGTCTCGGTACAGGAAATGTCCTGTTTTCTGTTTTGACCAGTTTTGGTATTTTGGCCATAACTTACCCAATTTGATCCACACTTATGATTTATGGCTACGTAAATAGAATTGAAGGAGAACAAAACTTAAGAAGAATGTATCGCCAAATTCCCATCCTAAGTGGCCTAAATATTCACTCAAAGTAGGACCATGTGCAAGCCAAATTTGGTTCAGTTTTTGGAACATGATTAGCCCGGTTATTTGGACGTAAAGTGAGTTTCGTGTTCGAATTGGGTGATCTCCAATTGGCTAGAACCCTTGTTCCAGCTTTAAATGAGATAAGGACATAGTGTCAAAATATGAAGTCATGACCTTGAAAAATGAGTAATACAAACTGTCACTAGAAAAATCGGTAAATGACTACAGTTGGCATGAAAATGCCATAACTTTAGTTTGGATGATCCGATTGATTGATTCCAATTCCTATAAAATAGATTCCTAGAGTGAATAAGATTTAGGAATGGAGTGTTTATGGTGGATTAAAGGAAATTATGGTTAATGTGTAATTGTGATTTTCTTTGGAAAAGGTGAAAAGGACTATCTGACGTGAATCTTAACTCAAATCTGGAAGCAAGTTTGATTGAGCGTGAACTCATGAAAGGAAAAATGATATTTTGAGAATTTAGTTTTTAAAAGTGAATGGTTTTAATGTTAAACTGAAAGTTTAATGTAAATGTTATGCATATGGAAATACATTTTATATTGCATTGTTTTATCTGCATCAATGCATATATTTATATGTATTAAATATAAAGCATATGTTAAGGTATTATGAAAGTTTAAAATGCTTAAAGTATGCATATGTGTTTTAATGATAAAGTAAAGGATTTAAATGTATTTAGTAAATGTATTTTGAAGAAATGTTTTAATGATGGTACCCTAAACCCCTATGACTGGCAGGACTGAGCATCTACTGGTACTTTTGGGTTGCAGATTAAGAGGGTAGTTATAGGTTACTAACCTAGGGAGGAAATAGGTGTTTAGAGTAATATCCTTACACGTGATAGCATTTATGACTTAACCCTATGCAAAGCTGCAGGAGTTTTCCGCAGTCATAGTGGTTATGACCGGAATGTGATCGTCTCTCACCACAAGAATCGAACCGTTTCTGTGTTTATTCCCCGGGTTCCAATTTTAAAGAATGAAAGAAAGAAATAAAGAAAGAAAGCTTATATTTAAAATGCTTAAAGCATAAATGGATTTTAAATGCATAAGTATTTCCGAAAGAAAGAAGGCATAAATTCTAAAGATAAATGGATTTAAAATGTATGTTATTTATAAGAAGTTTAAGGCATAAATTTTAAAGCATAAAATGGATTTTAAAATGCATAAGTATTTATTGAAAGAAAGTTGAAGGTATAAACAGCTTAAAGCATAAACTGATTTTAATGGTATAAGTATTTATGGAAAGAAAGCTTAAGGTATAAATGTTTAATGTATAAATGATTTTAATTGTATAAGTATGTATTATTTGATATGTACTGAAAATGTTATATAAATGAAAATGTATACTCACCGGGAAATTGCTTAGCCTACTCTTTTTCCATATGCTCTAACAACATTTTCAAAGACTGAGACAGTGCATCTAGAGCACTCTCCGTGCAAAGTGAGTCGGAGCCATCGAGAGACGACGCATGTGACCGCATTGAAAATAATTTGCATATTGTATATGTGAATATTTTGTCATGTTTTGATAAAATTATGCATGGAATTGAAGAAGGTTTAAATGTTTGATGATTTGAAAGAAATAAATGTATATATATGTATATATCAGGTCATCGGGTTGTGGACGAGGAGTCCTAATACGGAAGTCGATGAATCAAGTTTAGAAGTGTTTTAAATGTTTTCATCAAGTTTTGTAAATTCGGGAAAGTCCAAAACGTGAGAAACTCGTCGATTTTCCGAAAAAAAAATCTAAGTGTTGGAAAGAAAAGAAAGAAATTTTTAGCACTTCGCTCGCATTATTTTTAAAAGATATGTGAAGAATTGCAAAGGGTTCGGCTTCCACCGGATTTTAATTTATGGTTTTAAGGAAAAGTTTCTATATCCGTCGAGTGCCGAGAGGTCCCCCGTTCATGAGGTTAATCCGGCTCGGATCCTCACCGTTGTGTGTCATCCTATAAGGTGGGCAAGGAGATAGGAGCCAGGTTCCGTGACAACATCAATGCAAAATTCTATCTCCCCGCAGGTGGCAACCCCGGGTAACCTATCGGGAAAACATCGGGAAATTCGCCAATGTGGACATTATCGACTTACCTATCTCTACCATCGTGTCCCCGACAAGAGCCGATAACCCTCGACATCCACTCTGCGTAACATCTCGCCTGGCCTATAATAGCCGACACCAAGTTAGAGGGTCGGCACCGCCACCCGCGTAAACCAAACTCCAGGATCCTCGGAACCGAAAATCACCCATTTCACTAACCAGTGGTGGCATAGTGCTGAGCTAACCAGCGTCCATACCCCGGGGATTACATCAAAATCCATCAATCCATCACATCCAGTGTAATTAAATCTGCAAGGAGGTCCATGTCTACCATAGAGATCGGACACGATAGAAAATATACATCTGCCTCCAAGGCATCACTTTTTAATTTAACACGATAACAATCATGCTATCATCACGTGATATAACCGGTGTTGAGTGGTCTCATATTACTTCAGCTAAGATTACTCCTTAATGATAACCTTATCATAGCTCCTAACACCCGTAGTACCCTTCAATTACCATAGTTCTTCTGTGTGACTCCGTCATCGGAGAGCCTCAAGCTAAAGAAATCCTTTAATAAAATACTTTTAATAGAATACACTCTTCATAAAATCTTTTAGATCCTTGATAGTTTTCTTTGAATAAAATTCTCACAACATTGTGCACCAGGGTGATGATGTCCCTCATCACCAAAGGGCTGCAATGCATGATCCTAATGCAATGTATGCCTGTGTGTAGAATGTAGTTTATGATGCATACCCTAGTGATGCATGCTCATGCTTATCTTTTGGGTCTGCATTTGTGTATGCAATTCCTAGTAGTGAAATGTCATAAGCTATCCTCTTTTATGGAATTTGGGCTGTGTTTCAAAACAAATAGCATTAACTAGTATAGATCAAGTTCTCTGGATTTCAAGCATGGATATAACATCTCCTTATTCTTACTCTTACGTTAATCACATGACTATATTCTCGTCCAATTTCGTTCATCTAACCAATCCTAATTCCAATTTACAGTCTTAATTATTTATCTTGATTGTGGAAAAAGCCCAGTCCCTTCTACGCTTCTTGGAGTATCATTCCAATGTAACCACAATTAGAAATAATTCTCGTCTGATTTAATATCCATATATTCTTATGAAGAAATTATAGAGGGAGACTTAAAGTCCAACATACACCTCTATAAAGCATATTCTAACATTGTACGTCATTAAGCGCAATCAACCGCCAGCACTCATCTAGCAAGGGAATAATAAACTATTAAGTAAGCGAGAGGCTATACCTTGTAATATCATTAATGAAACAACATGTATATATCTGAATAATTAAACATTATAGCAATCCTGCTCAATATCACGGGCACCTGAGACCCGAAACATGAATCTTTGAAGTTAGAAGGCATGCCTGCAACTACGGCTCATTTGTCTTTGAAGTAGATACCATAAGGCCCATAGCGACCTCATAGTTGGCCTCCTAGGCCTCCTCATAGAACTGAGCAGCCTCGGCAGCTGCTGCCGCTGCATTTTCCCTCGATCTACGTCTCATACTAAAAAGTAAACACAAGACTATCAGGATAACACGAGACGCCACTAGCAGGCCAGACGAAACTGATCACATTAGTATGACAGGGACGAACTCAATCCACAATTCCATGATCTTTGGGAAACTTAGACTCTAGGCCATGAAATGAACCTGGCTCACGATACCAACTGTCAAGGCCCAGGCACAGGGTAGTGAGAGCATAGGGAATGGGAAGGCATAAAGCCAAAAACGTAGTAAGCTGGTGAAATACTCATACCACTTATCATCACCGAACCACATTTGATATATATATATAAATGATCGACTAATGGAGTGTCGATGGGGAGATAAATCTCGATCCCACATACTCCAACAATGTATGCAATTAATAGAATACATTTGATTTCTAATACATTTTAATATCCAAATATTGCGGTGACGCCTAGATGAAATAGACAAGGGTGAATAATATCATAATAGTACATATAGCAGAAGTAGAAGGAAGAGAGAATTCGGCGGAGTTATCAGAATACAGAGAAGGAGGGTGCGATTACACAGAAAAATAAATTGAGGTATCGATCACGAGGAAATGAGGATTAACATCATATAGTCATACCACATCTACAACCAACCCGGATACACATACATATAGAAATTCTGATATATATTCTCCCATAAGTATATGCACACACGATAGTTTCATATCATCACATAATCATCACAAAGGCTCGAGAACTCTATAAGACCCTATACTCAATACACAATATCGGCTCTCAAATCAATGCTTATTGGTGCCTGAGAGAAATGCTCGACCGGGGTCCTTAACTCAATCACTTTAATCGATAAACCTTCTCATTGGCGCCCAGAGACTACTGACCCGGTCCTTAACTCCGACAACCCCACTCACCTCATACTCTGGCGCCCGAGTAACGCTCAACCGAGGGACCTTACCTCGGCATCCAGGAAAGCTCAACCCGGGGAACTCATGTCCATAACCATAACCTATAACATAATCGTCCCGATCTGGGTGCTTACCTTGGTCTGATGTAATCCATTAAGTGACATCTCTGCTATAGTTCCCATTACAAACATTTCAAATACAATGCAAACCAATATCCACACTGACAATACACACTCCACATCCATCATCATATGATCTCATATGCGGATATATTTCATAACAACTAAATAATTTTAATTACCATAAGTAAATACAATTCCAATATAGTAATAATGTAGTGATCAGGTGTATGTGTCTATAAATGCTATACGATGCATGCGAGATGATGTGTCATAAACTATATGATATCAACTCACTGAAAAATCGGGTCTCAAAGCCGCTTCGCCTCGAGCATACGGCTGTCATTGTCGGACAATCTGAATGAAGACATAATCAATATCAGGTTGAGTTTGTGGCTTACTCTAGACTAGACTAGACAATTCACAGGCTAGACCGATATAAAAGCACATCTAAATTCTACCGAAAATTCGATGGGAACCTCCCTAGCTGGACTTAACTCAAGCGGTTCCGGAACGATAAAAATACACTCTAATATCCACGATTTATCGATGTCGAAGCCAGACCACAACTACGAGATAAATCCCACGGCTCGACCCGATCGACACAAGGGCGATGAATGCGATATTCTGATTGATACAATTTGTAAAGCCGGATAAATAATGATACTTACACATTAACGCCTTTCCGGATATAAATGCGGAATCGTTTAATCAAAAATCAACGGATTACATTTACGGATAAAATAAAACCTGACATCCAGCGGCGTATGTATAGCACAAGATTACATCCTCTTTTCAAAACACGAACCACGAGTAATTAAGTAAATAAGGCATTTCAATATTAAAATAACAATTACGAACAATTAAAATCTGAATATGAACAATTACACAATTAGAGTTCCACACGTTTTGGGTATGATTCTTTCACAGAAGAGCTCGAGATCACGGCAGGTGCCTTGTAAGAACCACGCAGACGGAGAATGACGATTCTACGGTACCTGCGCTCCAGGAGGTCGCCGCGATCACGGCGTGTCGGAAAATTGAGGGTTGCAGATTAGATTCTAAGGACACAGGCCTGACTCGAGGAAGCGAAAATGTGATGCGTTTTAGTGCGAGGGGATCCGCGCGGTGGCGAGGTCGGCCAGGCGATCCCGACTCCGGCGAGGAAGTCGCTGCGCCTCCGTTCGATAAGCGACCTTGGGCGTCGATCGAGGTGGAATCCTTAAGTTTTGGGGCGAGGTTCAGATCGGTGTCGGTTTGGGCGGAGGTGGCGGAAATGGGCGGAAACGGTCGGCGGCGGCAAGGGCGGAGAGGCCTTACGGGCGTGATTGTGAAGGCCAGATGGCTTTAGGCGGGCCGAGCAATACAAGGGGGCGGAGGTGGGATTACACCGGTGTCGGACGGGCGGATCACATCACGGCCCTGACACAGAGGCCAAGTGGCGCGCTCTAGGAATCGGGAAGGCGTGAGCCAGCAGAGCATGTGACCTTATTGAAATATTCATGCCCATTTATCATCGATCACCCAGGCTATGTATCCACCTACATATATAAATAACTGTCGCTCTCGGATGCAAGTGTCAAATAAGGGAAATAAAGTCTCGATCCCTCGCTACTGTCATCATACAAATGACGAGTGTATACGATTACAAAACCATAATATTCAAATCACTACTTGGTATTTTCGTTAAATAGACAAGATTAATAATATCATAATAGTACATATGGCTTGTAGTGAAGGAAAGAAATTCGGCCCGGTTTATCAAAGTCTGGAGAAGAGGAGGGTTGTGATGCACGAAAAATAAATTATGACGTTGGATCTACGAGTGGGATATCATATGTCCCATACCACCTCTACAATCAACGGAGTTATACATATAGAATTTCAATATAATATATATCATGTGAGACTATATAATAATACACTCACATATGTATGCATGCACACATCGGGTTTCATATCATGTCGCATAATCATCACAATAATCGAGAACTCTAAGCGAGGACCACATACCTCGATACTACAGGCCATGCGGCTCTCTCAAATCGATGTGATTGGGCGCCTGGAGAGAAATGCTCGGCCGGGGTCCTTAACTCGGTCGACGCCAATCAGTGGCCCTGCATTTGGGCGCCAGGGAGAGTATCATTCCGGGGTCTAGCCTCGTGATAACATATCCGCAATCCATAATGAGGCGCCAAGGTATGGCTGACGGGGACCTTACCTCAGGCATCCCGGGGGCTTGGCTGACGGGAACTCATGTCATAACCATGACCTATAACATAATCTGATCCAATGCAGGGTGCGCCGCGATCACAGTGTAACCCACTGAGTGGTAGCATGTCCTACTATAGTTCCCATTTAAAACGTTTCAAATATAATCTACGGCAATATCACTCCCAGCGATACACACTCCCATCCGTCATCATAGCAGTCTCATATCACGGATATATTTCATATGACTAAACAATAATTTGATTTACCATAGTAAATACAATTTCCAATAGTAATAATCATGTAAATGATGTTGGGGTGTAGCTATTCACCATCAAATGCTATGCAATGCATGCGGATAATGATGTGTCATAAACATGATATCAACTCCACAGGAAGAATGGTCTCGAAATGCACACACCTCGTGCCACTGGCGTAGGCGTTGGACAATCTAGAATAGAAAGACATAATCAATATCGAGATTGAGGTTTTAGAAGCAATTCTAGACTCAGCTAGACAATTCACAGGCTGGGCGTATAGCACATTTAAATTCTAGAAAATTAAGTGGAACCTCCTGAAGCTGGACCCGATCACGTAAGCAATTCAGAACTTTTAGCACAAATAACATTTTCCAATGCCGAGTAAGTGAAGCACCGAGTCGGATTTTACATTCTAGTTTTTGTTGCTGAGCTCGTCCACATTAACAAATCAAGCAATTGTATTACATATCTCACGCAAATCAACCTTTAACTGCGCCGGATCATCTGTTATAAATACTTCAATTCAGCGTGTCAAAATCTGATGGACATATTCAACACATGCCTTGAACAATTAAAAATCGATTATCGGATAATTACCACGTTAGGTTCCCACCGTTTTAGGTATAGATTCTTCACCAGAAACTCGAATGAAGCGATCTGCAGATCGGAACCAGACCGGGGCTAGACGTTCTGTCAGAACGCCGCGCTTCCCAGTCGTCGCCCTTGATGGTGCGCGTGGAAAATCCCAGTCGTCGGAGGTGGTTTCCGAGGCACACGCACGAAGCCCTTGGCTCCGAGAACCAGCGTACCGTGGCACCACCGGGGCGCTGTGAACAGCGGATCTAGGGGGCTTTGAAGTTCCAGCTCCGGCGCTCATTCGCGGTGACGGTGTGCCATGGCGGAGGTGGTTGGTTCACAGGGTTTGAGGTGGGGAGCTGATTCACCGTCTGTTTGAAGGAGTGAGGAGGGTCGGGCCAGCGAGAAATGGAAGTGGCGGTTGGAAGAGAGTGGCGATCTCTTCCCTCGCGTTTCGGCGGGTGGTGCGGTTGACGGAGGTTAGTCGGCGTTGCTTAGGAGGAAACATTTTTGGAGGTGGGGTGGAGCCTTGGTGGCGGAAATAGCGAGCCGGTCGGCGGCGGCAAGGCGAAGAGAGCCTTGCCGGCGCGGTCGAGGCAGGTAGCCTCGGGGCGAGATCCAAGCCCGGAGACGAGGGTGGTGGCAAGGTGCCTTTTCGGTCGGACCCGAGCGGTCGGTGTAGGAATCGGTACAGACGAGCCAGTGATAAGGGTGGCCAGTGGCCGTGAGTGTCGAGGGGAGAGAGAGAAGGGTTTTTGGTTTAGTGGTTTGCCCCCTTTCCATTTTGCCTTAATCAACTTAAATTAATATTTTAATAAATCAAAATAAATATTAAAACAATTATGGAAATAATTTTAAATATCTGTAATTCTGGAGTATTACATTCTCTCCCCCTTGAGAAAATTCGTCCTCGAGATTTAGGAATAAAAAACAATACCTCATCATTGGAACCAGTATGGGTATGTGGTATCTCTTGCTTTCAAGTTCCCAGTGCACTCTTCAGTCGAATGATCCAGCCATGGGACCTTAACCATCGAGATGACTTTCATTGAGTTAGCGAACTTTTGAGTATCCACAATAGCTACGAATTACCGCTCATCTCCAAATAAATCTCTACGATCTCTACTACTTGGGCTGTAGCACATGTAGAGATCGACACGTGCTTATAAACATAGATATATGAAGAGCTAGGATGAATAATCAAGTGAGAAATTGGGCATGACTCGATCGATAGGCTACATCCCCAACTCTATCCACAATCTCAAATGGCTTGCATGCTTGAGACACTGTTTCCCTTTCTTACCAAATCATCACACACTGTGGAAACCTTGAAGGCACATACTCACCTACACCCCGAGCTCCACGTATTTCCTCTTGGGAGTGCATGGCTCTTAAATGCTTGGCGGTCCTCAACCGATCTCGAATAGTAGGAATCTTTTGATGATTTGAGACCAATTAGGACACGCTAGCTTTCTTTCACTGGCCTTTGGCAGGCTGGCGACTGCGCTGCGCATGCAGGCCTATTAAGGCGCCATGCCTATCTTAACATGCTAAATTTGTTGTCTGGCAGACTCCACCCAGAAGGTAGTATAATCCATTGTCAAAATCCATCGCATCCTTAACATGTCTTCCCAACGTCTGTGCTGATCCTCTGGGGACCTCCATCTGTCCCGGTGAAAAACATGGCACAAAGTCATCAGTGCAAAAACCATCATGAAGCTTAGTAAAGCTCTGAAGTGAGCCCAGATGCCTCTGTGTGGGATACAATCAAGCTAGGATCCATGAATATAACAATCCTCTCAATATACACCTAGCATGGCTACGGAAAAGTTGTCTTCACCGGGTAAGAGTATTGCTGACCAGTGTCCAGATCGTATCACCCCGAATGGAATCATACCTGCCCAGAAGTTCGAGGTGACCAGGTTCTAAAGTCCATGGTAATATTCTCCCATTTCCGCTGGAATGGGGAATTGATTTACCAACAACCCCGATTGACAAGTGCTCAAGTTTGACACAAGCCAAGTCAAACACTTCGGATACAAACTCAACCCATCCTTCTTCCATACCACTCAGTAATTTACCAGCAGATCATGATCGTCACCCCAGGTAGATTGGATGAATCTTTGTATTATGTAATTGAGCCTCTTTCATAATCTCTTTTCTAAGTCCATCTAACATCCCGGGGCCTTTAACCTAGTACCATTAAGTTATCTAGATCTTAAAATTAAATAAGGCTATAACTGAACCTCATTTATAAATCTTCATGAAGCTGTGGAGTCTGCCATATTGCCCCAGGTTGTGTAGTGTAAAGTCAGACTAGATTCTAAACTTCAAATGTGCCGCTAGAGACTCATCGGACTCCTTTTTCCAGCATGACTGATCATACAATTCATACCACTCCTTAGTCAATTGTGGCTTCTCTCTTGCACTAATGGCGGCACGTGTGATTTCCTACTCAGAGCATGCACGTCTGTTTTACAGGTGATATTGAATCGTCTGATCATAGTCCCAATAAGCAGCTCCATTGTCTTCTCTTGTCTCAGAGATTTGGCTCATGCATTGAAAATATAATGTTTCAAACTCTTGTGATCCGTGAAAATCCACAAAAATCTCACCATCTGAGTAAATGTCTCGGATCTTCCAGTAAAGATCAACGTATCAGTCATACAGGTGGGTAGTGCCTTTCATGCTCTTGGTACACTTCGACATAAGCAATCACGCCACCATCTTGCATCAATACACACCCCAATCCGACTCAGAGCGTCTGTACATATAATCTCAGGCGGAGAAAGTGGCCATAGCTGACGGAGGTGTAACCATGTAGATCAGGAAATTCAGTGCTGTTTCTTGAAGTGTATAAGGTACAAGTGTCACCATGAAATATTTGGAACTAAAATATGAAATGAAATTATAGAACCAGTTTGTATTACATGCTTCAAGGCCAAAATGTTATTTAGCAAGAATATGAAAATCAAAATTATAAGTAGAATGGGCAGTGTCTATTGAAAATAACAGATTCTGTTGCAATAATTAAAAGAAGAGGGTTAATTGCAGATTAAGGCAAAAATATGAGGCTAAATGTAGGAGACAAACAAAATGATTCATTTTTTGTCTCACACACTGCTGGCTAGAACTTCACGATTGGTGGAAGGAGAGAAGAGAGCGAGAATGAGAGGAAGAAGGAAGAAGAAGGAAGAGGAGAGGATCGAAAATCATGCCTTTTGTCTTAGAATCAAGTGTATTAGATTTCTGGGCTTGGAATTATGTGAGATTGTTCTCCTTTGATCTAGGTTTGTGCAAAGAGCACATTAAGCCTTTAGAGTTGGTTGGGAGTTATGTATGAGTAAAACCCCAATTGATATAAAAACTTGGAATCATCAAATTACATGATGTTAAAAGAGTGGTGGACCTTAGGTAGTGTTCTTGGTTTTCACCCTGGAATTTTTGGGTTTACTGAGTTCCAAAACACCAGTTCACATGTTATTGAGTTGTTTTTAGATGATTTCCAAGTTAGTTTTTAGGAATATAGTTATAGAGAGTTATGGAGTAGATTGGCATCAAAAGTGGGAGAAATAACAAAATCCTGGGCATTTGGTAAAGTCTGCCAGTACAATGATAGAGTCCTACCGGTGCAGGGCACTTTTCAGCTCTGGTATTTGGCCAAAGTCTGCCCGGTAGAACTTAAGTCCTAAATGCGTGACGTATTCTGGTTTTATACATTTGGTAGTTTTCGTATTTAGCCACCAACTTCCTCATTCTTATCAGTTTGGTGATTAAGTGGCTGAAACCAGACTTCTAAGGAGAACAAAACTTAAGTATCAGATCAAATCACCAATTCTTATCTAAGTGGCCCCTAAATTACTCAAGAAAGTGGGGCCATGTGCAAGAAAATTCCTGCATCAGTTTGGACATAGAGTAGATAAAGTTCTGTTTCAGGCGTAACTTGAGTTTTGATTACTCGAATTAGATAATTCAAATTGGAATAGAACCCTTGCACCTTAGCTTTAAAGAGTATGAAGAGTGTATTCAGTGCGAAGTACGTTAAGTTTATGCGATTAATTTGTCGTCGTATTCGTTTAGTTCTTGATTAAAACGTAAAAGCGGGATAAGTGTGGAGCGCTGTGTATCCATGTTCAAGCAAACAAAGAGAATTGAGTCTTCTGACTCATTTTTCCAAATACTAGTGTATTATTATTATTACCAAATATTACAAATTGCTTTACACTGTGGTATTTATGGTTTTAATTAAACCATTTCAAGAAGCAAACAATGAGATGAAAGCAAACCAAACCTGTTAGTTTTGGAGTTAAACCATTTTTTGAAAAACTTAAAGTATTGGTTTTAAATTGTAAAACCATAATTAAGCAAGCAAACAATTATTAATGCGGTTTTGAAAGATTAAACATTTTGAAGAGAAGAAACTCTTAAGCAACTAAGCCAAATGGTTTGAATAATTAAACCATTTTTCAAACAAATAAGCGATCAGTAGTTTCAAAGTGTAAACCATTTCTGAAAATGACAAGCAAGCAAGCGATGAAGAAAGGTTGTAGAAAACAAGGCTTTTCCTGGTTCAAGAAGCATGCAGGTCGGAGGTATCCGTCACGTGCACGGTGGTATTACAAGGTTTCATACATACATTGTAGTTTGCTGCATTCGGCAAACTTAGGACATACACCATGCATTTAAGGCGGCGAACGGCACGCGTACAATAGGTATATATAAAGGTTATAATGACTCTAACTAGAAGTATGGTGAAGGTGGCGACTACAGAGTCAAGTTCCCACCATATTCACGGAAAATGAAAAGGTGTGCGGACCAGGTCCTTCCGGCCTGGTGGGAAGCACAAGGATCCTTGCGTGTTCATGGCGCGATGAAAAATAGGCCTCCATTGGTTGTTATTTTATAAGCATAGTATGCGATTTTGAAAAAATCAACCACCGATCGCCGAGGCTTAGGAGGTTTTAAAGCAAGCAGTTGAGCCAAGAAACTCAGTTTAGATTTCAAAGCGATCGGTTGAGCCAAGCTCATGGGTTTTATTTTTCAAACATGTGGGTTGGCATGAAGCTCCCATTTATGGTTTGAAACTTTTAAGAAAATGTTGTGAAGTTTTTAGAACTTTTCAAACACGATAAAATAATGTGAGAAAAATTATGAGAAGTTTTATAAACTTACAATAAATAGAAATAAGAGTTTTACAAGCACCAAGAAAAGCCAAAATAAAACCAAACAAGCGAAAAGTTTTGAAAACTTTTAAAGCAAGCAAAGCAAAGGGAAAACTGGGAAAATAATTGCTAAAAGAGAGTTTTACATTTTAGATAACAGGAAAAATAAAGACCAACGCATAAAACTTACACTCATGGGGCTGTTAGCTCATTAGTTTCCATTTAAAAACTATTTTCCAGATGCAGTCATAGAGCCATTTAGGCTAATAGGATTAGTCTGACATCGATTTAAGTCTTTGTGTATTAGTTATATTTTGTAGAACATACTTTGAATTTGTAATGGAACTTTCATATGTACATAGAGTAGTTTATGGGAATGTATTTAGTATGTTGGTTGCCATATTTTGGATAGGTGTAAGTTGGATGTATCTGGGGTTTTGGAATTTGTAGCGGACTAATATCAGTGGCAGTCAGTAACATGGGTTTTTCATTTGGGTTTTGGACACTGGACATAAGTAAGAGAGGAATTGTGGAATTTTGACAGCATTCAACACTGAGGTTTCTGATGATTGGGGTGACCGGGACACTTTGTGATTGATGTTATATAGAAATGAGTATATCGAGTGCCTCGGCGGGGTGCCTCATAATAACCCTAGGACAAATCCGATCACCATGAATGACATCGTTTCTCGACAATGCGACCGTATCTTCCATTCCGTTGCCATGATGGATTTCGAGTGTTAAATCGATTTGTTGAGTTCATGCGTATAATATTCAAATAGGCGAAGATCTGATGGTTCGATAAGTGAAATGTTTTTTAGAGGATAGACACGAAGTGACAGCCAGTTCCCACTTTAATGCGGTTGACTCAGGGCGGGATGGTATGGATATCAACAACAGGGACTCAAATCATGAGATCTTGCGAGCTAAATGGCTTTGACCACGTTTCTTTGCAACAAATGACCTCATGCCACTGGGATGCATGGAACGGAGATCGATGGGGCTCCTGTGGGGGTGTGATGTGATGTGAGTCAGTAGATCGGAAACTTTTTGTTGGCGGTTGACGTGTTACCAGTTGTGGAGTGTCGATTATGAGTTGGAAGGATCTTGTTGGGTTGATGAGCGACCAAGTGATGTGATCTGTGAAATATCTGATGGACTCACCCCATCAGTCGTTTGCAGACTAACATGACTGGGAGACCTTTCTCAGAAAATCTGGGATTAAAGTGGGTCTCTTATTGAGTGACGAAGGCATATGGTGTCAGAACTTGGGAGAATTCCTCAGTTGATGGTGATTCTGTAGTTAGAGGATGAAATTGCAAATGCAAGTTTGCGTGTGGACTGTAAATTAGAGTGGTGTGGTGTGGAATGGGTTGGGAGACTTGTTGAGTAGCTGGGAGTTGAGTAAACCTTACAGCCATGTCGGAGTAGGCGGAAAATGGAGTGGAGGAATTTTGACTGATCAAAGCTGGAATGATTATAGCGAGAAGAAGAACAGGCGAGGAAGTTCTGGTGGGGAGTCACGGTCGAGGCATTATCTAGTGGGGATCAGTGAGACCCCAGTTCTTTGCTTGATGGCTTTTCTGGTGACCTGGATTATGCTATGTGTGACGTACCAGTGGGTGCAGATTCAGTGAGGTGTTTTCACTGTGAAGGCGCCATTTGCCGGGGTATCCTCGGTACGTTGATGCGGAGACCTTCGATGCTTGATCTAGCTGCCCGATTACGGAGATGAGCACGAGTGCCGTGGGGAGGCTTCTGAGGCGGAGGCCAACACGGCCGCGGGTAGAAGTGGCCGTGCGAAGAATGAAGCGATCTTTGAGGATCTGAGCCAGAGCCCGCCGGGCCGTATCTTTGTGGCTTCGGCCAAGATCACGAGATCTGACTCAGATGTAGTCTGGTATTATTCTATTCTTGACATGGTCCTGCCATAGTATGATTGAGAGCTCGCATTCGTTTGTCAGCCATTCTGGTCGTTCAGATGAGGGCCCCCAGCCATTAAGTCGTATGAGAGTTTCCCTTCAATTTGAGATCCATTACTCATGAGGGCTGGTGTCGGAGATAGTAGAGTTCGATTGAGGGACGGGGAGGTTCCAACGGATCTTATGGCTTTTTAGATGGGGACTTGGTAACAGTTCTCGGCATGGATTGGCTATCTCGCCATGAGCCACAATAGATTGTTATAAAAAAAGAGGAAATAAAATTTAGAACATACCGAAGTGGAGGTAGAGATTCGGAGGGTTACTGTCAGGGTTATCTTCTTGTATGATCTCGCGTGACAATGGAAGATGTTGCGTAAAGGATGTAGAGTTATCAAACCATATGGTGGAGACAGGGAGGAGGAGGACTATACCTGGATGAGTTCAGTTTGTTAGAGAAATTTCGGATGTGTTTCCGGATGATGTGCGGGTTACCTCCCGAGGGAAAGAGGGATTGGGTTCACCCATTGATTTGATTCCAGGGGTAAAGGCCCATTTGGGGCATTTCCTCCTTATAGGATGGCTCTGTGGGTTAGAGACTTAAAGCTCGAGTTAGAAGAATTTATTTGAGTAAAGGATTTGTGTTGAGCATATGTAAAGGGCTGGGTTCTCTTCGTGAAAAGAAAGATGGGAGTTGCGGTTGTGTATGGAATTCTGACGGTTGAGCAGGTTACCATCCATGATGTTATCCACTCCCTAAATTGATGATTTATTTGATCAACTCAAGGATCTGAGTATACTCCAAGATGGGCTTGAGGTGGAATATCATGTGGAGTTGAGTGGAGGTGATGTGCAGGCACATTCAGGACATACTCTGGGCATTATGAGTTTTAGTGATGCCATTTAGTTTGACTAATGCTGGCGGTTATGGATTTGATGAGCAGAGTATTCCGGCCGTATCACGGATAGTTAAGTGTGATTTTATTGTTGTCATCTTGAGTGTATTGGGTAGTTCGGAGGAACATTGAGCGCACGGATTGTATTCTGAGACCCTAAGGGGAGAGCCGGTTATGCCAAGTTAGGCGATGTCGAGTTTTAGAACAATGGTGGCATTCCTTCGTCATATAATTTAGGGAGAGTGAGTGTGATCGAAAATAAAAGCGGTCAGTGATTAGAGGCCACCAAAGTGTGTCAGTCGAAGCTTCCTTGAGACTGTGAGGGGTATTCACAGGGAGTTTGTTGACTATCGAGGAATGAGCCCAGTGATAAGGAAGGTATGCGAGAGAATATTAAATATAATTTAGGTAGAAGCTTGTCTTAAAGAGTTTTGAGGAGTTGAAGGAATGATTGGCTTGACTCCGGTTCTAAGCTTTACCCAATGGAAGGGGATGGATTTAATGGTTTATAGTGATGCTTCCAGGCCAGGCCTTGGTTGTGTTTTGATCTGGGAATGATGGGTGATTTACCTCATTATCTGAAATAAGAAGCATGAGGAGAATTACCGACATACCGACTTAGGCTTGACTGTGTTCTGCTTGAAAATATGGAACATTATTTATATGGTGTTCTATTATGGATCTTTGCAGATCTAAAATCAATAACAATATATTTTCACCAAAAAGGATAAAACGACAGTGACGAGTTGATTAAGGACACTACGGTGTACTATCAGTACCATCAGGGAAAAGCTAATGTCGTAGCGGATGCCTTGAGTAGGCGACGGAGGTTCTTTGTCTCACATGGGATCGGGTTATCTTCCTTATTGGTGGATCACGAAGGCTTTGGGGGTGATAGTAAGGTTGAGGATTACGGAGCCTTGTTAGCCACCTTTCGTGTTCGGGCCGCTCCTAGTGGGACCAGTTCTCTAGCAGGCGAGTCACGGGATCCGCGGATGATTAAGCAAGAAGAGATAGAGGAAAGCGGGGGTTTCACAAATGGGATGATGGCATGATAGTGAAGGTCGGAGAATGTACGTGTGCGGGTATGTGGCGAAGAAAGACATCATGGAAGAAGCACATTGTATCTGCGTATCTTTATACATCAGGTAATCTCAAGATGTGCAGAACTTTGAAAGAACATTCTTTTGGTGGAATGGGATGAAGAAAGAGATAACAACAGTTTGGATTCGATTTTCATAACTTTTGTAATGAGCGATCAGAAGGCGGAAGCAGCTCAGAGGCAAGAAGATCTAGAGATACTCCACCTGATGTAGAAACCCCGGGAAAGGAATTCTCTGGTTTTTGAAGCAGTCTTCAGGACTGAGTGCATAATCTGTTACTGCCTCGGGTGCTCAAATAATTGATTGATAAATACTCAGCTCTGCAGTTAGTGTTGAAGATTCTTTAGAAAAGTTGGCCAAGTTGTATGTGGATACAGAGATAAATGCAGACTTGCGAGGTTCCGATGTCGATGAGTGCTATGAGGATGGGACCAAGTTTGAATCTAGGTTTGGCCTAGTTTACAAGCGACGTTAGGACTACTTCATTTCGTATTATGACCATTTCATCCTCGGGCCGGGATCATGGCCCCGGTCGGAGAGGACTGTCGGGACGTTAGGATATCTTTTGAAAACTTGTGTGTTAGATTCAAAGGAAGTTGGGATACTCACTTAGCACTAATGGAGTTTACTACACCAACAATAGCTATCAACGATATAGATATGGCTCCATTGAGCCTTTGTATGGGAAATGTAGGACTCATCATGTACCTGAAGGATGAGGTTGGTGAGAAGACTAGTAGTGACGAGATCCCGAGCCTGGATTAACCTCATAGACCCAGGGGACCTCCGGCACTCCAACGGATGAAACTTTTCCTTAAAACCATAAATTAAAATGCTTAGGCCGAACCCCTTTACAATTCTTCACATATCTTAAAAATAATCACAGACGAGAGTCTTTTTAAAATTTCTTTTCTTTTTTTCTTTTCAACACTTAAATTTTTCGGGGAAAATCGGCGGAGTTTCCTCATTTTTCGGACTTTCCCAAATTTACAAAACACAGGTAGAAACATTTAAAAACACTTCTAAACTTGATTCGTAGCTTGTGTGAATCCTCGTCAAACTTGTCAAACAATATACATATATACATTTGTGCTCTTTCAAATCATCAAAACATTTAAACCTTCTTCAATTTCCATATGCATAATTTATCAAAACATGACAAAATATCGCATATACAATATACAAATTATTTTTAATGCGGTCACATCGTAGTCCTCGAATGACAAGCTCACTGCACGGGAGAGTCTCTCACAAGCTCACTGTCTGAGTCCTGAAAATTTGGAAACATATAGGAAAGAATAGGCTAAAGGAGGCTCGAGTGAGTGTACATTTTCATTTATATAATTTTCAGTACATATCAAAATATAATACATACTTAAACAATTAAAATCCATTTATACATTAAACATTTATGCCTTAAACTTTCTTTCCATAAATACTTATACCATTAAAATCGATTTATGCTTTAAACATTTATACATAAGCTTTCTTTCAATAAATACTTATGCACATTAAAATCCATTTATGCTTTAAAATTTATGCCTTAAACTCTTTCCATAAATACTTATGCATTTTAAAATCATTTATGCTTTAGAATTTATGCCTTAAGCTTTCTTTCATAAATACTTATGCGACTTAAAATCCATTTATACTTTAAGCATTTATGCCTTAAACTTTCTTTCTTTATTTCTTTCTTTCATTCTAACCCAGTGGAACCCCGGGGAATAAACACACTGAGCAGTTTAAGGAGTGCGCGGTGAGACGGATCACATTCAGTCATAACCCCACTACGGCCTGCGGAGAAACTCACGCTTTGCACTTGAGTTCAGTCATATGTCTCTTTTTCCTCACGTGTAAGGATATTACTCTAGAACCCCTATTTTCCCTCCCTCGGTTAGTAACATAACTTTACCTCTTAATCCTTACAGAAAACAGTCACTTGGTAGATATCAGTCATATATATGATCATGGGGTTTAGGAGTAACCATGTTAAACATATTTCTCAAAATACATTATAAATACATTTTAAATCATTTCTTTCATCATTCAAAAAAGCGCGTATCATCATAAGCATTTTTAAAGCTTTCGTAATACCTTAACATATACATACATATTTATCTGGCATTATAAATATGCATTGATGCAAGATAAAACGATCTGATATAAAAGCATTTATAATACCTTAACATTTACATAAAAATTTACATTCTTCCAGTTTAACATTCATGAATTATTTTTTAAAACTAAATTCTAGAAAATCATAATTTTATTCATGATTCAGCACTTTCAAATTAAGCACTTCGTTGAGTTCCGTTCCGTCGATCATCCTTTCACCTTTCAAAATCACCGCTATACATTAATCACCAACTTCCATTTAATCCACCGCACACATTCATTTAAAAGCCAAATGAACAGATTTACCATAAGCACTAAAACTCGATTCATTTTTTGGCCAACCTTGCACTTCCCAGCCATACCCTATATAGACTTTATGACTCAAAAATTATTGAATGGTGGCACAAATTTATGAAACTCTCAGATCAGTTCTCTTGATACATCAAATAACATCTCTTTAAATTTTCAATTAAAATTCCATCTACAAGCCTCATTAATATAGCAGCGTCTGTATGACCAATCTTCAGTTTGGCAGAACAAAATCTACTACGTAGCTCAGCTGAACCGTTTTCTGGGCACTTTCTAAGTTTACAATTTGCATGAACTTATTTAGATAAATTTTTTAACAGAAGTACATTTCTCCCGAATTTTGAATCGCTCCAATTAGATAAGAATGAGCAAGTTATGGCCAAAATACCAAAATAAGTCAACGAAGAAAACAGACGTTTCTGTCTGAGGCTATTCTTTTAAAATTACCAAATTGTGTTTCTCTTCCACATTTTTCTTTTCGCTCTGGCAGCCATCGTGTAGAACCTTCTAGTTTATTTATATCACACAAAAGTCACCATCAGGCTAACCATTCATTCACTTTGTTTATCAAACCCTAAAGAAATCTAATCCATGGCTTTCTCCGTTTTATATCTCAAAATCATCGTCATTTATTTATAATCTTGGTAATTTAACATCCATACAAGAAAATCAAATCATTAGCCTTGAAAAAGCATGCATCAGAGCTTCATGGCGCAAACTCCCTGCATTTATTGGGTTTCATGTCTTCCCTCTTCCTTGATTCCTTGGAGCTCACTTGAAGCTTGAAAGGGTAAAGTCACACTCTACCCTTTACTACCTTTTCTCCTCCTCTACTCTCTTCTTCCCTTTCTTTTCTCTCTTTTCTCCTTTCTTTCCTCCCTACCTGTGATCCCTCTTGACTACCAAATCTAAATTTTAGACTTTAAATATTATTCAAAAGTGCCCTTAAGTAACAAAATATCATTGGATTGGTTTAAAGTGAATTACTCTTTTTATCAAGCTTCTCATTAAATTTAAAATTCCCATGGATAGTCATTTCTTATTTATTTTAAATCGTAAACAGTGAATCAAGAAGATTTTGATTGGCTAAGTACAATTAAATATCTCAATTATGGCAGATTTTATCTCAGTTTACTTTCTCTTCTTTACTTTATATGTCGATTATATGTCAAAAATATTCTATGAGTGATCTATCTTTAAATTTGAACATAAAATATTTTAACTAAATCCTTCACCTAGAGTGAATTTGATAAAAATGCAAAATAAATTTAGAAATGTCTGATAAAATTAATCGGACAATACTAAGCGTATTATTACACACGAATTAATTATTCGGATCACTGAAACTATCAAACGGACTCGTTTCACTTTATTCCCGATTCGTTAGTAACATGATTTATTCCCTAGGACCTTTTCGTACTGGCTCAATTTAGAAAATTTACATTATGACTCCAAATTCGATCACAGAAATCCTATTCACTTCAAATCACCATTATCTTTCTAAATATCAGTTCAAAGTCATAGGAGGCTGAAATTTTCTCAAAATCCCTTTGCAACCCCGCTTCATCCAGGATAAAATGAAAAAATCACTATTCATTGGGCACGATTTACAATTTTAAACAATTTTCCTTCATGCCCAAATGATGCTTCAAGAGGCGTTCTAATTCTAAATCTAGAAATACTGGCATATCATTAGGTACTTGAATCGGTTATTATCACATTATAACATTCGATATCAGGTTGGGGTTTACAATCACCTCATATAAAAATTTGTCTCAAATTTAAATTCTCATATTAGCTACCTCTCTCAGTGATTCATCACATACTTTACTAAAGGAGATCACTTTGTTTTCAAAAAACCTAATGTTCTAGATCCTTGATTTGAACGGTCTTTCTTCATACACATTCGATCTTCTTTAGTCATGAGTTATTTACGATCTCTCCTTATCTTGAAAAATCTGTGTCATATACTTTTAAAGCATAGAAATGTAAAATGTCATGTATTACGTAGGTGATTGTGACCTCAACCCAGGCCTTTCCTCTCGATTATTTTCATAATTTCATAAAAAGTCCATATAGAGAGGACTTCCAACACCCCACTTTCTTTGGAATATAAAACCATACTTTCCCATGAGATTTGATATCATATCAAATCTTGATCCCCACCTAAGATTCAAATCTCTCACTTGGGTTATCAACATAACTTTTAATCCAATTTTGGAAATATATTTGATATCATTTGATGGCACAACATTATCTGTATTTGTAGCACGAACAATTTATGAATATAATTTCTCTCCCTTCCTCATCCCAACATAATGGAGTCTACCTTCTTCATACAAGATATAGGCGCCATTTCAATCTTGCATGAAATAACTATTATTGTAGGAAAACTCCATTAATGATAAATCATCTTCCTAACTTCCTTGTACTGACTCTTACACAAGCCTTAGACATAACTTCCAAATATGCAGTATGGCTCTTCAGTTGGTCATCAGTGAGAAATTAAATCTGATCTCTTTTATATACAGCTCGACCAAGCTTCTCCTAACTAAGTCTATTTTTTCCCATGGTGAGTGAGTTCAGTTTAAGTGATCTATCCACAATCTATCACGTCAGCACTTTCTGTGCAGTGCGGGTAGAAATCTCATGATTCTCTCCCATGTTTCCCTTTGGGGATCGAAAGAGACTATAAATAACCTACCACTGATCTTTGGGTGCTCCTTGGCACGTGAATGGACATTTAGAAATGATTCTGCAACATCACTCTTTATGCCTCACCTTTAGTATTTCATACAGGGTATGATACATTTAGTGTTTCTGATGCATCGCCTAACCGGAAAGTGAGCCTCCATAATTTCATTTCAACAAATGTTCCCATCTAGTACACACCAACTTTATTATCATCCACTATACCTGTATGCACACGTATTAAAATCCTTTTAACTTGGACACAGAGTACCACTCAATTTAATCATGATGTGTATCTTGAGTCTATGGCTTCCTTATCTCATCTATTAGTGAGTTAACGATGTAGCTAGTAAAGGCTCATATCACATCGACTCTAGTCTGCACCTAAAGACCTCAATTCATAAACATAGGAGTACACAACCTTTAGATGGATTATAGACAGTAGAAGCACCTCTTTAGGCATGAGTTACCCCATTAACATTTCTTTGATGGTACTCAGTAGTACACTCATAATCCTTAACAAGTTCAAGCCACATCTCTCCTACTGTCTCTTAACTTAACTTTTCTATGTGAATAAATATTACATGTTCTTTGTGATCGTAAGAATTTTACATACAACTCCATATCGATGTGCCCTATATCGTGAAGCGAGACTACGACAACCAACTCTGGGTTATGTACAGGATGTGATTGCTCATGCTTTTCAATTGCCTTAAATCATATGCTGTCTGTTTCTTATTGCGATGCACACCCCTAAATACATCAAATGCAATCCTCTGCCTTCTTCTTTACTTTTGTGGATTAGCAAGAACTAGGGCTAAAGTCAAATTCCTTCATTCATCGAATCTTTAAGACATATCTCTTACCACACAAACTTTTCATGTCCTGCTTATCAGCGTTTGCATTAAAGGGATCATTCTTTGAAAATCGTAACAACCTTAGATGGCTTGCACCTTAACCTAGAAATTATATCTCTGCATGCATTGGTAGGTGGTTTCAGTTCTGATTTTCTCAATCTTTTGAGGATCAGAAACATATTTAAAAATCACATGCCTTGAAGGCAAACAACATCTAACCAGAACTAGAATTTACTAAGCAGTTTGGCATACTAAGTAAATAGAATTTACTTAGATGTACTCTATAACGATCTTCATTACTGTAAAATGATTAAAATGTCATGTGAATACTATAACAAAGTAGTGTCTATGTCGTCTGAAAGATCTATTCATAAGATCCATAAGTAAATTTGAATATAGAGTTAAGTCAAACCAGCACTGACTAAAAATATAATGCACCATACCGTGTTTTCAAAGTTGTCATAGGAACACATCTCTGACCTAATCTTTAATTGATGAGTAACTGTTGAATCCATTTTCAAAATACCTAGTTCCTGTAATTGTTCAAAGATCATCAATCAGTGTAAAAGGGGTGTTGATTACGTATTTTCATATAACTAATAACCTGCGTCATTATCTGATCTAAGCTTTCATCATCATTTTTTTTTATACATGAGCTAGGCACTCCCAGGGGCGAAGTACTCGGCCCTATATAAGCCTGCACTCACCAGAAATATATCATTATGCTTTCAATTCTTTTTCAATTCTTTCCAACTTTTAAGGAGCCATGTATAAGGTGCCTTAATAATTTGATTATATAGGGTCATTTCAATCTAAAAATTAATATATACATATATATATATATATATATATATATATATATATATATATATATATATATATATCTCTCATATATATTTTTTTATATATACCTAGAAGATCCTCTGGGAAATTATTAGAGTGTTTGATATAGAATATCTTCCAATCGACTACCATTATCCCTCACCTCAATGGCTGGTACCTTTGATACTCTTTGAGTATTTCTTAGCCCACATAAGCGCATCATGTGTGTAGTGGGTAGTATTTTCCGTAACCCACATAAAACAACCTCTGTCTTCCTTGGCTTATAGAGACCTAGTACCTCTTTCTATAATAATCTTTATGGCAGCATGAGTCTGTCTGAATAGTAAATCTATACTAATATGTATCACAGTATGGATATCTAAGCCAATATCAAGTCAAAAAAAAACTCCTAGCTCCCAATAATCACTCTGTTGTAACAATCCAACTTTTCCATACTTTCCCTGGTGTTGTAGAGATCTGCATGTTACACATTCGCTCTGATATGTTGATTTCTTCACATTTTCTTTCAACAATTACAATTAACGATTTCACTTAATCATCATTGATTCACGCCAAACTAAATTAAGCCCATGCATTTTCAATTAACCATCTCATTACCCTCTCTAAGGCTTCTGTGCCTTTCCGGGATCTCTATCTGTCATAATTTCTTGCCTCTAATTGCTTATCCTCTCTAATTGGACCTTATAGCAATAGGCTAACGGTGATTAAATGTATTGTGTTAACATCGACCATGCTCTATAAAAATTATCATCCTCCTCTGTTTGGAATGATTGACCTAATTTATCTTGCGGTGGAGGAACATCACCTTGAGACTCATCAACATGTTCTGGGGTGTTGTTCTCTGAATCTCTGGTAAAGTGTTGACCTCGGCTTGACAGCGTTTTACGAAGATTGAAATTTAATATGCTCATGTAATGCATATGATTTTAAATACATAATTTTTTTTTTTTTTGAAATGTAAAAGCATTAAACAAATCATATAAGAAAGCCAAAAATTTTCAAATCTTTATAACATTTTCAAACTTAAACACGATACCATGAAGGATAAGGCGAGTTAACCTCCTCTTGAACAGAGAATACTACAGAAACCTCAGGGATATAGAAACTTTTCATAAAACCCTTAAGGTCAAAATGAGTGGAAGCGAACGCTACAATTCTTCACATACTCACCCAAAAATAATCTGAAACTGAGTCTTTAAAAAAAAATTCTTTTTCTTTTCTTTTCCAACATAGATTTTTCGGAAAATCGGTAGGAAGTTCTCTGTTTTTTGTTTCCCAAATTTACAAAGGCACAGTAGAAACATTTAAAAACACTTCTAAACTTCAATTCATCAACTTCCATATTAGGACTCCTCGTCACAGCGATCAAACCACCAAATATACGTATATATACATTTATTTCTTTCAAATCAATCAAACCATTTTTAAACCTTAACTTCAATTCCGCCATAATTTTATCAAAACATGACAAAATATTCACATATACAATATGAATTATTTTCCAATGCGAGTCCTGTCGTCTCGTCTCCTCGATAGCTAGGCTCGCTGCCACCCAGGGAGGAGTGCACAAGCTCCTGTCTGGAGTCACGAAGGAAAATATTTTTGGAAACATATGGAAAAGAATGAGCTAAAGACTCGGTGGAGTGTACATTTTCATTTATATAACATTTTGTTTATCAAAATAATACATATAGCAAACAATTAAATCCATTTATACATTAAACATTTATGCCTTAAACTTTCTTTCCATAAATACTTATACCATTAAAATCGATTTATGCTTTAAACATTTATATACCTTAAACTTTCTTTCAATAAATACTTATGCATTTTAAAATCCATTTATCTTTAAGAATTTATACCTTAAACTTTCTTTCCATAAATACTTGCTCTGCATTTTAAAATCCATTATCTTTGAAATTTATGCAGTAAACTTTCTTTCCATAAATACTTATGCATTACAAATCCATTTTATGCTTTAAGCATTTATATAACTTCTTTCTTTTATTTTCTTTCTTTCATTCTTTTCTGATGGAGACCCGGGAGATAAACACGACGATTTCAGATCTTGTGGGTGAGGGCCAGTCTGATCAGTCATAACCACTACGGCTGCGGAGAAACTCCGCTTTGCATAGGAGTTCAGTCCTTAAAATGCTTTATCACGTGTAAGGATATTACTCTAGACACCTATTTCCCTCCCTCGAGTTAGTAACCTATAACTTCACCCTCTTAATCCTTACCACGCTTAAAGTACTTGGCCCGATATTCGATCATAACGATCATAGGGGGTTTAAGTACTTAATCGATCAAAACATTCTTGAAATACATTTATAAATACATTTTAAATCCTTTGCTATCATTAAAACACATATGCATACTTTAAACATTTTTAAACTTTCGCAATACCTTAACATATGCATACATATTTAATACACATATAAATATATGCATTGATGCCAAGATAAAACAATGCGATATAAAACATTTCCATATACCTTAACATTTACATAAAATTTACATTAAACTTTCAGTTAACATTAAAACCATTCACTTTTTAAAAACTAAATTCTCAAATGTCGCTCACTCACGGTTTCACCTTTCAGTTCAAACGCTTCCCGTTAGGTTTCCGTTCCGTCGATCATCCTTTTCACCTTTTCCAAGAGAAAATCACAACACCACCCGGTAATCATAACTACATTTTAATCCATAAGCCACATTCATTTAAAGCCAAATGAACAATTTACCCATAAAAAGCCTTTATTCGATCTGTTTCATTGCATTTTTTTAATATCTACTATAGACTTTGTGACTCAAGTCTATTCAAATGGTCTTCAAAATTTATGAAACTCTCAGATCAGTTCTTGATATATCAAATAACATCTCTTTAAATTTTCAATTTAAATTAAATCTCTAAAGCACTCCATTACTTATACTTGCAATCTAGCAATAGATACTCGATTTAGTGAGGCAAAAATCTACTTGTATGTTCAGCTGAGCCAAATTTTATAGGCGCAGTTTACAATTTATGAACTTCCTTTGGAGAGATAAATTTTTTTCCCACACTAGAAGTCTATTTGCTTAGGAATTTGAATCCACTCCAATTCCGATCTGAAATGAGCAAGTTGTAGCTAAAAATACCAAAACCAGTCAAAGAAGCAGAAAAGACATTCATATCTTAGAAGATTACCTAAAAATTTACAGGTGTGTTCCCTAACCCCAGTTTTCTTCGCTCTAGCCAACCAAAATCTGATCATTATCAGTTTCATGCTCCAGCGCAAAGTCTACGTGAGCCCTAACCCGTTCATTCGCCAATTTGTCAAAACCTAATCTAATGTGGCTTTCAGTTTTATCTCAAATCATGATATTCGACCCTAATGCCACTAATTTAACATAATCTGAAAATCAAATGTTAAACGTGAAAAACATAAAAATCCAACTTTCCAGCATGAAAAACTACTTGTTTCTTGGTTTCCTGTCTTCTCTTTGCCAGTTCTACCTTGGAGCTCACTTGGAAGCTCAGAGAATAAAATTCACCTCTACCACTTTGCCTACCTTTCTCCTCCTCTTTCTCCTTTCTTCCTTCTTTTCTCTTTTCTCATTTTCTTTATCTCTATATGATCACTCTTTTGGCCTTAAATCCCAAATTTAGACTTTAAAATATTGTTGTTTCAAAGTGCCCACATGCCAGTATGAAAATGTAGTGAGTTTGGTTTTAAAGTGGTGCCTCTTTTATCCAAGCTTCTCATTGGTCCATTCCCATGAGACCAAGTCATTTGCAGTTATTTAAATCGTAAGCTTAGCGAATTAAGAAGAAAGATTTTTGATTGTTTAGTCTATGATTAAATATACCAGTGCATGTGATTTTATCTCGGTTTAAAACATTCTTGCGCTTTATATCGATTATATGTAAAATATTACATGAGGTAGATACATGTTTAAATTTGAACATAAAATATTTTAACTAAATCCTTCACGATGAATTTAGGGCTCTGAAATCACGTCAATTTAAAATCGTCATTAAAATCGGTAATCGGACAATAAGCGTATTATTACCGAATCGTTCGGATCACTGGAAACTATCAAACGGACTCCGTTTCACTTTATTTCCAGTTTAGATTTAGTCTTTATAGTTTATTGGAGACCTTTTATTTTGGCTCAATTTCGAAAAATTTATTGTGAGCTCCAAATTTGATCTGGAAATCACTATTCACTTAAATCTCCCATTATCTTGCAAATATCGGTTCAAAGTCATGAGCTGAAATTTTCACTAAAAATCCGCTGCAACGCTTCATCAGGATAAAATAAGAAAAAATCACTATTCATTAGAGCTTTTGGTTACAATTTTAAAATTTTCCCACTTCATGCCAAATGATGTCAGAGCGTTCTAAATTCTAATCCACTCTCGCTTCTATCATTAGACCTCAAATCAGTTCAATAACTACTATTATAACATTCAATAAGGTTGGGGTTTTACAAGTAGGCCCTGAACTAGTACAGATCACTTCGGAGAAAGTGAAAGTTGTTCGCGATAACTTAAAGATAGCAAGAGATAGACAGAAAAGCTATGTAGACAACCGTCGTAGAGACTTGCAGTTCGAGATAGGTGACCAAGTCTTTTAGAATTTCACCTTGAAGGCGTGTTGAGATTTGAGAGAGAAGCGAAGCGAGAAGCTTAGTCAAGGTATATTGGACCTTATGAGATCGTGAGCAAAGTGGGACAAGTAGCTTACAGATTGAAGTTACCCCAGGAGTTGTCAAGATTCATGATACTTTCCATGTATCAATGTTGAGGAAATATATCCCGGATCCTTCACATGTATTGAGAGAGCAACCAGTGCAGTTAAAGGAGAATTTGACTTATGAGGAGATACCTGTGCGATTAGTAGATGTCATAAAGGTAGTGTTGAAGCAAAATGATTCCATTAGTTAAAGTCTTATGGAAGAATCATGAGAGGAGGCAGCTGCCCAGGAGCCGGAGGCCCCGAATCATCCATCGATACCCTCACTTATTTTCGGATAAGGTATGTTCCTTCCCTTTTTGTTTGGAGTTTTAGTTTTTCATTTCGGGCGAAATGTTCCTAAGAGAGGAGGATTTGTAACCACGCCAGATCCCGAGAGGAGTCCTACGATGCATGACCTTTGTAGGGGGTGTATAAGGCCCTACCCAAGTGTCACCTTTGAAATATTTTGGAGACTAAAATGAAATGAAATTATAGAACCCGGTTGTGGTATTAAACCAAGGGTGAAATGGTCATTAACCAAAAGAATATGAAAAATCAAAATTTAAGTGTAGAGATGGGCCATAGTAAGAAATAGCACTAGTTACAATTGCAATAATTAAAGAAGAGGGTTAATTGCAATTTAAGGCAAAATATGAGGCTAAATGTGGGGAGACAAACAAAATGATTCATTTTGTCTCACACTTTGGCTAGGCTTCACGATTTGGTGAGGAGGAGAAGGAGCCAAGAGCAAGAGGAAGAGAAGGAAGAAGGAAGAGGAGAGGGATCGAAAATCAGGTATGCCTTTGGATCTTAGAATCAAGTGTATTAGATTTCTAGGGCTTGGGTATGGAGATTAGTTCTCCTTTGATCTAGGTTTTTTGTGCAAAGGCACATTAAGCCTTTGATTGGTTGGGGTTATGAGTAAAACCCCAATTGATATAAAAGGAAACTTGGAATCATCAAATTACATGATGTTAAAAAGAATTGGTGGACCTTAGGTAGTGTTCTTGGATTTTCACCTAGGTTTTGGGTTTGGTTCCCAAAACACTGATTCATGTTGTGGAGTTGTTTTTAGATGATTTTAAGAAGTTAGTTTTAATTATTATGAATTATAAAGTTATATGGAGTGAATTGGCATCAAGAAATTGGGAGAAATAGCAAAATCGGGCATTTAGGTAAGTCCTACCGGTACAATAGGAAATTACGGTAGAACTTTGCTTCTAGTCATTTTGGCCAAGTCCTGCAGTGGGAGCAAGTCCACACCGGTAGAACATGTTCACGGTTTTCTGTTTCGACCAGTTTTCGTATTTACGACCATAACTTCCTCATTCATCTCGATTTGAGTGATTCAAGTGGCTACATAAAATAGACTTCAAGGAGAACAAAACTTAAGAAGTATGAATTGTCTAAAGTTCATCCTAGAGTGGCCTAAAAATTCCTCAAAGTGGGGCCATGTGCAGAAAGATTCACCATCAGTTTTGGACATAAGTGATCCGGTTGTTTTGACGTAACTTGAGTTTCGGTGCTCACGGAATTGGGTGTTCCAGTTGGAATGGGAGCCATAGCACCTTAGCTTTAAAAGAGTATGAAGAGTGTGACTAGAATAGGAAATGCGTTAAGTTATCGCGATTAATTTATTAAGTCGTATTCGTTTGAGTTGTGAAGTTAAAGTAAAGAGGGGCGGGATAAGTGTGGGACTGTATCAAGTTAAGCAAGCAAAGGAGTGAGTGTTCTAAACTCATTTTCCAAATACTAGTGTATTATTATTATTGTGTACAAATTGCTTTACTTGGTATTTTATGGTTTTGAATGCAAACCATTTTCAAGAAGCAGCGATGAGATGAAAAGCGACAAATGGTTTTGAGTTAAACCATTTTGAAAAACAAGTATTGGTTTTAAATTGTAAAACCATAATTAAATAACAAGCAAGTAAGTAAATGGTTTTTGAAAAGTTAAACCATTTTGAAAGAAAACAGCCAAACTAAGCAAATGGTTTGAATAATTAAACCATTTTCAAGCAACAGAAAGCAATCAAATGGTTTCAAAGTGCAAAACCATTTTACAAAACAACAGCAAGCAAGCAATGAAGGTTGGCAGAAAACAAGGCCTTCCTAGTTTAAAAGCAGCGGTGGTATCCGTACGTGCACGGTGGTGTTAGGATTTCATACATGCATTGTAGTTTTGCGCAATTAAACAGAGCTTAGGACACTTCACCACATGCATTCGCAAGGAGACCGTGGCACGTACGGGGTATATAAGGTTATGAGCTCTAACTTCTGAGTGGTGATGGCGACACGAGTCAATTCCACCATATTCACTTAGGAAAATGAAAAGGTGGCAGCGGACAAAGGTCCTTCCACCGTACGGTGGAGCATAAATTCCCCGTGTTCACTAGGGCATGATAAGCAAAATAGGCCTCCATTGGTTGATGTTTTATAAGCATGATATGCGGTTTGAAAAATCAACCATTATTGGTTCCCGGTCGCCAAGGCTTAGGAGGATTTTAAAGCGAAACGGTTGGGCGAGTTCATTTAGATTTCCAAAGCGATCGGTTGAGCCAGCTCTGTGGGTTTTATTTTCAAAGCATGTGGTTGGCTCAAGCTCTGTTTTTATGAAAGTTTGAGAAACTTTTAGAAAATGTTGTGAAAGTTTTTAGAACTTTTCAAGCACGATAAAGCAAGCAAGCAGAAATTATGAGAAGTTTACTGACTTCTAAGCAAGCAAGTAAAGAGTTTCTAGAAAGCTTTTTTAAAGAAAAGCAAAATAAAGCAAGCAAGCAAGAAAAGTTTTGAAAACTTTTAAAGCAGCAAAGCAAAGGCTTCTGGAAAATAATTGTAAAGAGAGTTTTACATTTTAAGATGTTTTAGGAAAAGCAAAACCTTTTGCAAGCATACACTCATGACTCGTTTAGCTCATTAGTTTCCATTTAAAAACTATTTTCGAGTGCGAGTGCATCAGAATGGCTGGAGCACGATAGGATTGGTCCTGACATCAGTTTAAGTGCTGTGTATTAATTATATTTTGTAAGAACATACTTTGAATTTGTAATGGAACATATGTATGTACATAGAGTAGTTTTATGGGAATGTGTTGGTATGCTGGTTGCCATATTTTGGATATAATGTAAATTGGATGTATACAGGATTTGGAATTAGACTATGTGCAGCCGTCATGCTGCCGAAGTTTTTCCGTTGCTAAGATTTTACCAAATCCTAAGTTATAAATAAAAGAAAATTTTATAGGAGGTTTAAGCAAGCAATACGGCTTCCTTCCGGGGATTTCTAGTCGTTAGAGGTAATGGTAGGGATTTGCAGTGGAGTGGCCGGCTGCATCCGCCGCCGGAAGGGGTGGGAGGTGTGTCAAGTCGAGCAATCCTTGACTTGTGAAACTCGCCTCACGACCCTCGTCACTTTGAAATTTAACTTTCTTCTGGGTTAACCGAGTTAAAGGTGCGACAATCCTCGAAAAATCCTGCACAAAACGGCGATAATATCCGGCTAAGCCCAGGAAACTTCGAACCTCAGTCACCGTGGTTGGTCTCTGCCAATCCATCACTGCCTCTATCTTCTTAGGATCCACTTGAATACCTTCCCTCGATACTACATGTCCCAAGAAAGCTACCTTATCAATGAAATTCACACTTGGAGAATTTGGCATATAGCTGATGCTCCCTCAAGTCTGCAATACTATCCTTAGATGCTCTACATGCTCCTCCTTACTCCGAGAATATACTAAGATATCATCAGCTGAACCACAATGCAAAGTGATCGGGAAGGTTTGAACACCATGTTCATCAAATCCATAAAAATTTGTCATTTTATTAGTGAGTCAGACATCACTAGGAACTCATAATGGCCGTACCTGGATCACGAATCTTGTCTTGAACATCCTCATGTCTTATTCTCGGTGATATCTGACAGTAGATCAATCTTAGAGAAAAACATGATGCATACGAAGAATTTGATCAAACAAGTCATCTATTCGGGAGCGGTGTTGTGCGAATGGTCACCTTGTTAATTTGTCTGTATACATGTAGTAGTGAACCATCTTTCTTCTTTACAAATAGTGCAGGAGCACCCGAGGAGAAGTACTAGACAAAACCTTTGTCTAACAAATCATAGTATGCATGACTCCTTCAAGCTCCTTGGTGCCATCTATGGTGGCAAGGAGATAGGCGTACCGTACCACATCAATGCAAAGATCTATCTCCTGTCGGTGTGATACAGTGACTCCTGGGAAAACATCGGGGGAAATTCACAAGCAATAGGGACACTATCAGCCTTACCTCATCCTACGGTGTCCTCACAAGAGCAGGATAACCACTGGCACCAGCGTGCATTGCGCCTGGCTATGTCATTTGAATTAAATTAGAGAGATTTGGTATGCTCACCCGCGAGCCAAACTCTGAATCCCACGGAATCAGGAAAATCACTTGTTTCTCGGCAATCTGGGGTGGCGTAGTCTGGCTTGACAATCCATACCCGGAATAACCTCGAAATCCATCACATCCGACAAAATAAGATCACTTGAAGGTCTCACGCCTCACTACGGGAAATCGGACACGATGGAAGGTAAATATCTTGCCTCTAAGGCATCCCTCGAAGGAGTAGTAGTGATAACGAGTCTAGTACAGTGGTGACCTGACTTAAATGCGAAACTAGGAGACACGAAAAGGAGTGTGTAGCTGGATCTATAACACCTAGCCTTAGTTTGTGAGCCAGGAATAGTGCGACACGACGGCATTTGGCCTTACGAGCGTGCGAATGAGCGTAAGCACGGCGACCACGTCCAGGAGCGGTAGGAGCTGGCTTTAACCACGGCCCTAAGCAAGTCACATCTGGAGCTCTGCCTCCCATATCCACCGACCTGCTTGTCTATCTGTAACGCCCACGAGGAAGAACTGGCGTCGATGAGGCTGGGTGGAGCAGCACTGGCGCAGACAACAGGGGAAAAATTCTTCATTTGGAAATCTAGGACATGATTTGGCCGTATGGCCCGACTCTCCACACACAAAAACAGGCTGCTAGCCGTCTGAGGCCACGATCTGTCCCAGCCGCAGCTGTGGAAGGCACATCTTGAGTGCGGAACTGAGCCTTCTTGTAACCGGAACACGAACTCGTCCCCTTGAATATATTTACTTGGGGCTATTTGTCAATCTGGAAGCCTCACATAACCCTTCTGGTTCGTCTACCCTTCTTGTGACCCACTTGGTTTAAAGCGCTGCGTACTGCGACTGTACCACCCGAAGTACCACGTACCACCATAATCTTGCGTTGCGACGGTGTCTTGGTTGCTTTTCCTCTGTGCGGGTCTTCTTCTTAGCACCATCCACTAAGATACCATGAAAGACGAAGGTCGGTCTCCATACGTCTCCTTCGTCGGTGACCTCCAAGAAGCTACACTTCCTCATTTGTACCAAAGGATATGAAATGTGGTCCAAGCCCGGTGATGTACTTACTCGTCTTCGCAGCCTCCGCTGCAACTAACTCTGGAGCAAATTTACTAAGATACATGAACCTGCGGGTGTACTCCACTACAGACATATCATCTCTCTTTAGCTGCTCAAACTGTCTCCGGTACTCTTGCCTCATGGCAAAAGAAATGTAGTTATCTTCAAATCTCTCCACTGAGGCGAGCCACGTGTCATACCCTCGAAAGCGGCAGTGTAATCCTTGTACCCTTCTTGATCACTAAGCCCTTGAGGGAGAAACACCACCATCTCAATGATAAGTCCATCGGATGCTCTCGGATCAATCACTCTCTTCTCCACTTCGTCGAAGAAAATCCATTGGGTCACGGTCACCATGAAATACAAACCTCATTAAGCACAGTGTCTTGGAATAAAGGAATGTGATCTGGGTCGAAATCTGGTCCACATTGAGAAACTATTAGCGACCTAACTGCCGTGATGCTCATAAGTTCTTTGGAGAGAGTACATCTGCACCCAGTCATGCCAAAATGCCTCCATAGTGGCTCTTGACACGGAGCATCTCTTTGTGCTGACGTACTGGGGTATATTGGCTTTTGTGGCTCCTCGGCCTGTGGCTCATCGGCCGGTACCTGTCTAGCTGGCTGCACGGGGCTACCAGGTCTCAGCCGCCCTCTCCCGGGAGGCGGGTGGATCGGGCGGGGATACCTCGTCTTGGGCCTCCCAGGCCTCATCATGGGGCCAATGGAGTCTCGGCCCGTTTCTTGACTGCGGCATCGGCAGGCTGCCGCTGCGTGGCCTGATCTCCGTCTCATCTTGAAGGTAAACCTGAGACTATCGGATAACAGGGCGTCATCGGATGAAGCGAAGCTAGATGCGAAATGAAGTGACGGTTGGGGCGAACTCGACCCTGAATGCAACGATGGAAACTAGACTCCTAGGCCATAGGAAATGAACCTGGCTCACACGTGCCAACTGTCACGACCCAACACCGAGGCCGTGACCGGCAAGAGGAATGGGAAGGCATAAGGCCAGAAACGTAGTAACCTTATTGAAATATTCATGCAGGCTATCATCACGATCACTTGGGCTAATGGCATACTACATATATAAATAATACGCTCGTACCAAACATCAATAAGGAGAAATAAGTCTCGTCCCTCATACACGATCATCATACACAAAATGAACAGAATTATAAGATTACAAAACATGCCTTAATATTCGAAGTCTTTGCGGTGACACAGATTAAATAGACAAGATTAATAATATCATATTAATAGTACGTATATGACCGCCGTGAAGGAAAGAATTGCGGTTTATCAAGAGTGCGGAGGAGGGTGACGATTTTGAAAATAAATTGAGACGGTCAGTCTCGAGTGAGTTAATATCATATAATCTATACCACCTCTGATGTGAGTTATACATATGAAATTTCAATATAATATATATCATATTGAGGTATATAATAATACATCACATATGTATGCATGCACACATCGGGTTCATATCATGCATAATCATCACAATAATCGAGAACTCTAAGCGAGGACCACATACCTGATACCACAAGCCATCACGGCTCTCGGAAATCCCGTGTGATTGGCGCCCGAGAGGAAATGCTCGACCCGGGGTCCTTGCTCAGTCGACACTTAATCCGGTAACCTATAGGCAGGCGCCAGAGAGAATGCTCAGCGGTCCGCTACCTCCGGTGACTAACATATCATAATCCATAGCCGGCGCCCGAGTGCGGCTCGACGGGGACCTCAGAGCATCCCAGGAAGCCTTCGACCCGGGGGAACTCATGTCGTAACCATAAACCTATAACATAAAATCGATCAATCTTAGGTGCGCAGTCGATGTAACCCTTGGGTGGTATGTCCCCACTATAGTTCCCATACAAACATTTCAAATATAATGCACTGACAATATCCTCCCGGCGTCTGCATCACACATCCATCATCATACTTGATCCTCATATCTGGAATATATTTCATAACAACTAAACCAATTTAGTTACCATAGTAATACAATTTCAATAATGTAATAATCAATATCATTGATGATGGGATTGTAACCTAATGCTTATAAATGCTATGCAATGCATGCAGATAGTGTGTCATAAACTATATGATATCAACTCACGGAAAGAATCGGTCTGAGCAGCTACACCTCGGTGCCACAGGCGTAGGCGTTGGACAATCTAGAGCCAGAAAGACATAATCAATATGAGGATTGAGGTTTAAGCTTAATTCTAGACTCGACTAGACAATTCCACGGAGCTAGACCGATATAAAGCATTAAATTCTACTGAAAATTAGAACCTCCCACAAAAAGCGGACTTAACTCACACGTAAAACAAGTCGAGAACACATAAATAACATTTCAATATACCGTCATCCAGGCAAGTCGGGCCACACAACTACAATTTTTATTGCCCGACTCGTCCCAAACTAACAAATCAACAATTGTATTCGCAATATACACAATCGACCTTACTAAGCTATAGGATCATACATTATAAATGCAACTAATTCCAGCGTAGTCAATCGAGTGGACATATTCAACATATATTATTGAGCAAATTAAAATCAGGTGCTCCAGACCAATTACACGATTAAGTTCCCACACGTTTTGGGTATAGATTCTTTACGAGCTTTCGAATGAGAAACGATCCTGCCGTCGAACCGCGGAGCGGGGGCGAGCGTTACGTGCAGAACGCGCTTCCGGTCGTCGCGCCCATGACGGTGGTAGGAAAAATCGAGGTCGGTAGTGGTTTCGAGAGCTGCAGCGCGAACCCTTGGCTCCGAGTGGCCGTACACGTGGCACCACGAGGCTCGCCTGAACACGGCCCGGATCTAGAACTGAAGTTCAAACTCGGCGGCGGCTCGTTCCGCAGTCGACGAGCTGTCTCCATGGCGGTGGTTGGTTCAGAGGTTTTGAGGGTGAGGCTTCGATTCACCGTCCATTTAAATTTGAGGAGGTCGGAGCGCCAAGAAATGGAAGCGGCGGTTAGAGAGAGAGGCTGGCGATCTCTTACCGTTTTCGGTAGTGGTGGCAGTTTAGTGGCGGAGGTTGGTGGCGTTGGCAGGAGGAGGAAGCATTTTTGGGGTGAGGTCGACCTTGAGGTGGCCGGAAGTGGCCGGAACGGTCGGCGCGGCAGGCGAAGGCACTTGCGGCGCGATCGGCCAGACGGGTAGCCTCGGGCGAGATCCGTAGGACAAGAGGTGACGGTGTGGGGTTGCCTTTTTCCCGGTGTCGGACGGCGGATCGATGGCCAGGAAATGGGTGCGGGCCCGGCCTTGATGGGGGTGGCGCGCCGTGGTGTCGGAGAGAGGAAAAGGGTTTTTGGTTTTGGTAGTTTTTGCCCCCACTTTCCATTTTTGCCCATAATCAACTTAAATTAATATTTAATAAATCAAAATAAATATTAAAACAATTATGGAAATAATTTAAATAGCCAAATTTGTGGGTATTCTGAATCGACAAGTAGGAATCGGCTGAATAAGCAGCCGTGGGGGTGGCGCGCCGTGAGGAATGTCGGGGAGAGAGAAGGTGGGAGGTTGAGATGGAATTTGGTAAAGTTGCCAAATTTGTTCTAAATCCCTCCTCTAAGCTTAAACCATACCATTAAGTCCCTAATTACACTTAATTTGGGCACTTTATCTAATTAAAATCCCAACAATAATATGAAATGTATATATTACAAGTGTAATGCATAATGATAATTATTTAACAGATAATTTGTGAGGTCAAAATAACATATTATGTCCCAAAATAACTCTTTAGGATTAATAAAATATATACCTAGGAAAAATTAAATTTAATAATTCAATTTAAAACACATCAATTAAAATTACGGGTATTACAAGAATATTTTGAAATAGTTTCTAATACAAATTAAAAAATATAAAAATGAATTTTTTTTAAAAAAATAGATATCGGTCACAAAAGGAAATGAATTACAAGTCGGTTAGAAAGTGGCGGTGTGTTTCGTCACTATTTTGTGGCGGAATAAAGAATGCAATCACAAGAGACGGTTATAATTCCGCCACAAATTTGGCGACCGATTTGTGACAGAGTGATTATTAAAAAAATTCATTTTTATATTTGAAATTAATTGTATTATAAAAATTTAAAAATATTAAAAGAATATTATTAAGAATTAAAGATTGATTCGACAACTTATAGGAATTAGTTCGTACTTTAGTAAACATAATTGAGCCTATTTCGAATATATAGTTTAACAAATTGCTTCAATTAGCTATGCCGATGGTGGAAAAAATAAAGAATTTATTTTCAAATATTACAAATTTTAATATGTCCAAATTTTGTAACATCGTAGCATGATATAAATTATTTATTCTAATTTTATTATTTTTATGACTATATAGTCGTACAAAATTATACATATACAATTTAAAATATTGAAATATCACAAATTTTCAAAAAAATTAAAAAAAAACAATTACACAAAAATAGCACTACATATATTAATAATAAAGTTCCAAATAGTTTTATATGTTTCCAAACATTGAAATATTTTAAAATAGTTTCTAATACAAATTAAAAAATAAATGAATTTTTAAAAAAATAGATATCGGTCACAAAATGGTCACAGATTAGGTTGAAAATTGTGACGAATTGTGTTTCCGTCACTATTTTGTGGGAATAAATTCGTCACAAAAGTTGTAACGATTTATCATTCCGTCTAGAATTTGTAGCCAGATTTGTAATGACGAGTTATTAAAAAAATTCGTTTTATATTTGAAATATTAATATTATAAAAATTTAAAAATATTAAAAGAATATTATTAAAGAATTAAAGAGATTGATTGTGAAACATAGGAATAGTTAAAATGCTTTTCAGTAAGCATGTCGAGCCTATTTCGAATATAGTTTAACAAAATTGCTTCAATTAGTTATGCTCGATGATGGATAAAATAAAATTTTATTTTCCAAATATCACAAATTATAATAATGTCAAATTTTGTAACATCAGTAGCATGATATAAATTATTTATTCTAATTTTATTATTTTTATGACTATATAATCGTACAAAATTATACATACAATTTAAAATATTGAAATATCACAAATTTTCAAAAAATTAAAAAAAAACAATTACACAAAATAGCACTACATATATTAATAATAAAATTCCAAATAGTTTATAATATTTTCAAACATTAGAATATTTTGAAATAGTTTCTAATACAAATTAAAAATATAAAAATGAATTTTTTTAAAAAATAGATATCGGTCATGAAAATGGTGCGAAGTCGGTTAGAAAATTGTGAGCGGAATTGTGTTAGTCGCACTATTTTGTATTGGAATAAAAGAATGATCCTGAAAGTTGTGGCGGATTATATTACGTCCTGGGGCTGGCGGCCAAGTTTATTAATGACAGGTTATTAAAAAAATTCGTTTTATATTTGAAAATAGTATTATAAAAATTTAAAAATATTAAAAAAGTATATTATTAAGGAGTCCAAGATTGATTCAACAACTTATAGGAATAGTCATACTTTAGTAAACATAATGAGACTATTTAAGATATATAGTTTAACAAATTGCTTCAATTAGCTATGCCCGATTGTGGATAAAATAAAAATTTATTTTCAAATATCACAAATTTTAATAATGTCAAATTTTGTAACATCGTAGCATGATATAAAATTATTTATTCTAATTTTTATTATTTTTATGACTATAGTAATTACAAAGTATACGCACAATTTAAAATATTGAAATATCACAAATTTTCAAAAAAAATTAAAAAAACAATTACACAAAATAGCACTACATATATTAATAATAAAATTCCAAATAGTTTATAATATTTTCAAACATTAGAATATTTTGAAATAGTTTCTAATACAAATTAAAAAATATAAAAATGAATTTTTTTAAAAAAAATAGATATCGGTCACAAAATGGTCACAAGTCGGTTAGAAAATTGTGACGGAATTGTGTTTCCGTCACAAAGTTGTGACGGATTTATAATTCCGTCACAAATTTGTGACCGATTTGTGACAGACAATTATTGAAAAAATTCATTTTTATATTTGAAGTGAATGTATTATAAAAATTTAAAAATATTAAAAAGAGTATATTATTAAGAGTCAGATTGATTAAACAGAAACATAGAATAGTTCGGTACTTTAGTAAACATAATCGAGCTATTTCGAATATATAGTTGCTCAAATTGGCACAAGTAGCTATTAACACATAGATGGTGGATAAAATAAAAATTTATTTTCAAATATCACAAATTTTAATAATGTCAAATTTTGTAACATCGTAGCATGATATAGAATTATTTATTCTAATTTTTATTATTTTTATATGACTATATAGTCGTACAAAATTATACATACAATTTAAAATATTGAAATATCACAAATTTTCAAAAATTTAAAAAAAAAACAATTCTAAAATAGCACTACATATATTAATAATAAAGTTCAAATAGTTTATAATATTTTCAAACATTAGAATATTTTGAAATAGTTTCTAATACAAATTAAAAAAATATAAATGAATTTTTTTTTTTTTTAAAAAAATGAATAACCCGGTCACAAAATGGTCACAAGTGGTTTACAGAAAATTGTGGCCAGGTGTAAATCCAAAGTCGCTATTTTGCTCAATAGGAATAAAGAATACATCACAAAGTTGTGTACAGTTTATAATTCGTCACAGAATTTGTGGCAAATTTGTAGTGACAGTATTAAAAAATTAATTTTATATTAAATAATTATATTATAAAATTTTAAAAATATTAAAAGAATATTATTAAGAGTCCAAGATTGATTCAACAACATAGAATAGTTCGTACTTTGTAAACATAATCAGGCTATTTAGAATATATAGTTAACAAATTGCTTCAATTAGCTATGCCCAGATGGTGGATAAAATAAAAATTTATTTTCAAATATCACAAATTTTAATAATGTCAAAATTTTGTAACATGTAGCATGATATAAATTATTATTTATTCTAATTTTTATTATTTTTATGACTATATAGTCATTGCAAAATTATACATACAATTTAAAATATTGAAATATCACAGAATTTTCAAAAATTAAAAAAAAAACAATTACACAAAATAACTACATATATTAATAATAAAGTTCCAAATAGTTTATAATATTTTCAAACATTAGAATATTTTGAAATAGTTCTAATGGAAATTAAAAAATATAAAAATGAATTTTTTTAAAAAAATAGATACTCCAGTTACAGAAATGGTCTGAAGTCGGTTAGAAAATTGTAGACGGAATTGTGTTAAGTCACTATTTGTAATGGAATAAAGTCCACGTCTAAGGAATTTAATAATGATTATAATTCCGTCACAAATTTATGGCGTTTTAGCGTGATAGATTATCAAAAATTCATTTTTATATTTAAATTAATTAATATTATAAAAATTTAAAAATATTAAAAAAGAATATTATTAAGGAGTCAGATTAGTTCCAACAACTTAGGAATAGTTACGTCTTTTAGTAAGCATGTCGAGCTTTATTTCGAATATATAGTTTTAACAAATTAGCGATTAGCTATGCTTACACAGCAACTTCCCGATAAAGGGAGAGTGTCACGATTACACATGATCTTGTAGGGTGTACTAAGACTTGCTGAAGTGTCACATTTATAGTATTTTGGAGATGGGAATTAGGAAATTATAAATTTTGGAACCGGAATTTAGTACCCCAAAAGAACGAGGAATACGATTGTCGTTTTAGCGAAAGGATATGTAAGGCATAATTAAGTTAGAGATGGGCCATAGTAGGAATTTCAAAAGTTGGATTTGCAATATTTAAAGAATTGTGGCACTTTTGCAATTAAGGAAAGTTAAGGGGGTGAAAGTATAATTAATGGAAGTTTAAAAGTAAAATTAATAATAATAATGAATTAAAATTTTTCGAGGGGAAATGCAAATTCTGAATCTCGGATGACGACAGATCTGCGTCGTTAAGTTCGTGCCATGAAATCTAGTGACTACCAGAAAAGTTTCGTTTAATTCGGGACGGTCGAATATTTCACAATTTCTAGGCGGCGAATAAAGTGAAACACGAAGCCAAGGGATTTTTAGAAAAATGCCGAAAAATTGCAATATATAAAAGATATTCGATTAAGATAAATAAAGAGTGAAGCAGGAATAAATAACTTGTTTCGAGACTGAAACGGACCGAGAAAGGAAGAAAAAGGGACATGTGGGTCCCACTTAAAGAAAAAAAAAAAAAGGATAAATCAAAACATCAAATGAGATGGAGAGGACGGACGTGAGGAAACGAGAGCGTCGACAGAGATATTTTAAATTTTTACCCTACTTTTACTTTTCACCAGTTATGAAAATGCGGCCGAGTCGGATTACAAATGGGATAAGCGGGAAAAGTGCTACGCGATGAGAAATTTCTGTGTGGGTCACCATGCGGGGATTTAACTAGGAATTCAGGTAAATATCAAACCCAAATTTTTAGTTTTCTCGGATGCGTCGTGCAGTGGTCGAATTTTTCGGGACAAAGTTTAGGATTACTGCGACGAGGAATACGCGTGGGCCAAAATCTTGGCTTTTAGTCGAGGTTGAAGAGGTGGAAATTTTCCTACTTGTATTATTTTAGAGCACAAAGGCTATATAATGGCTTGGAATATTCTTAGGTAATGGGGTCGGTCAGGAATTTTTAGGCTGAGTTTAGGAATTTTTAGGAAATTTTAGGAAATTTTAGGACTATTTTAGTTGATCGAGAAATTTGAATTTCGGGACTGTTTTCGGACAGTTTTAGTTAAAATTTCAGGATTTTATTGAGCAATTAGAGACGGAATTTTGAAATGTTTTGGGTGTTTTAGACTATATGGAAAGTCCTTTAGTCTAGAATCAAGTCATATGCACAATGAATGGCATTTGGGGCTATATTTTAAAGAAAATTTTAATTCTTACAATGTACAAATTGCTTAGTTGTCTTGACGTGTGTGATCTAATACATCGAGTGTGGGAGTCCCAAAAGCAAAGGCGGGAAAGTTGTGGGCGTATATCGAGTTTATGACAGCAAAGGTGAGTGTTCTAAACTCGTTTCCGAATCTTAGTGTATTATTATTATTATTATGAACTGTTTTGCACTGGTATTTCATGGTTTGAGTTGAGCCATCTTTCAAACAAGCTGATAGTAAATGGTTTTTGAATAATTAAACCATTTTCAAGCAAACAAACAAATGGTTTTAAATTGTAAAACCATTTTTTTCAAAAAACAACGAGGAAAGAATGTTTGTGAAAAGCGAGGCGCCGTAGTTATGGCCGGTCGGTGTGTCGTGCGGTGGTGTTAGGATCGTCACGTGCGTTTTTAGTTTTGCGGTTCGACGAGCGTGGGACATACATCATGCATTCGGGGCGAGTAGCGCGTCACGAGTAAGGTTATGAACCCTAGCTTCACGTATGGTGATGATGGCGGCCAGTCGATTCCACCATATTCGGAGGGAGAAGGTGATGCGGACCCCGGGTCCTTCCCGCGTACGGTCGCCCGAGGCTTAAGTGTTCACTAGAGTGCGATGGCAAAATGGGCCTCCAGTGGTTGATGTTTTATAAGCATAATATACGAGTTTTGAAAATCGGCCATTGGTTCAGTCGCGAGGCTTAGGAGAGTTTAAAGTAAGCGGTTGAGCCCAGAGGCTCAGTTTAGATTTCAAAGCTTGTTCGGTTGACCGGCTCAGGTGGGTTTTACAAGCAAAGCGAGTTGAGCCCGGGCTCAGTTTTATTTTTGAACATACGGTTGAGCCAAGGCTGTAACACCGTCAGGAAGTGTACAATACATGATCTGTAGGGGTGTATAAGGCACCAAGTGTCACATTGTAGTATTTTGGGGAGACTAAAGTAGAAGTAAGTTTCCTTGGAACCGGAATTTGTAGTGATAAACCGAGGGTACAATGGTCATTAAGCAAAAGGATATGGAAATCATAATCAAGTAGAGATGGAGCCTGTGCAATTTCAAAGAAGTTGGATTTGATACCCAAATGCTTGAGGACAAATTTGGAATTAAGAGAGAGGAAAGTGAAGGGGGTGAAAGTATAATTAATGGAGTTTTAAATAGTAAAATAATAATAATGAATTTTGAATTTTTTCAAGGAAGTCTCGAAAATTCTCTAGATCTCAGGATGGCCAGAAGCGGATTGCGCAGATTAAGTTAGATCTCGAAATCTAGTAACCTAGAAAGTTCTGGTTAAATTCGAGAGACCCGATCGAATATTTTACGAATTTTTTAAACGACGGATAAAGAGTGAAACTACGAAAATGCGGATTTTGAAAAATTAGAAAAATGAAATATATAAAGAATATTCATTTTAGGATAAATAAAATTGAAAGCAGGGACAAAATAAATTGTTTGAGGTTGAAGCAGGACAAGAGATAGAAAGAAAAAGGACATATGGGTCCACATAAAGAATTAAAAAAAAAACAAAAACAAAAAAAAACAAAAACAAATAAAAAGTTAAACCCGAAGCGAGAAGACGAGATGAGGCGTTTGAGGATAGGATTTTTTTAGAATTTTCTTTTCTTAGTTTATTTCTTAGATTCTGAAAAATCGGCCCAGTGATTTCTTGAGGATAAACACGAAAAGTGCTCCTACATGACGAGGGCTACGCGTGAGTACCAAAACACGAGGATTTCAGAAATTCGGTAAATATGCGAAAAACACGAATTTTTAGTTTTTTAGGATCTGCATGCATTCTAGTGGTCGCACTTTTCGGACCGTGGTAAAGTTACTCTGCGATAGGAGCTATGCGTGGACACCAAATCTTGGTTTTTAAGTCAAACTCGAAGGGTAGGAGAATTTCCTACTTGTGTTGACCCCAGAGCCTAAAAATCCCATATAATGGCTTGGAATATTCTTGAGACAAGATTCGATCCAAGGAATTTTTAGGCGAGTTTACAGAAATTTTTAGGAAATTTTAGGAAATTTTGGGACTATTTCGGACGGTCCAGGGCTGAATTTCGAAAATTTGTTTTTCGAACCCGATTTTGGTTAAAATTTTGGGGATTTTATTCGGACAGTCGGGCCAATTTTCAAGAAATGTTTTGGGTGTTTTAGGTATATGGAAAGTCCTTTGAGTGCAGAATCCGCCCATATGCTGTGTGAATGGCATTTGGGGCCCACATATTTTTAAGAAATTTTAATTCTTAACACCCAGTGTGCAAATTTCTTGGTTATCTTTGACGTGTGTGATCTAATACATCGGTGTGTAGGCTAAAAGCAAATGCGGGAAAGTTGTGGGCCCCATGCTTTCGAGTTTAGCGAGCAAAGTGAGTGTTCTAAGCTCATTTTCCAAATGCTAGTGTATTGTGTGTGTATAAATTTGTTTTGCCTTTGGTATTTCATGGTTTGAGTTCAAACCAATTTCAAGAAGCAAGCAATGAATTAGAAATCGAGCAAATGGTTTTGAGTTAAGCCAATTTTGAAAAATAAATAAATGGATTTTGAATAATTAAGTAGCATTTTTAATGAAAACAAGCGCGAATGGTTTTGAGTTAAACCATTTTGAAAATAAAGTAAATGGTTTCCTAAATTGTAAACCATCTTTCAGAGCAAGCAAGTAAGTAAATGGTTTGAATAATTAAACCATTTTGAGCAATGCGAAGAATGTTTGTAAATAGGCCTTCCCCAGTTAAGCAAGAAAACCGATTGAGGTATTAAAATGCGTGCACGGTGGTGTTAGGATCTCATACATGCATTTTAGTTTTGCACGAGGTCGGCAAGCGTGGGACATACATCATGCATTGCAAAGGAGGCCAGGTAAGCGCGTCTGAGGAGTATATAAGGTTATGAGCTCTAACTTAGAATTATGGTGATGGCGACCCGGTCGATTCCACCATATTCACCGGAAAAAAAAAAAAAAAAAAAAAGGTGATGCGGACCCGAGGTCAGCTGCCGACCGCAGTCATGAGCTTGAGTGTTCACTAGAGTCTGATGGCAAAATAGGCCTCCGAGTGGATGATGTTTGTAAACATAATATACAGTTTTGAAAAATCAACCATTGGTTCCGTCCTTGAGCTTAGGAGAGTTTTAAGCGAAACCTGTTGAGCCCGGGCTCGGTTTATTTTCAAGAATGCGGTGGAGCCAGGGCTCCGTTTTATGAAAAAGTTTTGAGAAACTTTTAAAAGCAAAGGATTTGTAGAAAGGTTTTAAGAAACTTTTCAAACAAGATAAAGCAGTAAAAGAAATTTGAAGTTTATAAACTTCTAAGCAAACAAACATAAGTTTTTATAAGAACTTTAAGAAAAGCAAAGCAAGCAACAAGTAAAGAAAAGTTTTAGAAACTTTTAAAAGCAAGCAGTACAAAGCAAGCAGCGAAAGAAAAGTTTTAGAAACTTGAAAGCAAAGAGAAACACGGAAATAATTGTAAAAAAGAGAGTTTTACATTTTTGAGATGAATGTTTTTCAGGAAGAAACAACGTTTTATAAAAGCATACACTCAACGAGCTCGTTTAGCTGTTATTTTCCATTTAAAACTATTTTCAGAGTACACAAATCGCAAAGGCCGCTGGAGCATAATAAGTTGTCCTGACATTGTACAAATCTTTATTAGTAAGAATATTAAGTAAGAAAATACTTTGAATATGTATAATGGAACATATGTATGTACATAGAGTAGTTTTGTGAGAATGTGTTGGTATCTTTGGTTGCCCATGGCCTGGATATAGTGTAAATTGGATGTATCACAGGTTGGGACATGTCACATATCACGGTACATTATCTTTTATAAAAAATTTTAGCAAAATCATAAGTTTAGAAAATTTTTATCTGAGATTGAAGCAGCGTCACGGGCGGCAGCGGGATTTTCTAGTCGTTAAGAGGAATGCTTGGTGGGGGTCACCACAATGGAGTGTGGTCGAAGCACCTATTGGAAGATAGTAGGAGTGGGGTGTGACAAGGTGGTATCAGAGCAGGTTGTATATAATAACCTAGGACGTGAGTAAATGATACCACCGCGAGTGGTGTGAGCATAAGTATTGTGACCATGCATGTTTAAGTTCAAAGTACATACATATCAAGTGAGTCGAAGTATTAAAAGTTGATTTTAGTAATTCTGTTGCTATGTCGGGGAAAGAGGGCGTAGAGAGGTCGTCCTGGGAGGAGTAGTTCGGCCCGATTAATGCAGGCGTCCTGAAGTACCTGAGAGGGATGAGCACGTAGTAGGTTCCACTACCGCCTCTATGAATCGACCTCCGGCGGTCAGAATTTGGACCATACAGGCCACCCGGAGGGCTCAAGTCTGCCGGGATTGTTTTCACGAGGCGAGCAAGTGGCGCCTGGTGCACGGATAGTAGCCATGGCAGGCCGGAAGTCGGCGATCGCTGACCTCCACGCCACTGGGAGGTTATGGAAGAGGCAAGGGAGGTCGATAGAGAAGTCTGGCCCCGGGCGCGAAGCCGTAGTGCGATGGTGTTCCGAGCGGCTACAGTTGTGGATTTGAACCGAGTAAATAAAGAGTTTATGGAGCTATGGGCTGCACGGATGAGCAAGTCTTGTTTCCAGCTTTCTAATGGAAGACAGGGCTAAAGATTGGTGGGATGCCGTAGAAAGGAGGTATCCTGATGGAATAGCATGGGACCAATTTCAGCAAGAATTCACTGATAGGTTCTTTCCTCAAAGTCATAAGGATTCGAAAATTGAGGAGTTCTTCAAATTGAAACGAGAAGAACATGCTCCCGAGTATGTGAAAATATGAGAAGAAGTTCTCGAATTAGTTAGATTGGACCTATATTCAAGCGGATGAAGTCTGAAGTGCAAAGGTTTTTATGTCTGGGACTCTGACCACGGGATCGAGTGCATTTATCGGTGGTTCCTCGAGAATGGGTTGGGGACTTAGTAGGGGCCGCTCGGGGAGTTGAGCCAAAGTACCACGGCTATGTATGTCGGTAGGCGGAAAGTAAGAGTAAGGAGTGCACCGAGGCCGTCACCGTAGCTCGGGACGATCTGATGAAGAGGAACAAGGCGAGAGGTTATAGGCGAGGAGTGCGGTCGGGAGCTATCTGCTGGTCGAGGGGATCGGTGAGGCCCGGTTAGCTGGTGGCACCGAGTGTTACTCACGTATGTTATATATGTAGGAAGCTTGACATGGGGAATGTAGGAGATTCGGTACGGGGTGTTTTCACTTTGTGGCCGGAAGGCGGGTTTCATTAAAGTGCCCTCGGTTGATTAGTGCGGAAACATCGTGCTTGATCTAGCTACCCCGGTGCGGAGATGAGCACACGAGTCGTCGGGGGTCTCCCGAAGAGGGCGACCACCGGTAGCGAGTAGGAGTGGCGAGTGGTAGAAACAGACGAGTGCCAGGGATCTGATGAGGCCAGCGCTCGAGGGCCCGAGAGGGGGTTTTATCTTTATTGACTCGTGAAGATGCGAGATGTAGCTCGGATGTAGTCCTTTGGTATTATTTCCTCCTTGATCGCAGTGCATATGCATTAGTGGACCCGGGGCCTACGGCGTTCATTTTGCATCGAGCAATTTTTAGATCGTTTTCATATCGAGACCCGGCCGTTTAGAGGGTCGTATGGGAGAGTTTTCCTTCGGTACGGAGGTCGGGTGCTCGCGAGACCAGTGAGTCGAGAGAGTAGAGTTAGATTGAGGGACAGGAGTTCCCGACGGATCTTGGCAACTTTAGATATGAGACTTTGATGTGGTTCTCGGCATGGATTGGCTATCTCTCAATAGAGCCACTGTAGACTGTTATAAAAAGGAAGTAAAGAATTTGAATAGACGAAATTGGAGGTAAAGTTCGGAGGAATAAGTAGACGGGTTATCTTCAGTATGATCTCGCCATGACGGCCGCGAGAAAATCTTTGCGTAAAGGTTGTCGAGGGTTATCTGGCTTATGTGGTGGAGACGAGGAAGGAGGGACTATATTGGATAAGATTCCGATTGTTAGAGAGTTCCCGGATACTTATTCGGGATGATATTGCGAGGACTACCTCCCGGAGAGGTCGTTACCGTGTTGATTTGATCTAGAGTTGAGCCCATTTCCATTCATCCTTATAGGATGGCTCCTGTAGAGTTGAGAGAGCTTAAGGCTCAATTAGAAGAATTATTAAGTAAGGGATTCATCCAGTAGAGCATATCCCCATGTGGGGAGCTCAGTTCTCTTCGTGAAAAGAAGATGGGAGTTTGCGGTTGTGTATTGATTACGGGAAGCTGAGCAGATTCTGTCACGATCGGTATCCTCCATAGGATTGATGAGTTATTTGACCAACTCCGAGGATCTCGGTATACTCCAAAATAGACTTGAGGTCGGGGTATCATCGATTAAGGAGTGCGGGAGAGTGATGTTCCTAAGGCTGCGATTCGAGGACCTTCTGGACATTATGAGTTTTAGTAATGCCATTTGGTTTTAATGCTCCAGCCGGCGTTTATGGTTGATGGTAGGAGTATTCCGGCCCGTATTTGAATGGGTTCGTCATAGTTTTTATTGATGATATTCTAGTGTATTCGGGTAGTTGGAGGAACATTTTAGAGCACTGAGGATTGTATTGCGGGACCACTAAGGAAAGACAGGTTATATGCGAGTTGGTAGTGTTAGTTTTGAAGCAAATGAGGTGGCATTCTAGGTCATGTCATTTGTTTGATGGGGTGAGTGTAGATCGAGAATAGAGACGTTGGTAAAGATTGGAAACCACGAAGAATGTATCGAGTGAAGCTGCATGGTTTTGTGGGGGTATTACGGGAAGTTTGTTGAGGTTCTCCCGAATCGCAGCCCCAGTGGTATGAGAAGGGTGTTAAGTATGATTGGGTAGATGCACATCGAGAAGAGTTTCGAGGAGTTGAAGAGTAGATTGACTTCGGCTCGGTTCTAGCTTTGCCTTGATAGGAGGATGGGTTTACATGGTTTCACAGTGATGCTTCCGAGGCAAAGGAGCCTTCGATTTGTTTTTGATGCGAGAATGATAGGGTGATTGCATATGCCTCAGCTTGACTAAAGGCATGAGGAGAATTACCTACACACGACTTAGAGCTAGCGGCGGTCGTGTTGCACTAAAAAATATGGAACATTATTTAATATGGTGTTCCTTGTAGGATCTTTACAAATCATAAAAGTCTTGATATATTTCACCCAAAAAAGAAAGTTAAACTGGCCCAGAGAAGATGGCTTAAGTTGGTTAAGGACTATATTGTACTATTGAGTACCATCGAGAAAAGCTAATGTAAGTAGCGGATGCACCTTGGGCGCGACCAGAGAGTTCTTTGTCTCACATGAGATCAGGTTATCTCCCACTGTTGGTGGATCTAAGAGCTTTAGGGGTGATATTGAAGGCTGAGGATTCAGGAGCCTTATTAGCCACGTTTCATGTTAGACCTCTCTTAGTGGATCAGATTCTAGCAGGGCAGTCGCAGGATCCACAAATGATTAAGCTTAAGGAAGAGATAGAAAAAGGAAAGAAAGCGGAGTTTCAGATTAGAGATGATGGTATGATAGTGAAAGGGCCAGAGAATGTATGCCGGAGTATGGCGAAATTTGAAGAGACATTATCTGAAGAACATTCATGCGTAATACTTTATGTATCCAGTAGTAAGATGTACGGGACTTTGAAAAAAGAGAGCATTCTGCAGTGGAATGGGATGAAGAAGAATTACATGAGTTTCGTTTCTAGGTGCTAACACATCGACGGATGAAAGTGAGGCATCGGAGGCGGCGGGGAGAGATCTGATTACTCCTATTCCCGGTGTGGAAATGGGAAAGATCACTATCGGTTTTGTGACGAGGTCTTACGGACTCAGAGACAACATGATGCGATATGGGTGATAGTTGATCGATTAACGAAGTCTGCTCATTTCCTGTGAGTTAATGTTGAGGATTCTTTGGAAAGTTAGCCCCGGAGTGTATGTAGATGAGATAGTGAGACTTCATGGGGTTCGAGTTTGATGAGTGTCGGATCGAGACCCCGGGTTCACATCCGGGCTTTGCTTTGGTTACCAGGCTTTAGGTACTTGCCTACATTTCGATACGTGACATTTCATCCCTCAGACGGATGGTCCCGGTCGAGAGAGGACTATTCGGACGTTAGAGGATATCTTTGAGAAACCAATGTGATGGAATTCAAAGGAGGTTGGGATACTCATAGCGGTAATGGGGTTTGCCCTCTGATAATAGCTATCGGGCCGGTATAGATGTAAACAAGATTTTAGGCATTGTATGGTAGGAAATGTAGAGACTCAGTTAATGGCACAGGATGAGGTTAGTGAAAGCTAGTAGGCCACTGAACTAAGTACGGATCACTTCGAGGAGAAAGTGAAAGTTGTTCGTGATAACTTGAAGATAAGCGAGAGATGAGACGAGAAAGTTACATGCGGACAATGAAGTAAAATAGAGACTTGCGGTCGAGATAGGTGACCCGAGTCTTTTGAAGATTTCGCATGGAAAGGTGTGTTGAGATTTGGGAAGCGAGGGGAAGCTTAGTCAAGGATATATGGGATATATGAGATTATGAGCAAAGTAGGGCGATGGCTTACAAGTGAAGTACCCCGAGTTGTCAATGATTCGCGATACATTCCATGTATCAATGTTGAGAAATATATCGGATCCTTGCATGTATTGAAGAGCAGCCCGGTCTGATTGAGAATTTGACTTATGAGGAGAATGCACAATGCGGATTATGGATGCGCCAAAGAACAGGTATTGAGGAACAAGGTGATCCGTAGTTAAAGTCTTATAGAAGAATCATGAGAGGGAGGCGGTACTTAGGAGCAGAGGCCCCGGATGCCATCGGTACCCTCACTTATTCTCCGGGATGAGTATGTTCCTTCCACACTTTTGTTTGGGTTTAGTTTTTTCATTTAGGGCGAAATGTTCTAAGAGAGGAGGATTTTGTAACACGATCGAGAGTGTCTGATACATGATGCGTAAGGGGTGTGTAAGTACGAGTGTCACGTTGTAGTATTTTGGAGACTAAAGTAGGAAATGAAAGTTTATGGAACCGAATTTGTGGTATTAAACGAGGTACAATGGTCTTAAGCAAAAGGATAACAAAATCATAATCAAAAGTAAGAGAGATGGAGCCGCAATACAATTTCAAAAGTTGGATTTGCAATATTTAAATGCTTGAGGACAAATTTGGAATTAAGGAAAGTGAAGGGGGTGAAAGTATAATTAATGGAAGTTTAAATAGTAAAATAATAATAATGAATTGCCAGAATTTTTCAAGGAAGTCTCGAAAATTCTCTAGATCTCGGATGACGAAACGGATTGCGCCGTTAAGTTCGTCTCGCGAAATCTAGTAACCTAGGAAAGTTTCGTTAAATTCCGAGACAGTCGGAATATTTTACGAATTTTTAGGCGACGGATAAAGAAGAACAAGAACTGAAAAGCAGGATTTTTGAAAATTCCGAAAAATGTAAGGAAATATATAAGAATATTCATTTAGGATAAATAAAATTGAAACCGGGACAAAATAAATTGTTTCGGGGTTGAAACGGACAGAGATAGAAAGAAAAAGGGACATGTGGGTCCCACATAAAGAATAAAAAAAAAACAAAAAAAACAAAAAAAAAAACAAAAACAAATAAAAGTTAAACCAAACGAGAAGACGGACAGAGCGTTTGGCAGGGATAGAGTTTTTTTTTAGAATTTTTCTTTTCTTAGTTTATTTCCTGCTTGAATTTGCAATCGGCCCAGTCGAGATTTCTTGGGATAAACACGAAAAGTGCTCTGCGTGACGAGGGCTCACGTGAGTACCAAAAACCGCAAGGATTTCATAGGAATTGAGGGTAAATATGGCTTGAGGTGCACCCAGTTTTTCTCGGATCATGCATTCTAGTGGTCAGCACTTTTCGGGCCAAGTAGAGTAAAGTTACTCTGCGATGGAGAGCATGCGTGGACACGAAATCTTGGTTTTTCGTCAAACTTCAAGAGGTAGGAAATTTCCCTACTTGTGTATTTCGAGCACAAAGACTATCGTAGCAGGAATATTTCTTAAGACCGTAAATTCAGTCCCAAATTTTTTAAACGAGTTTAGAAATTTTAAGGAAATTTTAGGAAATTTTGGGACTATTTTAGACGATCCCATTTGATTGGTATTTTGAACGATTTAGTTAAAATTTTAAGTTTTATTCGAGACCAGTCAGACTGAATTTTGAAATATTTTTAAGATTGTTTTTAGACTATATGGAAGAAGTCGCTAGTCTAGAATCTGATCATATCTTTTGTGAATGGCATTTGGGGCCTGCAATATTTTACGAAAATTTTAATTGTAACACTTAGAGTGTCTGAAATTTCTTGGTTGTCTTGACGTGTGTGATCAATCAGTGTGTAAATTTAGGAAATCTTGGGAAAGTTGTGGAGCTGTGCTCCAGAGTTTAGCAAGCAAGAGGTAGAAGTGTTCTAAACTCATTTTCCAAATACTAGTGTATTATTATTATTATTATAAAAAATGTTTTGCCTTTGGTATTTCATGGTTTGAGTTCAAACCAATTTCAAGAAGCAAGCAATGAATTAGAAATCAAGCGAATGGTTTTGAGTTAAGCCATTTTGAAAAGAAGCTAATAAATGGTTTTGAATAATTAAACCATTTTTCAAAAGCTGAAGCAAGCAAATGGTTTTGAGTTCATGAATTTTGAAAATACTAAGTAAATGGTTTACAAATTATGCTTAATCTTCCAGCAAGAAAAGCAAGTAAGTAAATGGTTTGAATAATTAAACCATTTTTCAAGAAATAATAATAGAATGTTGTAAAAAACAGGCCTTCTAGTTAGCCCAAGCCCAGGTGGAGGTATTCGTGCGTGTAGCGGTGGTGTTAGAGGATCACATCGTGCATTTTAGTTTTGCACAGTCGTGACTATTAGGACATACATCATGCATTTTAAAGGAGGCCAGGTAGCACGTACGAGGGAGTATGTAAGGTTATGAGCTCTAGCTAAATTATGAGTGATGGCGGCCAGGTCAGTTCCACCATATTCTTGCAGGAATTAGGTGATGCGGACCAGGTCCTTCCAGAAGCACAGTCATGAGCTTCGTGTTCACTAGGGTACAGTAAGCAAAAATAGGCCTCCAGAGTGGTTGATGTTTTGCTTAAAGCGTAATATCTGATTTTGAAAAATCGGCAGTGGTTCCGTGCCAGGCTTAGGAGGAGTTTTAAAGCGGCGGTTGAGCCAGGCTCAGTTTTATTTTCAAGAATGCGGTGGAGCCAGGCTCAGTTTTTATGAAAAAAGTTTTGAGAAACTTTTAATGAGGATTTGTGTGAGAAAGGTTTAGAAACTTTTCAAGCGAGATAAAAGAAAGCAGTAAAAGGATTTGAGGAAGTTTTATAAACTACAAGCAGAAAATGATGATAAAGGAGTTTATAAGACTTTTTAAAGAAAGCCAAGCAAGCGACAAGTAAAAGAAAAGTTTTAGAAACTTTTAAAAGCAAGCAAATCTGAAAGCAATGAGCAAAGAAAAGTTTTAGAAACTTGAAAAGCGAAAGAAAGAACACGGAAAATAATTGTAAAGAAGTTTACATTTTGAGATGTTTTCGAATGAAAAAGCGTTTATAAGCATACACTCAGGCTCGTTTAGCTCATTATTTTCCATTTAAAAACTATTTTCGGTCTGAATGCGCAAGGCGGAGCATAATAAGGTTTGTCTGACATTGTACAAGTCTTTATTAGTAAGAATATTAAGTAAGAAAAATACTTTGAATATGTATAATGGAACATATGTATGTACATAGAGTAGTTTTGTGAGAATGTGTTGGTATGTTGGTTGCCATATTTTGGATATAGTGTAAATTGGATGTATACAGGATTTGGGACATGTCCTATATGCAGCTGTTATGCTGCCGAAATTTTATAAAATCATAAGTTTAGAAAAGAAATTTTTTTATACGAGATTGAAGCAAACCATGCGACAGCTTCCGCGGGATTTTCTAGTGGATTAGAGTAGCAGTGCAGGAGTTACGTGGAGTGTAGTGCGGCTTTTCTTAGATAGTAGGAGGAGTGGGGGTGTGACCACGAGAAGCTCAGTTTTTATGAAAGTTTTGAGAAACTTTTTAAAGCAAGGTTTGTGAAGGTTTAAGAAACTTTTCAAGCAAGAGATAAAGTAATAAACAAGAGTTTTGAGGAGTTTATAAACTTCTAGCGACGAAATGAGAGTTTTATAAGCTTTAAAGAAAGAAATAGAAGCAAAATGACAAGCTAGTATTAAAAGTTTATAAACTTTTAAAAGCAAGAAAAACAGAAAATGCAATGACAAGCTAAGAAGAGTTTTAGAAACTTGAAAAGCAAAGAAAAGCAAAAATATTTATAAAAGAGTTTTACATTTTTTGAGATCATTTTAGGAAGCGAAACCTTTTATAAGCATACCTCAGCTGAGCTCGTTAGCTCATTATTTTTGTATTTAAAAACTATTTTCCGGTCTAGTCACCTTGAGAGCCCTTTGGAGCATAATAGGGGTTTGTCACGACATTATCTAGTCTTTGTTAATTAAGAATATTGTGTAAGGAAATACTTTGAACTTGTATAATGGAGCATATGTATGTACATAGAGTAGTTTTGTGAGAATGTGTTGGTATGCTGGTTGCCATATTTTGGATATAGTGTAAATTGGATGTATCACGAGTTTGGAGATTTGACTATGTGCGTGATCATCTTTGCCAAGGATTTTCATTGCTAGGATTTTGCAAATCTGAGTTATAAATAAAGAAAATTTTTATAGGAGGTTTTGTAGTAATGACAGCTTCACGGGGGAGTTTCTAGTCGTTAGAGGTAATGGGTACGGGGATTTACGTAGTGGTATTTCTTGTGCCAGCTGGAAGGGGTGGGGGTGTGTGTCAGGTGAGTATCGAGCATAAGTATTTAGCAGCCATGCATGATAAGTTTAAAGTACATACATATCCAGTGATTCGACGAGTTGGAGTTTTGGTAAATCTGACCTTGAAGTCAGGAAGAGGGTACGTAGTGGTAGTCCTAGAAGTCCATTGGTGTTTCGGCGTCTGCGATACTGTGAGAGATGAGCACGTAGTTAGTTTCCATACGCACTCTGTAGATGACCTCACGTGATAAGTCGGTGGATCATCTGAGCCGCCCAAAGAGAATTCAGAGTGCCCGGGATTATTTACGGCGGGAAGCCAAGTAGCCTGATTGTGCGAGATAGTAGCGATAGCGGCGAGTCGGCGATCCTTGACCTCCGCCACCTGGGGGGTTACGGAAGAGCGGGTCGATAAATCTGAGCGGGCGCTGACCATATGGCGATGGTGATCGGAAACTGACTGGTTATGGGCACAGATAGTGTAAAACCAAATTATATGGAGTTATGGGGTACGGATGAGCAAAGTCTTGTTTTCAGTTGTCCTAATGGAAGGCGGGCTAAAAGGTGGTGGGATGCCGTAGAAAAAGGAGGTATCGATGGTATAGCATGGGACCAATTTCCGCGAATTCAGCGATTCTTTCCTCGAGTCATAAGGATTAAATTGAGGAGTTCTTCAAGTTAGAACAGAAGAACATGTCAGTGTCAGAATATGAGAAGAAGTTCTCGGAATTAGTTAGATTGGTTCCCTATATTCAAGCGGATGAAGTCCTAAAGTGCAAAAGGTTTTTATCAGGACTACAGCACAGGATCAGAGTGCATTTATCAGTGGTTCCTTAGAATAGATTTGGGGACTTAGTTGAGACGCTCTACGAGAGTTAATGACACTCTGACTATGTATCGAGTAAACGGGAAAGTAAGAGGCAAGGTACACCAAGCGCGTCAAACAAAGCTTCGGGGCGGTACGAAAGAAAGAAGCAAAGCGAGGTTATAGAGGCGAGGGTGCGGTCGAGGAGCTATCTGGTCGGGGATCGGTAAAAATTTGATTTTCTTGATGGCACCCAGTACTCCTCCTGTATGTCATATATGTCAGAGACGACACCATGGGGAATGTAGGAGATTCAGTACAGGGTGTTCCCACTGTGGCCATGAAGGCCATTTTATTAGGGAGTGTCCTCAGCTGATTGGTGCGGAGACATCAGTGGCGATCCCCAGCTACCCAGGTACCGGAGATGAGCACCTGAGTCGAAGCGGGGAGAGGTTTCTGGCCCGAGAGGGCCAGCCGCGGCCACGGGTAGGGTGGCCGTGGTAAGGCTGAGGCGATTATACCAGGGATCTGGTGAGGAGCCTCGCACTCGGGCGGAGTATATGCCGTGACTCGGCCAAGATGCGGATCTCGCTCGGATATGAGTGTTAGTATTTCTATCCTTGAGCATGATGCATATACATTAGTGGACCGAGACTCACGCATTCATTGCATCGAAGCCATTCTTAGATCGTTTTTAGATAGAGACCCGACATTAGAGAGATTCGGTATGAGAGTGTCCTTCTAGGCTGGAGATCATTGCTCGCGAACTGAGTAGTCGAGAGATGGTAGGGTTCTGATTGAGGGACCAGGAGTTCCCAGCGGATCTTGGCTTTTAGATATGAGGGACTTGATGTGGTTCTCGGTATGGATTAGTTTGTCTCACCATAGAGCCACATTGGATTGTTGCCAAAGTAAGTAAAATTTGAATAGGCGAGGGAAGTGGAGGTAAATTCGGAGGAATAGAGTAGAGTTATCTTCTGTATGATCTCCGCCGTGACATCACGGAGAATGCTACGTAAGGATGTCGGGGGGGGTTATCGAAGCTATGGTGGAGGCAGAGGAGGGGACTATATTGGATGAGATTCAGTTGTTAGAGAGTTCGGGCATGTTCGGGATGATATTGCGGGATTACCACGAGGAAAGTGGAGTTCACCATTGATTTGATCGGGGGTGAGCCACATTTCCATTCATCATATAGGGATGGCTCCTGCAGAGTTGAGAGAGCTTAAGGCTCGGTTAGAAGAATTGTTAAGTAAGGGATTCATTCGACCGAGCATATCCCCATGGGGAGCTCCAGTTCTCTTCGTGAAAAAGAAAGATGGGAGTTTGCGGCTGTGTATAGATTACAGGCAGCTGAACAAAGTTACCATCCGCAATCAGTATCCACTCCCTAGGATCGATGAGTTATTTGATCAACTCCAAGGATCTCGAGTATACTCCAAGATAAACTTGAGGTCGGGGTATCATCAGTTGAAGGTGCGGGAGAGTGATGCACCTAAGAATTTTTTGACCAGGAACATCACGGGCATTATGAGTTTGGTAATGCCATTTGGTTTGACTAATGCTCTGCGGCGTTTATGGATTTGATGAGCCAGAAATTATTCGGCCCGTATTTGGATAGGTTTGTCATAGTTTTTATTGATGATATCTGAGTGTATTCGGGTGGATTCGGGGAGGAACATTAAGAGCACGAGGATTGTGTTCGCCAGACCCCAAGGGAGCGGCAGGTTATGCCGAGTTGAGCAGTATCGGTTTTGGCTCGACGAGTGGCATTCCTAGGTAAGTATCATTTCGGTGATGGGGTGAGTGTAGTTCCCGGAAAATAGACGGTGGTAAATTAGAGCGCCCGAAGAATGTGTCGGGCGTCGGGAAGTTTCCCTTGGTTCAAGCGAGGGTATTACGGGAAGTTTGTTGAGGGGTTCTCAAGATAGCGGCCCCACTTGACCAAGGCGACAAGGGAAAGATGTTAAGTATGATTGGGTAGATGCACAGTCGAGTTTCGAGGAGTTGAAAGATAGATTGACCGACTTGATTCTGGCTTTGCTGATGGGAGAGATGGGTTTGTAGTTCTGATGATGCTTCCGAGGGCAAGGCCTTGGTTGTGTGTTTTGATGCGAGAATGATAGGGTGATTGCATATGCCGCAACGACTAAGAAACATGAGGAGAATTACCACACACACGACTTAGAGCTAAGCGGCGATCGTGTTGCACTAAAATATGGAACATTATTTATATGAATTGTTTCATGGCAGGATCTTCTGAGATCACAAAAGTCTTGATATATTTTCACCCAAAAGGTTAAACGAGACAAAGAAGATGGCTTGAAATTTAGATTAAAGACTACGGCGTGTCATCGAGTACCATTCAAGAAAAGCTAATGTCGTAGCAGATGCCTTGAGTAGGCGACCAGAGAGTTCTTTGTCTCACATGAGATCAGGTTATCTTCCACTATTGGTGGATCTGAGAGCTTTAGGGGTGATATTGGAGGTTGAGGATTCAGGAGCCTTGTTGGCCACGTTTCATGTTAGACCGCTTCTAGTGGACCAGATTCTAGCAGGGTAGTCCTTTGGATCCACGAGGATGATTAAACAAGGAAGAGATAGAAAAAGAAAGAAAGCGAGTTTCAAATCGGAGATGATGACATGATAGTGAAGGACGGAGAGATGTGTGCAGTATGGCGAGCTGAAGAGAGACATTATGGAAGAAGCACATTCATGCCGTATGCTATGCATCAGTAGTACCAGATGTACGGGACTTTGAAAGAACATTCTTTGGTGGAATGGGATGAAGAAAGAGATGTAGTTCGTTTCGGGTGCCTAACTTTTGTCAGGTGAAGCGAGAGGCATCGGAGGCCGCGGGAAGATATAATTACTCCCTATCCTAGTATGGAAATGGGAGAAGATTACTATGGATTTTGTTACAGGTCTTCCACGGACTCAGAGGCAGCATGATGCTATATGGGTGATAGTTGATCGATTGATGAAATCTGATCATTTTACGCGATTAATGTCGAGGATTCATTGGAAAAGTTGGCTCGATTGTATGGATGAGATAGTGAGACTTCGCGAGGTTCCGGTTCGATAGTTTGAGATCGAGACCCCGGAGTTCACATCGAGGTTTTGGCTGGATTTGCAAACATCTTTAGGTACTCGCCTTCGTTGGCCGCGACATTTCATCCTCGAGACGGATGGTCAGTCGAGAGGACTATTCGAGGCGTTAGAAGAGGGATATCTTGAGCTTGTGTGATGGAATTCAAAGGATTGGAATACTCACTTAGCACTAATGGGTTTGCCTACAACCGAGCTATCAAGCGGTATAGATATGGCTCAGTGGGGCGTTGTATGGCGGGAAATGCTAAGGACTCGATTATTGGCACAGGATGAGGTGGTGAGAGAAGACTAATAGGCCTGAACTAGTCTGAATCCGCCCGGAGAAAGTGAAAGTTGTTCGTGATAACTTGAAGATAGCAAGAGATAAACAGAAAAGTTATGCGGACAACAGTCGTAGAGACTTGCAGTTTGAGATAGGTGACCAAGTCTTTTTAAAGATTTCGCGGGGAAAGGTGTGTTGAAGTTTGGGAAGCAGAGGCAAGGCTTGGTCAGGGTATATTGGACCTTATGGGATTGTGAGCAAGGTGGGGCCAGTAGCTTACAAGTTGAAGTTACCCCAAGAATTATCAAGGATTCATGATACATTCCATGTATCGATGTTGAGGAAATATATCCCGGAACCTTCACATGTATTGAGAGAGCAGCCATTGCAGTTAAAGGAGAATTTGACTTATGAAGAGACACCTGGGCAGATTGTAGATGCGAGAGCAGTGTTGAAACAAAGTGATTCCATTAGTTAAAAGTCTTATGGAAGAAATCGCAAGGGAGGGAGAAGCTGACTACTTGGGAGGCTAGAGGCTCAGATCTTGCCGTCAGTACCCTGTATCTTGGATGAGGTATTTTGTTTCTTTCTTTTTGGAGTTTAGTTTATTCGTTCGAGGACCAGAAATGTTCTACCTAAGGGAGGGATTTTGTAGCGTCTGAGAGTGTCTGATACGCCCAATCTTGTAGGGGTGTATAAGAGTACGAGTGTCACGTTAGTATTTTAGGTGAAATTAGGAAATTATAAATTTTGGAACCGAATTTGAGTACTTAAAACAAAGTGCAAATTGTCGTTTAGCAAAAGGATATGTAAAGGCATAATTAAGTTAGAGATGGTATTAGTAGAATTTCAAAGTTGGTTGCAATATTTAAGAGTGTGGCACTTTGCAATTAAGGAAAGTTAAGGGGGTGAAAGTATAATTAATGGAAGTTTAAAAAGTAAATTAATAATAATGAATTCGCAGGAATTTTTCGAGGGAAGTGCCGAAAGTGCAGATCTCGGATGGCCGAAGCGGACTGCGTCGTTAAGTTGTCTGCGAAATCTGGTGACCTAGAAAGTTTCGTTTAATTAGAGGCCGATTAGATATTTGCAATTTAGGCGACGGATAAAGTGGCTTGCAGAAAGCTGAGATTTTAGAAAAATGCCGAAAATTGCAAGTATATAAAGAGATATTCGATTAAGATAAATAAAATTGAAAGCGGGACAAAATGCTTGTTTGAGGCCGAAGCGGGCCAGAAAGGAAGAAAAGGGACATGGGTCCCACTTAAAGAAAAAAAAAAGGATAAATCAAAACATCAAATGAGATGGAAGGACGGACGTGGCGGGCGTCAGCGGAGAGATGTTTAAATTACTCTCTCTTTTACTTCTTTCTCGGATTTATGAAAATCGTAGTCGGATTCGTCGGGATAAGCGAGGAAAAGTGCTCTCTGTGATGGAGGCTGCAGCGTGGGTACGCAAAAACACGAGGATTTCACCAGAAATTCGGTCAAATATCTGGCAAATTTTTAGTTTTTCTCAGATCTACGTCATTCTAGTGGTCAGAATTTTTCGGACCAAAGTTTAAGTTACTCTACGCGACGAGAGCTACGCGTGGACACCAAAATCTTGGCTTTGCTTGAGGTTGAAGAGGTGGAAACCTCTGCGTATTATTTCGAGCCTAAAGAAGTATATAATGTTGGAATATTCTTGAGAGCCATAAATTAGTCGAAAATTTTTAGGTTGAGTTTAGGAATTTTTAGGAAATTTTAGGAAATTTTGGGACTATTTTCGGACGATCAGAATTTGAATTCAGGCCCCATTTTTCGGACCGATTTTGGTTAAAATTTGAGTTTTATTCAAGTGATCGGGACCAAGTCTGAAATGTTTTTTCGGGTGTTTGGAGCTATATGGAAAGTCCGGCACTAGTCTAGAATCGAGTCATATGCTGTGAATAGCATTTAGAATACATATATTTTAAGAAAATTTTAATTGTAACGCAAGTGTGCAAATTGCTTGTAGTTGTCTTGCGACGTGTGTGATCCTAATACATCGAGTGTGTAGGCTAAAAAAGCAAAGGCGGGAAAGTTGTGGAAGCTGTGCTCAAGTTGTAAACCAAAGAGGTGAGTGTTCTAAGCTCATTTTCCAAATACTAGTGTATTATTATTATTATTATGGCTTGTTTGCGTATTTCATGGTTTTGAAGTTCAAACCATCTTTGAGCAAGCAAGTAAGTAAATGGTTTTGAATAATTAAGAAACCATTTTTTCAAGCAAACAAACAAATGGTTTAAATTTGTAAACCCATTTTTCAAGAAGCAAGCAAGGAAAGAATGTTTGTGAAAAGCCTTAGGGCCTTCCACAGTTCTAAGCAAGAAGCCAGGTCGAGGAGGTATTAAAATGCGTGCGGTGGTGTTAGGATCTCATACATGCATTTTAGTTTTGCACGGTGACCAAGCGTGGGACATATCATGCATTTAAAGGAGGCAGGTGCGCGTGCGGGAGTATATAAGGTTATGAGCTCTAGCGCATATGGTGATGGCGACCGGTCAGTTCCACCATATTCACTTAGGAGGAAAAAGGTGATGCGGGGACCCGAGGTCCTTCCACCCAGGCTTACGATCGCCCGAAACTTAAGTGTTCACTGGTCTGATAAAGCAAAAATAGGCCCTCAGTGGTTGATGTTTATAAGCATAATATCGAGTTTTGAAAAATCAGCCATTGGTTACGACACCCGCCCCCCTTCCGGTGGCGGGCGTGCAGAGCCACTCCACGAGAAAATCGGCCGTTACCTCCTAGCGACTAGAAACTCTGTGAAGCGAAAGCGTATTGCTTGCTAAAATATCTATAAAAATTTTCTTTTCTAAACTTATGATTTATAAAATTTAGGCGACATAACGGTGCATATAGGACATGTCCCAAATCCACTGTATACATCGATTTACATATCCAAAATATGGCAGCTTGACATACCAACACATTCTCCACAAAACTACTCTATGTACATACATATGTTCCATTATACATATTCAAAAGTATTTTCCTTATAATAGTCTTACTAAGCAGCACTTGTACAATGTCGGACAAAATACTGTATGCTCGACGTCTTGCGTACTTGTACCTGGAAAATAGTTTTTAAAATGGAAAATAATGAGCTAAACGAGCTCAGTGAGTGTATGCTTTTATAAAACGTTTTTGCTTTTCCGGAAAACATCTCAAAAATGTAAAACTCTCTTTTACAAATATTTTCCAGAAGCTTTTCTTTGCTTTTCAAGTTTCTAAAACTTTTATTTGCTTGCTTGCTTTTATGCTTGCTTTTAAAAGTTTCTAAAACTTTCTTTACTTGTTTTGCTTGCTTTGCTTTTCTTTGGAAACTTATAAAACTCTTATTGTTTGCTTGCTTAAAGTTTATAAAACTTCTCAAATTTCTGCTTGCTTTCTTTATCTTGTTTGAAAAGTTTCTTAAAACCTTTCACAAACCTTTGCTTCAAAGTTTCTCAAAACTTTTTCATAAAAGAAAAAGAGACATGAAACCCGACCGTATGCTTTGAAAATAAAATCCCACGGGAGCTTGGCTCAGCGGAGTCGTTTTGGAAATCTAAGCGGGAGCTGGGCTTGACCGGTTCCTTTAAAACTCTCACCGAGAAGCACAGGCGACCCGAGGAATAGTTGATTTTCAAAGAAAGCTGTATATTATGCTTATAAAACATCAACCGGAACTTTATTTTGTTCTTTGTGCCCTAGTGAACACGAGCTTGGGCGGCAGGTCTTGGGTGGAAGGACACAGGTCCGCATCACCTTTCCGGGTGATCTGGTGGAATTGATCTGCGTCACCATAATTTAGTTAAACTCATAACCTTATATCTTCGTATGCGTGCGACGGTTTACTTTAAATGCATGATGTATGTCCTAGTTTACCCGGCCGGCGAAAACTAAATGCATGTATGAGACAACGCTCCAGTGCGTCACCGGAATACCTCGACCGGTTTGCTTGCTTAGAACTAGGGAAGGCACATTTTCTCAAACTTTCTTTGCTTGCCTTGCCTTCTTTTGTAAAATGGTTTTACTTTGAAACCATTTACTTATGCTAACTTGAAAAATGGTTTAATTGTTCAAAACCATTTGCTTACTTGCTTCTTTGCGAAAAAATGGTTTAACTTTTCAAAAACCATTTACTTCCTTGCCTTGCTTAAAAAATTGGTTTACAATTTAAAGCAATGCTTTCTTTTCAAAATGGTTTAACTCAAAACCATTTACTTGCTTTAACTCATTGCTTGCTTCTTGAAAATGGTTTGCATTTGAAAACCGTAAATCTGAGTGTAAACAATTTATAATAATAATAATAATACACTAGTATTTGGAAAAAATGAGTTTAGAACACTCACCCTCTTTTCTTGCCTTTAAGCAGGCACGAGTTCCACAACTTTCCTGCCTTTGCTTTAGCCTACACACTTTCGTGTATTAGATCACACACGTCGGCACAACCAAGCAATTTGCACACTTTGTCTTCTGATTAAAATTTTCGAAAAATATGTAGGCCCCCGAATGCCATTCACGAGGCATATGGCTAGGATTCTAATTCAAAGGACTTCCATATAGTCTAAAAAACACCCAAAAAACATTTACGAAAATTACAATAGAATATCTGAATAAAATCACGATTTTTAACCAAAAATTTGTCTAAAAGCAGTCAGAAATTCATCAGGGTAATCAGAAAATGATTGAAAATTTCCTAAAATTTCCTAAAAATTCTAAACTGGAGTCTAAAAATTTTGGGTGAATTTATGGCCTCTGAAATATTCAAAGCCATTATATAGCCTTTAGGCTCAAAATAAATAAGTAGGAAAATTCCCACCTCTTCTTAGACAAAAAAGCCGAGATTTTGGTGTCCACGTAGCTCGTCGCGTAGAGTAAGCTAAACTTTGGTCGAAAAATTCGGCCAGCTAGAATGGCGTGAATCTGAGAAAAACTAAAAATTTGGGTTTTCGCGTATTTACCTAGTCTCGGTAAATACGTGTTTTGGTACTCACGCGCCCTCATCGCGTAGAGCACTTTTCAGTGTTTATCACGGCCCGAAATCCAGACGGTCGATTTCCGTAAATGCTGAAATAAACTAAGAGAGAGAAAAAATTTAAAAATCTCTCTCTGCTCTGCAACTCTCTCACGTTTGATTTCCATTTCATTTCTTTTTGTTTTTGTCTTTTTTTTTTCTTTTTACGTTGGACCCACATATCCTTTTCTTTCTTTCTATCTGTTTTAAATTTCAAACAATTCATTTGGTTCCTGCTTTCAATTTTATTTATCCTAATTAAATATTCTTTAAGTATTTGCCATTTTTCGGAATTTTTCTAAAATCCCGTTTTCAGGTTTCACTCTAAACTCGTCACCTAGAAATTCGTAAAATATTCCGACTGTCTCGGAATTAAACGAAACTTTTCTAGGTCACTAGATTTCGCGAGACGAACTTAACGGCGCAGTCCGTTTCGTCATCCTAGGAGATCTGCAGACTTTCAGACTTCTCGAAAAATTCCTAATTCATTATTATTTAATTTACTATTTAAATTTCCATTAATTATACTTCTCACCCTCAACTTTCCTTAATCGCAACCAACTTAAATTCTACTACGCCCATCTCTAATTTAATTACGCCTTACATATCCTTTTCTTGAAACGACAATCGTATCTTTGCTTTAAGTACCAAATTCCTGCCCATAAACTTTCATTTCCTACTAGCCCCAAAGTACTGGCAACATGACACTTATGATTTTATACACCCTTTACAAATCATGTAATTTACACTCTCGACGTGTTACAAAATCCTCCTTCCTTATAACATTCGCCCGAACGAACCAAAACTCCAAACAAAATGAAGGAACATACCTCATCCGAGGCAAGCTGAGGCAGATCGACGGGCGATCCTGGCCTTCTGGTCCCAAGTACGCTCCTCTCATGATTCTTTCCATAAGACTTTAATTCAATCTGAATCACTACCTCTCAACACTCGCTCGCGATCTGCTAACTGCAGACAAGTGATCTCTTCAAAAAGCCGAGCCTTAACCGGTGACCCCGATGCCTCTCAATACATGCGGCGGATCCTGGATATATTTCTCATCATCGACACATGGAACGATCTTGAATCCTTACAACTCGCAGAATCAACCCATAGGCTAACGTCCCACCTTTACTCACACTCTCATAAGGTCCTATATATTGACTGCTTACCTCTGCTCCGACCCCAACACACCTTCCAAGGTGAAATCTTCAAAAGACTTTGGCCACCTATCTCAAACCGTGTTTCTACGACTGGGTTGTCCGCATAATCCTTCGTCTATCTCACATCTCAAGCTTATCGCCTAACAACTTCACTTTCTCCTCGAAGTGATCCTCAGATCTGGGCCTGTGGCCTACTAAATTTTCTCTCACCAACCTCATCCCAGCATACTGGAGTCCTACATTTCGCTATACAAGGCTGGGCCTCAAATGCAGCCATCTATACCGGGCTGATAGGCCATTGCTGTGAAAACTCCACAGCGCATGAGTATCCCAAATCTCCCTTTAAATTCCATCACACAAGCTCTCAAAGATATCCTCTCTAACATCCGATTACCTTCTCTCGATCGCCATCCGTCTCGAGGATGAATGTGTATAAAGGTAGCGAGTATCTAATCGCCGGCTTGCAACTAAAGCAAAACCTGGATGCTGAACTCCGGGTCTCGAACTGAACTATCGGGAACCGAACCCTACGAAGTCTCAGCTCATCTCATCTACATATAACTCGCCAACTTTTCCAATGAATCCTCAACACACTAGAAATGGGCGTATTTCGCCAATCGATCAACTATTACCCGCGTATATCATCACGCCAGCTTCTAAGTCCGTGGGAAGACTCCGCTACAAAAATCCATGCGAATTACTTCCCATTTCCACACCGGAACGCGGAGTAACTCAGATCTTTCCGCGGCCTCTCGATGCTCCGCTCTCACCCGCTGACTGTGCCAGCACCTAGAAACGAAACTTGCAATCTCTTTCTTCATCCCATTCCACCAATAATGTTCTTTCAAAGTCCCCAGACATCTCGATACTCACTGATGCATAAAGATACGCAGATGAACGCGGCTTCGGTGATAATGTCTCTTTCTACTCGCCATACTCTGGCACGCATATCTCTCCGTCCTTTTCACTATCGCCATCATCTCTCGATTTGAAACTCGCTTTCCTTTTTCTATCTCTTCCTTGCAAGCTTAATCATCTCTGCGGGATCCATCGACCGCTCGCTAGGAATCGCCCACTAGAAGTGGTCTAGTCACGAATATTAATAAGGCTCCCGAATCCTCAACCCGCATTCTTCGTGGTTTCTAATTTTTTAATGACCGCTTCTATTTTCCTGGGATCCACACTCACCCCTTCATTTAAATCACGACCTAGAATGGCAATTGGCAGCCAAACTCGGTACTGGGCTTCAACTCGCATATAACTGCCTTCCCCTTGTGGTCTCGTAATAATCCTCGTGTGTTCAATGCATTTTAGGTAATATCACTCTCTCAGACCAACTACCGGGTCTCTATCCGACAACGATCTAAGAAATGCTTCGATGCAAACGAATGCGCAGCCTCCCCGTCCACCAACGTGATACGCATCATGATCAAGGAGAAACACGTCAAAGACTACATTCGAGCGACCGCATCTCACGAGTCAATGATATGGGTCGCCCGAAAAGCAGGCTCTGGCTCAGATCCCCGGGGGCAATCGCCCCGCCTCTACCACGACCACCTTTACCCCGCGGGGCTACGCCGCCCTCGCCCCTGAAACCTCTCCCCTGGGCGACCTTCAGTGGGTGCTCATCTCCGGTACCTGGGCAGCCTAGATCGCCACCGATGTCTCCTCCCGCACCAATCACCGAGGACACCTCAATGAAATGGTCTTCCCGCCACAAGTGGAAACACCCCACCTAATCTCCCAGCATTCCCATGGTGTCGCTTTCCGACATATATAACATACGTGGAGTAATACTGGTGCCACCAAGAATCGGGGCCTCATTTGATCCTCGACCAGAGATAGCTCCTCGACCCGCACCCTACTTCTATATAACCTCCTCGCTTCGCTTTTCTTTCCGTCGTACCATCCTCGAGCTTTACTGACGTGCCCGTGCACTCCTCTTACCTTGTACTCGTCTACTCGATACACGGTTGTAAGAGTTTTGTTTAACTCTCGTAGCCGCTCAACTAAGTCCCTAAATCTATTATGAGAACGCACCGATAAATGCATCTCCTCGATCCCACAAGGCCAGAGTCCTGAGATAAACTCTTTGCACTTGTGACTTCATCCGCTATACAAGTGAATCAATCTAACTAATTCCGAGAACTTTCCTCATATTCGATTAATCGACATGTTCTTTTCTCGTCGAATTTGAAGAACTCCTCAATTTTTAAATCCTTATGACTCTAAGGAAAGAATCTTCAGTGACAACTCGTCAGTGAATTATTGCTGAAATTGGTCCCATGATATGCCATCAGGATGCCTCCTCTCTACAGCATCCCACCAATCCTTAGCCCTGTCTTCCATCAGAAAACTGGAAAACAAGACTCTTTACTCATCCGTGCAGCCCATAACTCCGTAAACCTTATTTACTCCTGGCCAGCCTGTACCGACAACTGTGCTACTGGATCACCATCACACATACGTGCTTGGCACCCACACTCTATCGACCCCAAGTTCTTCCGTAACCTCTCTAGGTTAAGTGTGGAGGTCAAGTAACGCCGACTTCCGGTCGCTATGACTACTATCTCTGCGGCAATCCAAGGCACTCTGCTTCCGTCAGAACTAATCCCAGACTTAAGCTCCCTCCTCGCGGCCCAGACGGTCCAAATTCGAATCACGCGAGGGTCGATTCATAGCTGTGAAGTGGAACCAACTACGCGCCATCTCTGCAGACTTCACGCTGACACCCTCCCTCCGAATATCCTAGATCACCCCACGCCCTCTTCCCGACATAGTACTGTAATTACCAAAAATCCAACCGCTTAATACTTCAATTAATTTCATATGTATGTACCTTAAGCTCAACATGTAATGGCTACTAATAACCTTGCTCGACACCATGTTGACACACCCCACCCCCTTCCAAGCAAGGCTGCTGCCACTCCATTGCAATCCCCAAATTGCCACTTTTAACGACTGTAAACTCCCCGGAAGCGGCCGTATTGCCACATAAAACCTCCTATAAAAAAATTTTTTCTAAACTTATGATTTATAAAATTCTATGAAAGATAACAATGTGATATAGACATGTCCCAAATCCCGTATACATCCACTTATACTTGTCCAAAATACTAAGAACTAAGATATTCAACACATTCTCACAAACTACTCTATGTACATACATACGTTCCATTATACATATTCAAAGTATTTTCCTTACATAATGGGCCTTAGCCAATAAAGACTTGTAGATAATGTCAACCCTATTATGTCTACAAATACCGCATTTCAGCACTTAAAATGTCAGCTTTTAAAACGAAAATAACTAGCCTAAACGAGCCTGAGTCGTATGCTTTATAAACGTTACTTCCGAAAAACATCTCAAACGAAAACCTCTTTACAATTATTTTCCATAAGCTTTTCTTTGCTTTTCAAGTTTCTAAAACTTTTATTCATTGCTTGCTTTCTTTAGATTATTGCTTTTTAAAGTTTCTCAAAACTTTTCTTTACTCATTGGCTTTTGCTTTGCTTTTCTTAAGAGCTTATAAAACTCTTTTTTTTTTTTATCGTTACTTCGCTTGTAAGCTATAAAACTTCCTCAAATTTCCTTTTACTTGCTTTCTTTATTCATGTTTCAAGCTTCCTTCTTAAAACCTTTCACAAACTTTCGCTTTTAAAAGTTTCTCAAAACTTTTTCATAAAAATCCAAAGATTTTAGCCAACTGCACGCTTTGAAAATAAAATCCCACGAGCTGCATTAACCGATCGCTTTGAAATCTAAACGGAGCCCGGGCTCAACCGCTGCTTTTAAAACTCTCCTAAGCTCATGCACGGGAACTAAATTGGCTGATGCTAAAATCAGATATTATGCTTATAAAACATCAACCACTCTGAGTCATTTTGCTTTATCGGTCTGAGCTAACACTTGAAAGCCATGCATCGTGTTTGGTGGAAGCGACTCGGGTCCAGATTACCTTTTTCCTCCGGTGAATATGGGCGGACTGACCAGATCTAATTTAGCTAGAGCCATAACCTTATATACTCTGCCGTGACGCGCTGATTTAAGCATTTAAATGATGATGATGTCTCATTACGATCGGCAAAAACTAAATGCATGTATGAGATATCGACTCCACCGCAGATCGCATTTACCACCGACTCGCTTCTCATTGCTGTAACTAAGGCGCCCGTTTTCCTCAAACTTTCGCTTTGTCACATTTGCTCTTCAGAAATTCGCTTTACAATTTCAAACCATTTACTCGTCATTAGCTTGAAAAATTCATGACTGCTCAAACCATTTGGCGCATTGCCATTGGCTTCAAAATTCGCTTAACTTTTCAAAACTATTTACTTCTCGTTGGCTGCTTAAAATTGGTTTTACAATTTAAAACTAATGCTTTTCAAAATTCGCGAACTCAAACCATTTACTCGCTTTTTAACTCATCATTGCTTCTCAAAAATTAAGCCAGATTCAAAACCACGAAATACCAAACAGTAACACCTATAATAATAATAATAATACACTAAGATTCTAAAACTTGTTTTTTAACACTCACCTCTTTCTCGCAAACTCTGAAGACGCCCACAACTCTTCCCGCCTTCGCTTTAGCCTACACTCGACGACAGATCACACACGTCGCACAACTACACTCGCACACTTCTCATAAGCATGACTCAAAATTTTCTTAAAATACGCGCCCCAAACGCCATTCCACAAGATATCGCTGTAGCTCTGGGGACCAGCCACTTCTCTCATATACTAAAAACACCCAAAACATTTCAAAATTCGTCTCGACTGGTTCAATAAAATTCAAATTTTAACCAAAAGTCGCCTAAAAACAGTCCCGAATTCATCCCTGACCGGTCTCGAAAATAGTCCCAAAATTCCTAAATTTCCTGGGGGTACCCCAAACTCATCTAAAATTTCAGGACCGAATTTACGCCTAAGAATATCTCAAGCCCATTATATAAATTCCTTTTGTGTCACACATAAGAGTAAATTTCCCACCTCTTCAACCTTGACAAAGTTCAAGATTTTGGCCAGTCCACGCGTGAGCCTCGTCACAGAGAAGAACTTAAACTTTATCCAAAATTCGACCACTAACGACGTAGGACCGAGAAAACTGCACTCGTGGCTTTTTCAGATATTTACTCCGACTCCTACTAAACCCCGCATGTAGACTCACGCAAATTTCATCGTAGGAAGACCTTCCGCTTATCACGACGAAATCCCGACTCGCCGTATTTCCGCAAATACTTAAAATAAACTCAAGAGAGAAAAAATTTAAAAAATCTCTCTGGCTATAACTGACGCTCTCTCACGTTTGATTTACTTCATTTCTTTTGTTTTGGCTTTTTTTTTTTTTTTTCTTTATGTGCAGACCCACATATCCTTTTTCTTTCTTCTCTATCCTAGTTTCTCAAACAATCTATATTGCCTTGCCCCTATTTCAATTTTATTTATCCTAATTAAATATTCTTTAAGTATTTGGTTACTTTTTCTAATTTTCTAAAATCCGCTTTCGCGCTTTCACTTAAACTCACCTGTAAATTCGTAAAATATCTCACCGGTCCCGAATTAAACGAAACTTTCTAGTCACTAGATTTCGCTGAGACTAACTTAACGGCGCAAATTGCTCATTATCCGAGATCTGTAGAATTTTTCAGACTTCTCGAAAATTCCCAAGAATTCATTATTATTAATTTACTATTTAAATTTCCATTAATTATACTTCTCTACCCTAACTTTCCTTAATCGCAACTTAACTCAAATTCCTACAGCTACCATCTCTAACTTAATTACGCCTTACATATCCTTTTTGTGAACGATAATCAGACTTGCTTTAAGTACTCAAATTCGTTCCATAAACTTTCATTTCCTACTTTGGGCCCAAAGCACCACAACGCAGACACTCTCAGACTCTTATACACCTCACAAGATCATGTAATCGTACACCTCTGGATCTTGGTGAGTTACAGGTTCCTTGGCCGCCTGTGCTTCCTGAGAGCTTTGAAAGAAACTAGCTGATTTCAAGCTCCCGTTTAGATTTCAAAACGACGGTCACCTAAGCTCCCGCGATTTAAAGCAAACTGGCCGAGTCAGCTCCCGCTTTATTTTCAAAAAGCATACGGCCGAGCCAAGCCCCGTTTTTTTATGAAAAGCTTTCGGTAAACTCTGAAAGCTGAGTTTTCATATGCTGCAAACTTTCAAAGCAAAGCATAAAAGTAGCAAACAAGAAGTTTGGTAAGTTTTATAAACTTCTAAGCAAGCAAGAAATGAGAGCTTTATGTTTTTAAAGAAAAGCAAAGAAAGCAAAGTTATGCTAAAGACAAGTTTTATAAACTTTTAAAAAGCAAGCAAAGATAGTGCAAAGCAGTTTCCAAGCAACAGTTTTAAATTCAGCAGTTTTTCTTAGGTCATTAAAGAGAGCTTTTGATATTGCAGATGCTTTTCTAAAGAAAATTTTTTATAAAGATACATTATATTTTATTTGCTACCATTATTTTGCATAAAACATTTTTCAGCAGGTGACAGCAAGATACTGAGCACAGTTTGTCTCGACCACACGCGTCAAGCACTACATATTGTGCATAAAATAGTTTTCAACTTGTATATCGGAGCATATGTATGTACACGTAGCCATGGCACGCGCCGCATGCCGCTGCCATATTTTGACATAGTGTAAATCAGATGAAGGCTGTGGATTCGAATTGACTACGCCCGCCATGTCGTGTTTTTCGCCGCTAGATTTTACCAAATCCTAAGTTATAACAAAGAAAATTTTATGCAGAGTTTGGCAAGCACACGCTTCGCTTCACAGAGCGCAATGCTGGGAGAATGTCGATTTTCGTGGAGGTTTTTCAAGACGCCGCCACCGAGCGGGGTGGGGGTGTGTCAGCCCCGATGGTGGATAATATAAAAATTTATTTTCAAATATCACTGACACACCCCCACCCCCTACTAGCGGCAGATGTGCTGGCCACTCCACAAATCCCCACTGTTACTCCCAACGACTAAAATCCCTATGAAGCTAAGCCGCACGCTTGCTTAAACCTTCTATGTACTTTTTTCTTTTCTAACCTATGATTTTATAAAGTTTCCTCAAGAAAGATATCACTCAGACATATGACATGTCCCAAATCCTGTATACATCCAATTTACACTATATCCAAATATGGCAACCAGCAACCCAACACATTCTCACAAAACTACACTATGTACATACATATGTCCCATTATACATAATCAAAGTATTTTCCTTACATAATAGTCTTACTTCACAAGATTCTCAGATAATGTCGACAACCCTATTACGCTTCCAAATGCCTATGTGATTGCACTGGAAAATAGTTTTAAAATACAAAACAATTGAGCCAAACGAAATTGGAGCGTGACGCTTTATAAAAGTTTATTTTTCCTAAAAACATCTCAAAATGTAAAACTCTTTACAAATATTTTCCGTGTCTTTCTCGCTTACATTGGCTTGTTTCAAACTTTTCTTAGCTTCGTTGTTTCGCTTCTTTAAGTCATAAAACTCTTATCGTCATTACTGTAAGCTTATAAAACTTCTCAAATTTTCTATTGCTTTCTTTATCTGCTTGAAAGTTTCTTAAAACCTTTCACAAACCTTTTGCTTTAAAAGTTTCAAAACTTTTTTTCTACAAAAAACGGAGCCCGGGCTCAACCGATTCTCAAATAAAACCGGAGCCCGGGCTCAACCGCTTGCTTTAAAATCCCACTCGAGCTTGGCTCAATCGATCGCTTTGAAATCTAAACTGAGCTCGCTCAACCGCTTCGCTTTTTTAAAACCTCCTAAGCCTGGCGACCTGGGAACCAATGGTTGATTTTTTCAAACCGTATATTTATAAAACATCAACCACTGGAGGCCTATTTGCTTATCAGACCCTAAAGGAACACTTTAAGCCTGGGCGACCGTGCCGGTGGAAGGACCTGTGTCCGCATCACCTTTTTTCCGGTGAATATGGTGGAATTGACCTGGGTCGCCATCACCATATGTAGTTAGAGCTCATAACCTTATACACTCGCAGTGCCGTCATTCCTTTTAAATGCATGATTTATGTCCTAAGCTTTGCCACCGTGCAAAACTAAAAATGTGCATGTGCGAGATCCAACACCACCGTGCATCGCATTTTAATACCTCGACCGGGTTTTCTTGCTTAGAACTAGGGAAGGTACTGCTTTTTCACAAACATTCTTTACTTGCTCGCTTGCTTGCTTTTTGAAAAATGGTTTTACAATTTTAAAACCATTTGCTCGTTGCTTGAAAAAATGGTTTAATTATTCAAAACTACTTACTTACTTGCTTCGTTGTTGAAAATGGTTTTGCTAATGAAACCAATGCTTGCTTTCAATTATGGTATTTAATCCCAAACCATTTGCTTGATTTTAAATTCATTGCTTGCTTCTTTGAAAATGGTTTGAACTCAAAACCATGAAATACCAAAGCAAAATGCTTTATATTAATGAATAATAATACATCAGGCTGGAAAATGAGTTTAGAACACTCTACCTCTTTGTCAAGCAAACTTGGAGCACGCCTCCACAACTTTCCGCCTTTGCTTTTAGCCTCTACACACTCGATGTATTAGATCACACACGCCAAAGACAACTACAATTTTGCACACTCGTGCTACAATTAAAATTTTCGTAAAATATTACCTAAATTCATTCACTGTGCATATACAGATTCTGTAGACTAAAGGACTTTCCATATAGCCTAAAATGTAACGCCCTATCCCGAGAAAGGTGTGCGCACATGAATCAGAATGACACTGAGCACTAAATGCCATTATAATGAGTTTCTGGGAGTTGTTATTACGATAAAAATTAGGAACCCTAAATTGAGGTACTAGTGCAAGGGTAAAGTGGTAAATTCCAAAAAGGATATAAAGGGCATAATTTGAGAAGATAGTATGCCAAAATGAAAAATAATACATGTTGATATCAAATATTAAAAAGATGGAGGACCAAAATTTAATCAAAGTAGGGAGATTTCGCCATTATACAAATAATGCGAGTTTATGCAAATATTAAAGAGATGAGGCCAAATATTCAATTAACGAAAAGCTGATATTATAATAATGGGAAAAACAAAAGCCAAAATCATATTTTGGTCTCCAAAGGCCAGCAAACCTGTAGGAGGAGAGGAGAGAGCCAAGTTATATGAAGAGGAAGAGAAGGAATAAGAAGGAGGAGGAGGAGTAGTACATCATGTATGTATGTCTGGAATTAAGTGTATTTTGATGTCTTGAGTTTGTATGTATTTCCACGGAACTTAGTGTTACTCATTTCTAGTGTTTTGTGAGAGATCACATTAACTTAGAATTCTTGAAGTTTTGTGGGGAAACCCAGCCAATTGGTGAAATAAACTACAATCTCTTATTTATGTGGAGTTTTGATAAAGAATTGAGGACTCAGGTGAGCTCTTGCATTTCACCTAGGTTTGTGGATCTGAAGTCCCACCAAATCGCGTCGTCAGCCTAATTTTAAACCTGCTTCTGATCTACTGTCCTTCCTCACTCTGTTAGGTTTTTTAGCTGAAATTTGTCAAAATTTGGTAAAACCACTGTTTTTGTTTTGGTTATAGATTAAGTTATAATCATCCAAATGAATTGATTCCAATTGGTAAAGAACCATAAGAGAGAGGGGCTACAATGTATAGAAGGAAACCAAGAGCAAACGAACCCAAGGCTCCCAACACGGACTGAAAGGTGAGCTCGTAGCCTACTGATTTTGCTCTGTTTTAGAGTATTGCAGGTAGTTTCTACTACCCAAATGATATCTAAATTCAGAAGGACATCTAGGGGAATAATTTATATGAAGGAAGTGAATGCAAATTATGTTGGGTGCCTACAAATTTGTCAGTGGAGCTATGTGCAGATCCCGGTTCTGCCAAATTGAGTCATCAGATGTAAAATACAATAACTTGAGTTTTGGTGATCCAAATTGGGTGATTCAACTGGAGAAGAAACTCAATCATAGCTTCAAATTAGTGAAGAAACTATTTTTAAATTATGGAGTTAAGATCCCAGAAATCAGGATAACAGTAGGTGATTCAGTGAGTTGGAATCAAAAACATGCTGTAACTTGTGTTAAGTGGTTGAGGGCCTTAGAGAAGGAATTTTACATTGAAATTTTAACGAGATGTCATTGGATATATAAAGGACTGATTTGGAGAGTTTCACAATTTTTGAAGACCTTTTGAATAATTTTTAAAATGAAGTCCATAGAGCATTGGCAAGTGCTGTTACCAAAATGAGTGGTTTTTTTTTTTGTTAGGGTTTTTAGTGCTCAAGGGTAAATTGTTAATTTGACTTTATATGAATGTTGTGTGACCTAAAGTGATCATGCGGTGAAGTACGTTGTTTATACGCTATACATAGGCGATTAATACGCGTCAGATTCGGTTGAGTGTGTAGGTTAAAAGTAAAGGCTAGGAAAAGTGTGGAACTGCGGCCTCAAGTTTTAGCAAAGAGGGTGAGTGTTCTAAACTCATTTTCCAAATACTGTATAATAAACTGTTTAATACACTGTATTTAATGGTTTTGTTTGTAAACCATTTTCAAGAAGCAAGCAAATGGAATTTAGAGCAAGCAAATGTTTTGATTTAAACTATATCTTTGAAAAAGCAAGCATTGGTTTTAAAATTGTAAAACCATAATTACAAATGAGCAAATGGTTTTAAATGATTAAACCATTTTTCAAGCAAGCAAGCAAAGAATGTTTAGAAAATGCCTTCCCTAGTTCTAAGCAAGAAACCTGGCCAGAGGTATTCAGACGTGTACTGGGTGGTGTTAGATCTCATACATGCATATTTTAGTTTTGGCCTCGCCTGCAAACTAGACATACATCATGCATTTAAAGGAGACCGTGCACGCATGTGAGTATATAAGGTTATGAGCTCTAACTAAATTATAGCGACGGCGACCAGTCAATTCCACCATATTCACCTAAAAAAAAAAAAAAAAGGATGCGACCCAGTCTCCACCTGCGCCTGGCCATCGTGCCTCCGCGGTTCACTCAGCACAAGCAGTTGTAATAGTTCCAAACGGCCGAAGGTTTTATAAGCATAATATACGCTTCTTTGAAAAATCAACCATCGTCTCTGGTCGCCAGCTCCGAGATTTAAAGTTAAACGGTCGGTTTCCTGTGTCCTCTCGCTTTATTTCAAAGCATGCACGAGCCCAGCTCCCGCAGGTTTATGAAAAGTTTTGAGGAAACTTTTGAAGCAAAGGTTTATGAAAAGTTTCGAGCAACTTTAAAGCAAGAGTCGAGGAAAGTTTTAGAAACTTTTAAAGTAAGATAAAGCAAGCAAGAAGAGATTTTTTGAAAGGTTTTATAAACTTCAAGTAAGCAAGCAATAAAAGTTTCCTAAAACTTTAAAGTAAAATAAAGTGAAAGAAAGAAATATTTCGAAAACACTGCGTAAACGAAAGTTTTGGCAGCTTTAGATGTTTTTTCGAAAAAGCAAACATTTTCTAAAAAGATATACCTACTCCGAGCTCGCACTCTCATTATTTTCCGTTTTAAAACTATTTTCCGTACATGTACGCCGCACGCCGGAGCATAGTAGACTTCCCGACTTTGTATCGCTGTCAGAATTAATAATCTTGTAAGAAATACTAATTGGTAAGAACTGGAGCATATGCGTACATAGTATAGTTTCAGGAAATGTGCGGAGCTGAGGCTCTTTGGAAAAGAATGTTGTTGGTTGCCATATTTGAAATGTGTAAAATCGTGTATTATGTGTTTTTGGGATGTGTCCTATACACTGTTATGTCGAAATTTTATAAAATCACAAGTTTAGAAAAAAAATATTTTATAGGAGGTTTTAGCAAGCAATACGGCTTCGCTTCACAGGAGTTTCTAGAATGCTGAGGTAATTCATTAGGGATTTCAGGAGGTGGTTTCCAAGACAATCGATAAAGAAAGGTGACAAGGTGGCATCGTAGCATGGTTATTAAGATCGTAGTTTATATACACTACTTTACACTACTCGGCAACCATGCATTTTCCAACTAAAGCATACATGAGGATTCAGCATTAAATTACTGATTTTTCAGATAATAAAGACTATAAATGTGCAGAGGATCGCCGAGGGTCGTCCTAGGAGAAATATTCCAGGAAGGCCCGAAAGGCCATGAAGTACCCGAGAGGGATGAGCACATATATCGGGTTCCACTACCGCCTATGAATCACCTCCGCCAGCAGTCGTCGACTATCCGCTACCGTAAGAGCCCGCGCCGTGGATTGCTTATACCGAAAGCGGTGTGGCAATATATCGGGCGCAAATAGTAGCCAGCGACGCCACAAGAAATAGCAGCCTCCACCACCACCTGTAGAGGCGACGCTAACCCGGGAGGTCGATAAAGAGTATTGTTTCGGGCGCCAGTTATTCAAGGATTCCGCAAGTGGTGATCCGTATGTACCGGGCATGGGCGACCGGTAAATAAGGCTACTGAGTTGGGCTGGGTCGCGACAAAATGAGCAAAGAGTCTCTTGCTTTTCCGCCTGATGGAAGATGTATTAAGGATCGTGGGACGCCGGAGGAGGTGACTTAATGGCATATCACGGACCACTTCAACAAGAGTTCACTGATGTGTTCTTCCTCAAAGTCATAAGGATTCAATCGAGGAGTTCTTCAAAGTTAGGAACGCAAGAACATACGCACTGTCGATTATGAGAAGAGGTTCTCGAACTAGTTAGATCGGGTTCCATATATTCAAGCCGATAGCTTAAGTGAAGTGCAAAAGGTTTTCGCCGGATTGGCAAAGACCGGATCCGAGTGCATTTGTCTCGCTGGCTCCTCATAATATTAGATTCGCTGTGGACTTAGCCGAGGCAAATTCCGAGTCGAGCAGCACCACAAACATGTAACGTGAGCAGACAGGAAAGCAAGAGTAAAGGAGTGCACCGTGCACTTCCCAACAGAGTTCCTGGACAAGATACAGAAAAGAAAAGCAAGAGCAGAGGTTACGTATATCACAGCAGTCAGGAGCTATCTCTACTGTGGATCAGCGAGGCCCCCAATGCAAGAAGGCACCCGCAGTATTCCTCCAGATGTCACATGTGTCGAGGTGACATCAATGGGAGTGTGCGAGATTCAAGATGTGGTGTTTGACCGTGGCCGGTGAAGGCCATTTTATTAGGGAGTGTCTCAATTGGACAGAAGTGAGACATCGTAGGGGCCAAATTTTACCTACCCCCACACCCGAGACGCAGCACTCAAAGGTCTTCAGGAGAGGTTTCCCAAGGTAGGGGCCAGTGCACCAGCAGTGCAGAGGCTAGCCGTGGTAGAGGCAGGCAAAGGCCTCCTGTGACGGTAGATAGCCTGCACTCGTGCCGAGTATATGCCGTGACCCGAAGAAGATGCGTATTGCACCTGCATTGGTCACCGGTATTATTTCTATCCCGATCATGAGATGCATATACATTAGTGGACCCAGGAGCTACGCATTCATTTGCATCCAAGCCATTCTTAGATCGTTTTCAGATAGAGACCCAACCACAGAGTGGTCGCATGAGAGTTTCCTTCCACCGGAGATCCGCTATTCCTCGTATTTATAGTCAGAGATACAGAGAGTTTCATCGAGGACAGGAGTTCAAATTTCTGGATTCATGGCCTAGATACGAGGGATTTTGATGGTTCTGCAGGATCGCTATCTCGCCATAGAGCCACATTAGATTGTTATAAAAAGGAAGTAAAGTCAGACAGTCAGAAAATCGAGGTTAAATTCAGGAATATGTGTAGAGTTATCTTCCAAGATGATCTCCACTATGACCAGTCACAGAATGCCGCAGCGGTCAGGGTCGTGGCTATCTAGCTTATGTGGTGGAAACAGAGCGAGGACTCGTGGATGAGATTCCAGCTGTTAGAGAGTCTCTGACGTATTCCTGTGACGATATCACAGGATTACCTCCAGAAAGAGAGGCGAGTTCACCATCGATTCGATCCCGGTGGATCGAGCCCATTTCATTCCCTCCCATGTGGATGGGCTCCCCAAAGAGAGCTCGAGAGCTTAAGGCCCGCCTAAGAATCTGTTAAGTAAGGGATTCATCTCGACCTGTTAATGTCCCCTACGGGGAGCTCCGGCTTCGTGAAAAGAAAGACGGGAGTCTCGCTACCGTGTATAGATTACAGCAAACTTGAACAAAGTTACTTCATCCGCACCGCATCCACTCCCAGGATCATGAGTTATCTGACGCCTCCAGGGGTCCTTTGAGTGTACTCCAAGATAGATTTGAGGTCTGTGGTATCACGCTTGAGGGGCGCAGGAGGGTGATGTTCAAGATCGTATTCAGACACGCTACTTCGGACACATGAAGTTTCGTGATGCTGCCGTTTGGACTAATGCTCCTACAGCTACATTACTACTTAACCCAGATTCCAAATTTCGCATTCGGATGTGTCTGGTCATAAATTTATCGATGATATCCTAAAGGTATTCAGTAAATCAGAGAAACATTAAGAGCACTGAGGATTGTGTCATAGACCCTAAGTGAGGGCGCTTGTATGCCAAGTCGAGCAAGGCCGCTGTCGACAGGTGGCATTCCTAGGTCATGTGATCCCACCAGGTGATGATCCCCGGTGTAGTCAGGCCGCGGTAAATCGAAAACCGCCAAAGAATGTGTCGGGGGAGGTCGAAGCTTCCTCGTTTAAGCAGTGCGATATTGGCGAAGCTATTGGAGGGTTCTCCAAGATAAAGAAATTCATCGACTGCTTCGATGGGCGAAAGATGTCAAGTATGATCAGCGGATGCTCACAAACAGAGCTCGAGTCAAGGGCAGATCGACTTCGTACCTCCGGGCCTAGCTCGCCAATGGGAGAGATGGCTCATGGTTTACAAAGGATGCTTCCTACAAGGCCTTGGTTGTGTTTTGATGCACGATGTGGTGATTGCATATGCCTCAGATACAAACCAAGTACACGAGGAGAATTACCCACACATGACTTTGTATCAGTGTGCAAATCGTGGTTTGCTTCAAGATACGGAGATGGTTTACTTATATGGTGTTCCTTGCGTGATCTGCATGCATCATAAGAGTCTCACCATATTTTCACCCGTGAAAGAGCAACCCGAGGCAAAGAAGACGGCTCAGCCGATTAAGCACCACGACGCACTATCGAGTACCATCCAGTGGGAAAGCTAATGTCGCAAAGGCATGCCTCGAGCAGCGACTCGTGAGAGTCTCTCTTTTCATATTGTTATGAGATCAAGTTATCTCCACCGGTCATGATCTCAAGAGCTTTAGTGGGTGATATCGAGGCCGAGGATTCAGGAGCCTTGCTAGCCACATTTCATGTTAGGACTTCTTAAAGGGATCGTATTCTATGGTGGCGCCGCAGATCCATGTATTTAGCTGCTCTTGGCGAAGAGATGTAAAAAGTGAAAGAGCAGTTTCAAATTGTAGATGATGGCATGATAGCGAAAGGACAGAATGTGCGTGCTGCAGTATGGCGAGACGGAGAGACATTATGGAAGAAGCACATTCATTCACAGACATGTTATGCATCCAGAAATAAGATGTACTGTGACTTTGAAAGAACATACCTGCGGAACGGGATTAGAAAGATTGCAAGTTTCGCTCTCCAGCGTTCCAACTCCGCTGCCAGGTGAAGGCAGAGCATCGGGGAGGCCCAGAGGGAAGATAAGGCTTACCCTGTCTCAAAGATGGAAATGGGAGAAGATCACTAGCGGATTCAGGATGTGTCTTCCACTTGACCAAAGGCAAAGATGATGCTATACGGGTGATGGGCTGATCGACACGGTTCGCTTCATTTTTCCTCGCGCTAATGTTCGTGGATTCTCCTGAAAAGTTGGTCAGCTTGTATGGATGAGATAAGGAGACTTCATGGGGTTCCAGCCAGAGTACGATCCCAGTTCACATCCGTGTTTTCGCTCTAGTTTGCAAAAGGTCATAGGTACTCGCTACATTTCGGAAGACGATTTTTATCCTCGTGATTTGATTGTCACTGGCAGGACTATTCTGCACGTTAGAGGATATGCCGAGCTTGGGTGATAAACCCAAAGGAAGTTTGGATACTCATTTGGCACTAATGGAGTTTGCTATAACAACAACCTATCGTGCCAAGATAGGAACGGTGGCACCATTCGAGGCACTGTATTAAACGTAGGGACTCAGCAGCCGGGATGAGGCTGGCGAGAGAAGACCGACAGGCCCCGACCAGTGCAGTCACTTCAGAAAGTGAAAATTGTTCGTGATAACTCAAGATAAAGAAGAGATGGCAGAAGAGTTATGCGCGGACAACCGCCAGACTCGCAGCCAGACAGTGACCTCAAGTCTTTTCAAGATTTCTCCTCGAAAGGTGTTTCGAGATTCGGGAAGCGCAGACAAGCTCAACCAAGACGATAGGACCTTATGATCGCGAAGAAGGTGGGGCCGTAGCCAAGCTGAAGTTACCCTTAATTATCAAGGATCTGAAGGACACATTCCATGTATCGATGTCAAGTGAAACATATCCCTGATCCTTCATACGTATTTGTTAAAAACATCAGCTTAAAGGAGAATTCGACGGCGAAGAGACACCGTGCGTATTGTAGATCGCAAGGAAATGTGTTGAGAAACAAAGTGATTCCATTAGTTAAAGTCTTATGGAAGAATCATGAGAGGAGGCCGCTTACTGGGGAGCCAGGCCTGGGATGCGCCACGCACTTCTCACTTATTTCCACATGAGGTATTTTCCTTTCCTTTCTTTTCGAGTTTAGTTATTCATTCTCGAGGACGAAATGTTCCTAAGGGAGGGAGGAATTTGTAACGCCCTGGCCCCGAAAGGTGTACAAAGACATGTAATCGTAGGGGGCGTGATATTTGAGCACTAAATGCCATTATAATAGTTTGGGAGTTGTTATTAATGATAAAAATTAGAACCCTAAATTGAGCAAACGAAAATGAAACTTTTCTTTTCTTCTCGCTTCGTTTTATGGGTAAAGTGGTAAATTCCAAAAGGATATAAAGGTATAATTTGAGAAGATAGTATGCCAAAATGAAAATAATACAAGTTGATATCAAATATTAAAAAGATGGAGGACCAAAAATTTAATCAAAGAGAGATGGCCATTATACAAATAACAAGAGTCGATGTGCAAATATTAAAGAGATGAGTAACAACATTCAATTAATGAAAAGTTGATATTATAATAATGGGAAAACAAAAGCCAAAATCATATTTTGGTCTCCAAAGGCTAGGCAAACCCGTAGGAGGAGAGAGAGTTTATATATGAAGAGGAAGAGAAGGAATAAGAAGGAGGAGGAGGAGAAGAAGATCAAGGTACAAAGGTTCTGGAATTGGTGTATTTGATGTCTTGAGAGCTGTATGTATTTCATGGAACTTAGTTACTCCTTGTTCTAGGGTTTTGTGGAGATCAAGACAAATCAGAGAATTTTGAAGTTTTGTGGGGAAAAACCCCAATTAAAAATAACCATGGAATCCTCTTATTTATGTGGTTTTATAAAGAATTGGAGGACCTTAGGTAGAGTTCTTGCATTTTCACCTAGGGTTTTGTGGTTTGGAGTTCCAAATCACCAATTCAAGTGTTGTGAAGTTGGTTTGATGAATTCCATGTTGATTTTGATGAATTGTTGTAAAAAAGGAGAATGTTAGGGTTTTTAAAGGAAATTCTGTCAAAATTGCAAAACCACTGTTTTTGTTTTGCTAGATTAAGTTTATAATCATCCAAATGAATTGATTCCAATTTTGCAAAGAACCATAAGAGATAGGGCTACAAATGTATAGAAGGAACCAAGAGCAAATTGTAACTCTAAGGCTCCCAACATGGACTGGAAAGGTGAGCTCGTGCAGCCTACTGATTTTGCTCTGTTTTTGGGTATGGTTGTAGTGTTTTGGCCATAAGTGGAGTTTCACTTTATCCAAATTGGTTATCTAAAAATTTGGGTAAATAGGACATCTAGGGAAATAATTTATATGAAGGAAGTGAATGCAAATTATAAGCAAAGTGCCCATAAAATTTGTCAAAGTGGAGCTATGCAGATCCTGCTCTGCCAAATTGAGTCATCTAGATGTAAAATACAATAACTTGAGTTTTGGGTGATCCAAATTGGGTGATTCCAATTGAGAAGAAACCTTAGAATCATAGCTTCAAATTAGCGAAGAAACCATTTCCAAATTATTGAGTTAAGATCCCATAAATCAAGGATAAACAGTAGGTATTCAGTGAGCTGAATCAAAAAACATGCTGTAACTTGTGTTATGTGGGTTGAGGGCCTTAGGAGAAGGAATTTTACATTGAAATTTTAACGAGATGTCATTGGATATATAAAGGACTGATCTGAGAGTTTCATAATTTTTTGAAGACCTTTGAATAATTCTTGCAATAAAGTCCATAGAGTATTGTTGGAAAAAAGGTTACCAAAATGAGTGGTTTTTTTTGTTAGGGTTTTTTGCTGCTCAAGGGTAAATTGTTAATTTGACTTATATGAATGTCAGGTGACCTTAAAGTGACTTTGGCGTGAAGCATCATGTTTATACGCTATACATAGGCGATTAATATGTCGTCAGATTCGTTGAGTGTGTAGGTTAAAAAGTAAAGGCTGTGGGAAAAGTGTGGAACTGTGTCCTCAAGTTTTGGCAAAGAGGCAGGAGGTTTCAAACTCATTTCTTCCAAATACTAGTGTATAATAAATCGTTTTTACATCGGGTATTTAATGGTTTTGTTTGTAAACCATTTTCAAGAAGCAAGCAATGAATTTAGAAAGTAAGCAAATGGTTTTACTTAAACCATCTGAAAAGGCATCGTTTTAAATCGTGAAACCATAATTACAAATGACAAATGGTTTTGAAATGATTAAACCATTTTTCAAGCAAGCAAGCAAAGAATGTTTGTGAAAAACAGGCCTTCCCTTGGCTCTAAGCAAGAAAAACCTGGCCGAGGTATTCCGTATTGCACTGGTGTAGTGTTAGGATCTCATATTATTATTTTTAGTTTTACTGGCTCAAGTAAAACGTGAGACATACAAGCATCATGCATTTAAAGGAGACCGTGGCACGACAGAGTATATAAGGTTATGAGCTCTGATCCAATTATATGACGGCGACCCGTGTCAATTCCACCATATTCACCGTAAAAAAAAAAAAAAAAAAAAGGTGATGCGATCTGTGTCCTTCCACCACGGCCGCCTGTGCCTGTTCACTAGTAAGCGATAAATAGCTCCAAACGGGTTGATGTTTTTATAAGCATAACATACGCTTTGAAAAATCAACCATCGGGTTCCTTGGCCGCCTGTGCTTCCACGTGAGAGTTTTAAAGCAAACCCGCTGAGCCCAGTTCCCGCTTTATTTCAAAGCATGCCACGAGCCTGTGCTCCCGTGTTTATGAAAAGTTTTGAGAAACTTTGAAGCAAAGGTTTACGAAAGTTTTGAGCAACTTTTAAAGCAAGAGTCGAGGAAAGTTTTAGAAACTTTTAAAGTAAGATAAAGCAAGCAAGAAGAGATTTTTGAAAGGTTTTATAAACTTTCAAGTATGCCAAAAAAGTTTCGTAAACTTTTAAAGTAAAATAAAGTAAAGAAAGAAATATCGAAATATCATGTAAACGAAAGTTTTGGCGCTTTTAGATGTTTTCTCGAAAAGCAAAATTCATTTTCTAAAAGCACACACTCACCGAGCTCGCTTAAATTTCATTATTTTCTCGCTTTAAAACTATTTTCCAGTACATGTACGCCGTGACGAGCATAGCAGATTCTCCCGACTTTGTATCGCGCCAGAATTAATAACTTCAGAAGGAAATACTTTGAATTTGTATAATCTGGCATACAGATTTACATAAAAAGATAGTTTTGTGAAATGTGTGGAGCTTCGAGGCTCTTTTCGTTAACGCTGCTGCCGCCATATTTGGAAATGTGTAAAATCGTATACAAGGGGACATGTTCATATACAAATTATACGAAATTCTTATAAAATCACAAGTTTAGAAAAAATATTTTGATAGAGGTTTTAGCAAGCAATACTTCGCTTCGCTTCATAGAGTTTCTAAATAAGTTAGAGGTAATCTGGGCCAGTGGATTTCAGGAGGGCTTCGCACACCGCGAGCAGGGGTGGGGGTGTGACACTAAAAACACCCGAAAATATTTCTGAAAATTATGTCCTGGATCAGTTCTAATAAAATTGAAATTTTAACCAAAATCGTCTAAAAACAAATTCCGAATTTAGCTCCTGATCGTTCGAAAAATAGTCCTAAAATTTCCTAAAAATTCCTAAACTCGCCTAAAATTTTTGATCGAAATTTACTACTTCTGTATTCCAAGTCATTATATAGTCTTTAGACTGAACACAAGTAGAAAATCTCCTACTCTTCTCGAAGTTCGACGAAAAGCCAAGATTTTGCGTCCACGCCAGAACCTCGTCAAGCAGAGTAACTTTACCCACCGGTCCGAAAAAGGCGACCACTACACGGCGTATCCGAGAAAACTAAAAATTTGGGTTTTTCACATTTACCCCGAATCCCTACAAATCCTCGCTGGCTTTTCTGTAGACTCACGCCGCAAATTTCGTCACAGGTAGAAAGACTTCCTGTGGTTTATCCCGACGAATCCGACTACGATTTTCGAACTGAGAAATAAACTAAGAGAGAAAAAATTTAAAAATCTCTCCCGCTCTACGCCTCTCTCCGCTCTCGGGTCCGTCTCCTCTCCATCTCATTTGATGTTTTGATTTTTTTTTTAATTTTTACTGACCCACATGTCCTTTTTCTTTCTTTCTCTGTCATTTCGCACTAAACAATTTATTTTCATTCCTGCTTTCACCTTATTTATCCTAATCAATATTCTTGGGTATTTCCATGCCATTTTTCTAATTTTCTAAAATCCCGCTTTCGGTGCTTTCACTCTTAAACTTGTCAGCCTAGAAATTCAGAAATATTCTGACTGTCTCGGAATTTAACGAACTTTTCTAGGTCACTAGATTTCGCGAGACGAACTTAACGGCGCAAATTGCTGGGCCATCCGAGATCTAGAGAATTTTCGAGACTTTCCCCGAATTATTTTAAGAATTTATTATTATTAATTTACTATTTAAACTTCCTTAATTATACTTTCACCCCCTCAACTTTCCTTAATTGCAAATTTGTCCTCAAGCATTTAAATATTGCAAATCCAACTTTTGAAATTCCTACTATGGCCCATCTCTAACTTCTAATTATGCCTTACATATCTGGCTAAATGACAATCGTATTCTTGTTTTAAGTACCACATTCCGGTTCCAAAATATATAATTCCTAATTTTCATCTCCAAAATACTACTATCTGACACTCGGTACTCTTATACACCCCTACAAAGATCATGTACTGTGACACTCTCTCGATCGTATAAAAATCCTCCTCTCAGAACATTTCGTCCTCGAAATGAATAAACTAAACTCCAAAAGAAAGGAAACGAAAATACCTCATCCTAAAATAAGCAGGGTACCGACACAGATCTGTTCTAGCCCCAAGTAGCCGCTCCCTGGCGATTCTTCCATAAGACTTTAACTAATGGAATCACTTTGCTTCAACACCCGTTCCTTGCGATTCAATCGCATAGCCGTATCTCCTCATAAGTCAAAATTTCCTTTAACTCGTGACCGGGCCGCTCTCAATACACATGTGAAGGATCCGATATATTTCTCAACATCGATACATGGAAAGTATCATGAATCCTTGATAACTCCTGGGGTAACTTCAATTTGTAAGCCACCGGTCCCACTTCGCTTTTCACGATCCCATAGCTGCCCAATATACTTGGACTAGCTTCGCCTCTGCTTCCCAAATCTCAACACACCTTTCCAAGGTGAAATCTTCAAGACTTGGTCACCTATCTCGACTGTGTCTTTACAATGGTTGTCCGTGACAACTTTTCTCCGTCTATCTCTGCTATCTCTGCAAGACAATAACAACTTTCTCACTTTCCGAAGTGATCCTGTGACGCCAGTTCAGACCTACTACTCTTTCAATTAACCTCATCCCAAAGACACTCTGAAAGTCCTACATTTCCGCCATACAACGCTCAAATGGAGCCATTTCTATATCGTTTGATAGTCATTGTTAGGCAACCTCCATTAGTGCCAAGTGTGTATCCCAACTTCCTTTGAATTCGACACACAAGTTTCCTCAAGATATCCTAACGTCCTCGAATACCCTCTCGATCGACCATCCGTCTGAGGAGGATGAAATGTCAGTGGCCGAATGAAGGCGAGTACCTAAACTCCGGATGTGAACCTCGGGGGGTCTCGACCAAACCATCGAAACCGGAACCCCATGAAGTCTCACTATCTCATCTACATACAACTTGGCCAACTTTTCTAAAGAATCTTCTAACATTAATCGTAGAAAACGGGCGCATTTCACTAATCGATCAACTATTACCCACGCATCATGTCGCTCCGAGTCCGTGGAAGACCCGTCACAAAATCCATAGTAATCTTTCCCATTTCCACACTAGAATGTGTGGGAGAATCAGATCTTCCCGCGGCCTTCGATGCTCGGGCTTTACCTCGTCGACAGGCCAGCACCTAGAAACAAAACTCGCGATCTCTTTCGAGATCCCATTCCACCACAATGCCTCTTTCAAAGTCCTGCATTTTGGTACTACCTGGATGCATAGCATACGCAGATGAATGTGCTTCTTCCATAATGTCTTTCTGCAGTTCGCCAAATTCTGGCACACACATTCTCTGCCCTTTCACTATCATGTCATCATCTCTGATCTGAAACTCCCCTTTCTTTCCTTTTTCTATTTCTTTTTTAAGCTTAATCATTTGCGTGACTGCGCGACTCGCTTACTAGGAATCCGATCCACTAGAGTGGTCTAACATGAACGTGGGCTAACAAGGCTCCCCGAATCCTCAACTCCAATATCACCCCTAAAGCTCTTGTGATCCACCAAATGGAAGATAACCTCGACCATATGAGACAAAGAACTCTCACGCTACTCACAACCGCTACTCACATTACCTTCCAAATGATGGTACTCAATAGCATACCGTAGTCCTTAATCAACTCCAAGCCATCTTCTTTTGCCTCGTGTTTAACTCTTTTCGGGTGAAAATATATCAAGACTCTTATGATCTCAGAAGATCCCGCATGAACACCATATAAGTAATGTTCCATATCTTCAAAGCAAACACGATCACGCAAGCTCTAAGTCATGTGTAGGTAATTTCTCCTCATGCTTCTTCAAATGCCTAGATAATATGCAATCAATTCCTATCATCTCAGACTAAACACAATCAAGGTCTCACGGGAAGCATTATCAGAACCACAAACCCATCTCTCCTATCATAAAGCTAGAACTGAGTCAGTTTCACCCATCTTTCAACCTCGAAACTCCTTTTCGATGCGCCGGGTCACCCAATCATACTGACATCTTTTCTGTCAACTTAGTCATGGGTCGCTTATCCCGGAGAACCCTCCACAAATTGTATTATCCTCTAAAACCAAGGAAGCTTCGACCTCCGACACATTCTTCGCTGCTTCTAATTTACCACTCCGATTCTATTTTCTCGAATCCACACTCACCCAATCACCGAATCACACGACCTAGGAATGCCAATTGCTCTTACCCAAAACTAACACTCGCTTCAACTCGCATACAATCCGTCTTCCCCAGTGGTCCGTAATACAATCCTCAGTGTTCTCGAATGTCTTCCGAACTACCTCGAATACACTAGGATATCATCAATAAAACTATGACGAGCCTATTCAAATACTACCGAATTCGTTTCATCAAATCCATAAACACGGAGCATTACTAAACCAATGGCATTACCTAAAACTCATAATGCCCAAGATGTCCCGAATGTGCGCTTAGTACATCACTCCCGCACCTCAACTCCGATGATACTCCAACCTCGCATCTATCTTGAGTATACTCAGACTGAGTTGGATCGAAAACCCATCGATCCTAGGAGTGGATACCATCATGATGGTAACCCTTGCTTAATCAGCTCAGAATCAATACACAACCGCAAACTCCCATCTTTCTTTTTCACGAAGAGAACTGGAGCTCCCCATGGGGATATGCTCGACTAAATAAATCCCTTACTTAACAATTCTTCTAACTGAGCCTTAAGCTCCCTCAACTCTGCAGGAGCCATCCTATAAGGAGGAATGGAAATGGCTCAGTCCCTGGGATCAAATCAATGGTGAACTCCACCTCTCTTCTTCGGAGGAAATCCCGCATCATCCGGGAATACATTCGAACTCTAACAACTCGAATCCTAATCCACCGTGAGTCCCCTCCCTTTCCCGTTTCCACCACATAAGCGCCAGATAACCCCGACAACCCCACGCAAGATTCTCTGGCACACATGGAAATAGGATCATATCGAAGATAATTCCTCGCGTATTCCCCCAAACTTTACCTCCAATTTCCTCGGGCCTATTCAAATTTTTACTCCTTTTATAACAATCTAATGTGGCCTTCATGGCGAGATAGCCAATCCATACCGAGAACCACATCAAAGTCCTCATATCTAAAGCTACAAGATCCGCTGAACTCCCGTCCCTCAATCGTAACTCTACTATCTCCGACCACCTGTCTCGCACCCGATCTCCCAACCGAAGGGAAACTCTCATACGAATTCTCTAATGGTCGGGTCTCTATCTGAAAACGATCTAAGAATGGCTTCGATGCAAATGAATGCGTAGCTCCCGGGTCCACAATGGTATGCATCATGATCAAGGATAGAAATAATACCTGACCACATCCTCGAGCCGTGATTCGTATCTTACCGAGTCACAGCGATATACTCCTCGGCCTCGAAAAAGCGGGCTCGTCATCCCCGTGGCACCGCCTCCTCGCCCTACCACACGATCACCCTACCGCTACGGCTGCGGGTCCCTCTCGTCTCGAAACCTCCCGACGCACTCCGTGTGCTCATCTCCGGCATCGCAGCTGACCGCTACCGATGTTTCCGCACCAATCGTACCGGGAGGGCAGACTCCCAATGAAACGTGGCCTTCCCGGCCACAAAGTGGAAACACCCTCAGACCGACCCCACATTCCCATGGTGTCGCTTTCGACATATATAACATACGTGAGTAATACTCAAAAGCATCGCTAACAACCTGGGGCCTCACCGAACCTCACTGCAGATAGCTCCTCCACTCGCACCCTGCCTCACAATCCTCACCCTGTTCCTCTTCACAGACATCCGAGCTTTGTCAAAGCGCCCGTGCACTCCTTTTACTCTTACTTTCCTGCCTACTCCGACAGATAGTCAGTAGATTTTGCTCAACTCTCGTGAGCGGCCTCTACTAAGTCCCCAAATCTACTTATGAGGAAACCACTCCATAAATGCACTCGATCCCAGGCCAGAGTCCCGATAAAAACCTTTCAGACTTTTAGACTTCATCCGTCGAATATAGGAACCAATCTAACTAATTCCGAGAACTTCTTCTCATACTCGGATACTGACATGTTCTTCTGTTCTAATTTGAAGAACTCCTCAATTTTTAAATCCTTATGACTCGAGAAAGCAACTGGCTGAATTCTTGTCGAAATCGGGTCCCATGATATGCCATCAGATACCTCCTCCACGCATACCACTCAATCCTTAGCCCCGTTTTCCATCATAAAACCGAAAACAAGACTCTTGGCTTCATCTGCAGGTACTATAACTCCGTAAATCTTGTTTACTTTATTCAACCATAACCAGTCGCTTCAAGACGCACGGCTGGCCATACGGCTGGGCGCCTACCTTCAGACTCTATCGACCCTCCCTGCTCTTCCATAACCCTCTAGGTGGCGGAGGTCAAGGATCAATGACCGGGTCGCTACGGCCACTATCCGAGCAACTGCGCCACCCCTTCCATCGTAAACAATCCCGCACTCGAGCTCCCTCCCGTGGCCTAGGGACGGTCCGCCCTAACCTACTACCGGAGTCGACCCATAGAGGCATTGGAACCAACTACGCGGCTCATCTCTCACAGTACGTAAGACGCCTGAAACCACTGAATAACTCTCCTATGACGACCTCTACGCCCCTCACCGACATAGTGTCAGAATTTCCAAAATATCAACCTGCTTAATACTTTGAATCACTTGATACGACAGACTCTAAGTCGAACAAGCATGGTCACAAGACTTACGCCTCCGATACCACTCATAAGGTGGTATCATCTTTACTCACGCCTCCCAGTTATTATGATATTAACTCCGCTTCCGACATACCAATCTTACGTGGCATCATTTTTCCTCAAGTCCTAGGTCGTTGTATACAACCCGCTCCTCGATATCATCTGACACACCCCCACCCCTATTAAGGCGGCGGTGTGTCGGCACCCACAACTTCGCGCCGTTAATTCTAACGACTAAAATCTCTATGAGCTTAAGCCGTATCGCTTGCTTAAACCTTCTATATAAAAATTTTTTCTTTCTAATTTTATGATTTTATAAAGTTTAAGAAGATATCAGCTCGCATATAGACATGTCCCAAATTCCGTATATACATTCACTTACATCTATATCTAAACATGGCAATGCCCGGCTGAATTTAACATATTCAAACTGTTATCTATGTACATACATATGTCCCATTATACATAATTCTGAAGTATTTTCTCATATACAAATGTACTAACAAAGACAGATAATGTCGACAAACTCCTGTTATGCCCAAATGCCTTGCAGAGAGCCGAAATAGTTTTAAAATACAAATAATGAGTTAACGAGCCGCTGAGTGCATGCTTTTATAAAAGGTTTCAGCCTTAAAAACATTAAAAATGGAAACTCTCTTTACAAATATATTCTTCCGTAGTTTTTCTCGCTGTTATTTCGCTTGTGCTTTTCTTAAAACTTTTCTTAGCCGCTTGCTTTCTTTGCAAGCTTATAAAACCTATCGTTGCCAGGCTAGTTTCATAAAACCTCAAATTTCTGCCGCTTTCTTTGTCTGCTGAGTGTTTCTTAAAACCTTTTCACAAACCTTTTGCTTTAAAGCCAAAACTTTCATAAAATGAGCTCGTCAACCAAGATTCTTGAAAATAAATGACACCGCTCAACCGCTTGCTTTGGTACCATCGGAGCCGCTTCAACCGGGAGCCGCTTTGAGCCTAAACGGAGCCGGGCTCAACCGCTTTAAAATGGCCCGGGCGCATCGTAATCAATGGCCGATTTTTCGTAACCGCATACATGCCAGTAAACATCATCCACCGGAGGCTCATTTTCGCTATCGCACTCTGCGAACACGGCCCGGGCTATCGCGTCGCGGGAAGGACCCCGTGTCCGCATCACGCAGCCCGGACATGGTGGAATTGACTCGGTCGCCATCACCATGCTAGAGCTCATAACCCATATACTGTGGTTGCTTCCGCCTCTTAGTCGCATTTAGACGAGGTCTGAGCAGCCGCACCGTGCAAAATCTAAAAATGCATTTATGAGATCTTCTACACACCGCACGCATTTTTAACGCTCGGATCGGGCTTTCTTGCTTGCGAACCAGTGGGAAGCGCCTCGCTTCTCACAAACATTTCGCTATGCCGCTGCTGTTTTTTCAGTGCCGGTTTTACAATTTAAAACTTTGCTTGCCAAAAATGTTTAATTATTCAAAATCATTTACTTACGTTCGCTGTTCGAAAATGGTTTACAATTTAACCACGCCGCTTAATATGGGAGCGATCCCCAAAATCTGTTTGCTTGATCTCACCACAGGCCATATTCTGAAAATGGTTTGAACTCAAACCATGAGTATCAGCCAGTAAAACAGCTTATAATAATAATACATACTACATTTGAAAATGAAGCTTAGAACACTCACTTGCCATAGCAGACAGTCACATGCCACTACACAGCTTTTTTAGCCACACACGCCGATGCTGTATAGAACACACGATGCCGCCACAACCCTCGAAGCAATTTGCACACTTCTCGCGCTACAATTAAAATTTTCGTAAAACATGTGTCTTCTAAAATGCCATTCATGTTATTATGCATTATAGATTCCTGTGACTAAAGGGACTTTCCATATACCTAAAACACCCGAAAAACATTTCAGTTTCAGTGTCCGAGATCGCTCGAATAAAATTTGAAATTTTTTAAATCAAAACTGCCTAAAATGTACCTTAAATTTAGCTCGACTGTCTGTAATAAATTTCCAGGGTTTCTCTTGTGGGCTTAACTCCGCCTAAAATTTTGGGATCGAATTTACGCCTTCTAGAATATCCCGTCATTATATGTCTTTTGTGATCGAATACAAAGTAGAAAAATTTCATACTCTTTCTCGAATCTGATTTTAAAGCCAGCATTTATTATCGCCAAGAAGTTTTCGTCGCAGAGCAACTTACCCACCTGGCCCGAAAGTGCGACCACCAGAATGGCAGATCCAGAAAACTGGTGGCCCCGTTTTCGCATATTTACCCGAATTCTCTGAAACTGCGTTTTTTGGGACACGTTGCATTGCCGCGCAGGTATTTCGCAGCTATTCTCGATGAAACCGACTGCCGCATTTTCTTCGTAAAACTGAGAAATAAAACTAAGAGTATAAAAATTTAAAAAATTCTGCTGACGCTTCTTCGCTTCGCCTGCCCTTCATCTCATTTGGATGTTTTGATTTTTTTTTTTTTTTTTTAATTTTTATAGGGACCCATGTCCTTTTTTTTCTTTTTCTTTTTTTCTCTGGGTCTGTTTCATCAAACAATTTATTTTTATTCCGCTTTCACTCTTTATTTATCTCACTTAATATTCTTTAGTATTATTTTCTGGTTTTTAAATCTTCGCTGGTGCTTTCACTTAATTTCTGCTGCTTAGAAATTAAAATATTTCGACTGCCTTACTTAACGTAGTCTTTTTCTAGTCACTAGAGCTGGTGAGACGATCTTGACGCATGCAGACCCAGCATCTGGACACTTTCTTGGCACTTTCCTCGACTATTCTCACTTTATTATTATTAATTTACTATTTGGAATTTCCCTTACCTCATAATACCCCCAACCCTTCCTTAATTGCAAAATTTGTCCCAAGTTATTTAATGAATCATTTGAAATTCCTACATGCCCATCTCTAATCTTATTATGTTTACATATCTCTTGTTAACGACATCAGGATTGCTTTTGCACACATCTCGTCTCCAATATATATTTTCCTTGATTCATTCCAAAATACTACAACGCGACACTTTGAGACCTTTTATACACCCCTACAAAGATCATGTAATCGTATACTCCTCTTACTCCAGGTGTTACAATCACAAATTTTAATAACGCCAAATTTTGTAACATCGTAGCATGATATAAATTATTTATTCTAATTTTATTATTTTTTACGACTATATACCGTATTAAAAATTATACATACAATTTAAAAATATTGAAATATCACAAATTTTCAAAAAAAATTAAAAAACAATTACAATAAAAATAGCACTACATATATTAATAATAAAATTCCAAATAGTTTATAGTAATATTTTCAACATTAGAATATTTTGAAATAGTTTCTAATACAAATTAAAAAATATAAAATGAATTTTAAAAATAGATATTTGCTGATAAAATCTGGCCACAAGTCATAAAATCGCGACGGACTGTGTTTCCGTCACTATTTTGTGACTCGAATAAATTCACAAAGTCAGCGACTGATGAGAATTCCGCCAAATTCTCGCGACCGATCATAGCGCATGGGCTATTAAAAATTCATTTTATATTTCAAAATTAATCGTATTATAAAAAATTTAAAAATATTAAAAAAAGTGATATTATTAAGGAGTCCAAGATCATTCCAACAACTTATAGAATGGTCAGACTTCTTTAATAAAGATAATCGAGCTTTATTTCGAATATATACAGAATAAATCGCTTTCAATTTAGCTATGCCTGATGGTGGATAAAATAAAAATTTATTTTTGGCTGTCACAAATTTTAATAATGCCAAATTTAACATCAGAAGATGATATAAATTATTTATTCTAATTTTATTATTTTTTACGACTATATAATGTGACAAAATTATACATACAATTTAAAATATTGAAATATCACAAATTTTCAAAAAATTTTAAAAAACAATTACACAAATAGCACTACATATATTAATAATAAAATTTAAATAGTTTATAATATTTTAACATTAGAATATTTTGAAATAGTTTCTAATACAAATTAAAAATATAAAAAATGAATTTTTAAAAAAATAGATATCTACTACAAACGTCACAAGTTTGCTAGAAAATTCGCGACGGACGATGCTTCGCTTACTATTTTGCGACGGAATAAAATTCACCACAAAGTTGTGACGGAATAAAATTGTCGCCAAAGTTGTGGACGGATGATAATTCCGCCACAAATTTGTTACCGGTTTGCGATAAAATGCTTATTAAAAATTCATTTTTTATATTTGAAATTAATTGTATTATAAAATTTAAAAATATTAAAAAATATTATTACGAGGCCAAGATTGATCCAACAATTTATGTGAATAGTTCGTGACTTTTAATAAACATAATCGAGCCTATTTCGAATATATAATAACAAATCAAGAATTAATTTACGTCCCAATTCATGATAAAATAAAATTTTATTTTCAAATATCACAAATTTTAATAATGTCAAATTTTGTAACATCGTAGCATGATATAAATTATTTATTCTAGTTTTTATTATTTTTTATGACTATATAGTCGTACAAAATTATACATACAATTTAAAATATTGAAAAATCACAAATTTTCAAAAAAAATTTAAAAAAAAAAAACAATTACACAAGATAGCACTACATATATTAATAATAAAATTCCAAATAGTTTATGATATTTTCAACATTAGAATATTTTGAAATAGCTCTAATATTAAATTAAAATATAAAAATGAATTTTTTTCAAAAATAGATATCATTACAAATTCACACAAATCGCCTTGAAAATTGTGACGGAGATTGTGTTTCAATACTATTTCAGGATCGACAAAAATTCACACAAAGTTGTGATTATTATAATTCCGTTTCACAAATTTGTAAATCGATTTGTGACGGATTATGGATGCATAGCTTATTAAAAAATTCATTTTATATTTGAAATTAATCAGATATAAAAATTTAAAAATATTAAAAAAAGTATATTATTAAGAGTCCAAGATTGATTCAACAACTTATAGGAATAGTTCGCACTTTAATAGAATAATTCCCGTCCCGAGAGAGTGTACAGCACATGATAATTTGTAGTGTGTATAAGAGTACCAAGTCATTACATCAGAAGATTTTGAGAGAAATTAGGAAATTATAAATTTTGGAACCTTAATTTGGTACTTAAAACAAGGGTACAATTGTCATTTAAGAGTGCCGATAATGTGGCGATAATTAAGTTGTAGATGTCATAAAGAGTAATTTCCTCTAAAAATGATTTTGCAATTAAGGAAAGTCAGGAAAGTGATAATTAACGAAAATTTAAATAAGAAATAATAATAATGACCGCTATAATTTTTCGCAGGAGCTCGAAATTTCTAGATCTCTGGATGACGAAATCCGGACAAGGCTATAAGCTGTCTTCACAAATCTGGCTGGACTCCAGAAAAGTTTCGCTTTAATTTCGAGACGCATCGATTATTTTACTTAATTTTGCGCTGACTGACAAAGAGTGCGAAACCTCGAAAACGATTTTTGAAAATTCGAAAAATGGTGATATGTTAATATTCATTTGGTGATAAATAAAATCGAAACTGACAAAATAAATTTGCTGTGCTGAAACGGACTGAGAAAGGAATAAAAAGGGACATGTGGGTCCCACATATAAAAAAAAAAACAACAAACAAAAGCAAAACAAAGCTTTTGCTCCATTCAGACGAACAGAGAGACGGACGAGCAGGTGAGATTTTAAGTTTTTTTTCTTTTCAAATCTTCTTTCTCAGATTTATGAAAATCTGACCGTCGGATTTCGTCGGGATAAACACGAAAAGTGCTCTACGCGACGAGGGCTACGCGTGAGTACTAAAAACACAGGATTTCACCGAGAATTCAGGTAAATATGCGAAAAACCCAAATTTTTAGTTTTTCTCATCTACGTCATTCTAAATTTCTGGGCCGTAATTCTTCTGACAAAAGCCAAGCTTACTCTATCGACGAGAAAGACGCGACACCAAAATCTTGGCCACAAGGTCAAGAGGTGGGAAATTTCTTCCTACTAGATTATTTCGGTACCTTAAAGGCTATATAACTACTTAATATTCTAGAGAGGCCAACTAGTCCCAAAATTTTTAGACGAAGCCAGTGAATTTTTGTGAAATTTTAGAAATTGGGATTATTTTCTGACATCTCATCAATTTCGACTAAGCTTTTCCGACTGCTTTTTGGTTAAAATTTTGATTTTATTCAAATCTGACAAAATTTTCGTAAACGCTTACGCTTTTAAACTATACTTGAAAGTTTCCTTTAGTTTGTGAATCTAGCCATATGCCTCGTGCGGAATGGCATTCGTACCATATTTTCCGGTATTTTAATTGTAGTACCCGCAGTAACCGCTGTCAGGCTGACGCACAAGGATCTAATACATCGAGCGCAGAAAGTTTAAAAGCAGCGCGGAAAGTCAGCGGGAACTCGCGGCTCAAGTTTAGCAAGCAAAGAGCGAGCTGTTTAAACTCATTTTCCAAATACTAAACGCCAGATATTACATATTATAAATCGCTTTGCACCTGCATCTGCGCTTCAGTTCAAAACCATTTCAAGAAGAACGAATTCGAATCGCTAAAATTCGCTTTCTGAAGTTAAACTGCTAATTGAAAGCAAGCATCGGGTTTTAAATTGTAAAACCATTTTCAAGCAGCAAGTTAGGCAAGTAAATGGTTTTGAATAATTAAACCATTTTTCGTTAGAGTTAAAGCAAATGGTTTTAAATCGTGAAACCACAAAGAGCAAGTGCTGCCATGCTAAAAGAAGCTCATAAAATCAAGACCTTCCCTTACTTTTAAGAAGCAAACCGGCTGTGAGGTATCCCGCAGACGTGCACCTGCGGGTGTTATGGATTCATACACGCATTATACAATTCTACGGCAAACGCAGACATACATCAGCGCATTTAAATGGCATCGCGGCACACAAGGCAGATATAAGTGCCATGAAATAACTAAATTACGCTACGGCGACCCAGTCAATTCCACCATATTCAATTAAAAAAAGGTGACGTGGACACGTGTCCTTCCACCAAGACGGCCGCCTGTGCTCGCGGTTCACTGCGTACGCAGTTTGCAACAGCCTGCTGGGTCGATGTTTTATACATAATATTACGCTTTGAAAAAAATCAACTCATCGTTCCCTGGGCCGCCTGTGCTCCTGAGTTTTAAAGCAAACTGAGCCAAGCCCCGCTTTAGATTTCAAAAACGACTACTAAGCCCCGTTGGATTTTAAAGAAACGGTCGGTTTCCAGCTCCCGTTTTATTTTCAAAGAACGCGCTTGGAGCCCAGTCCCGCTTTTATGAAAAGTTTTGAGAAACTTTAAAAGAAAAGCCATAAAGGTTTTAAGAAACTTTTCAAACAAGATAAAAGGAAAGCAAGCAAAGAAATTTGAGTAGTTTTATAAACTTCTAAGCAATCAAATAATAAGAGTTTTATAAGCTTTAAAGAAAGAAAGCAAAGTTAGTTAAGTTAAAAGTTTTAAACTTTAAAGCAAGTACAAAGCAAAGTAAAGCTTCTTAGTAATAATTGTAGAAAGAAAGTTTTTACAATAGCTTTCAGATGTTTTCCTAAAGAAAACATTTTATAAAACATACACTCATCGAGCTCGCTAAATTTCATTATTTTGTATTTTAAAAACTATTTTCTGTGTACAGATAATTTTATCTGGAGCAGATTAGGATTCTCCCCGACATTTATATCGCATTAATTAGAATACTGTAAGGAAATACTTAACTCAGATAATGGAGCATAATGTACGTACATGCAGTAGTTTTTTGTGAGAATGTACTTGCACACAAGGCTAATATTTTGGATATACGGTAAATCGATGTATACAGATTCGGGGACACGTCCTATATGTACCGCAGGCCGCCGAAATTTTATAAAATCATAAGTTTAGGAAAAGAAAATTTTTATAGAGGTTTGAAGAAGTTACGGCCAATTAATAGAGTTTCTAGTCGCTGAGGTAATCTACCGGAAATTTCAGGAGTGAGCCATATCGCCGCCACTCGAAGCGGGTAAGGCCATTAGTAAACATATCGAGCCTATTTCGAATATATAGTTTAACAAATCATTTCAATTAGCTATGCCCCGATGGTGGATAAAATAAAAATTTATTTTCAAATATCACAAATTTTACTAATGTCAAATTTTGTAAATATCAGAGTATGATATAAATTATTTATTCTAATTTTTATTATTTTTTATGATCATATAGTCGTACAAAATTATACATACAATTTAAAATATTGAAATACTGCCAAATTTTCAAAAAAATTTAAAAAAAAAAAAAACAATTACAATAAAATAGCACTACATATATTAATAAATAAAATTCCAAATAGTTTATAATATTTTCAAACATTAGAATATTTTGAGTTTAGTTTTAATACAAATTAAAAAATATAAAAATGAATTTTTTTAAAAATAGATATCGGGTCACAAAATGGTGACAAGCCTAAGAGAAAATTGTGATTTGAACTGTTTCGCTTACTATTTTAGATAATAGAATTGGTTGTGCCAGACGGATGAGTAATCTGCCACAAATTTGTGACCGATTTGTGACAGACAAGGTAAACATCCCGTCCCAGAGAGTTTCACACAAGACATGACATCGTAGGGGTGGCAGAGTACCATGTCAAGAACAAATATTTTGGAGACTAAAATATGAAATGAGAAATTATAGAACCCGGATTTGTGGTATTAAACCAAGGGTACAATGGTCATTTAGCAAAAAGAATATGAAAAATCAAAATTTAAGGTGTAGAGATGGGCCATAGTGGAAATTGAATAAGTTACAATTGCAATAATTAAAAGATGAGGGCTATTTGCAATTTATGGAAAGTTAATTTAACAAAAGGAGAATTAAAACCCAAATGTTCCATTCGTCTCCAAAGGCTAGGGTTCACGATTGGTGAGGAGAAGAGAGCCAAGAGCAAGAGGAAGAGAGAAGGAAGAAGAAGGAAGAAGAGAGGTCCAAAGATTAAGGTATGCCTTTGTCTTAGAATCAAGTGTATTAGATTTCTAGGGCTTGGGTATGGAGATTAGTTCTCCTTTGATCTAGGTTTTGTGCAAAGAGCACATGAAGCCTTTGAATGGTTGGGGTTATGTGAGTAAAACCCTAATTGATGTAAAAGAAATCCTGGGAATCATCAAATTACATGATGTTTAAAAAGAATTCAAGTGACCTTAGGTAGTGTTCTCGATTTTTCACCTAAGGTTTCGGTTTCAGTTTCCAAAACACCACCCGCATGTCAGGAGTTGTTTTTGGGATGATTTCCAAGTTAGTTCGAGGTATTATGAACTATGTGTTTATATTGTTTAATCGCATCAAAAGTGAGAAATAAATGTAACCGGGGTATTTCGTAAGTCCTACTGGTACAATAGGAGGTCCTACCTAGAGGACTTGCTTCGGTCATTTTTGCCAAGTCCTACCGGCAGTAGCTAAGTCCTACCGGTAGGACTTGTTCCTCGGTTTTCCTGCTTCGACCAGTTTCGGGATTTTAGCCATAACTTCATTTCTTATCCGATTTGAGTGATTCAAGTGGCTACGTAAAATAGACTTCAAGGAGAACAAAACTTACAGGCATCATCAAATTTTGCGAACCTGGCTGCCTAAAATTCACTCAAAGTGGGGCCATGTGCAAGAAAAAATTCCCATCAGTTTTGGACATAGAGTAGTCCGGTTGTTTCTGACGTGAATTTGAGTTTCTGGGTGTTCGACCAAGTGATTCCAGTTGGAATAGGGACCCTTAGCACCTTAGCTTTAAAAGAGTATGAAGAGTGTGACTAAGTCTAGAAGTACGTTGGTTATGCGATTAATTTGTCGTCAGATTCGCTGAGTTGTAGGTTAAAGTAAAGGCGCGATAAGTGTGGAACTGCCTGCCAAGCAAGCAAAGAGGTGAGTGTTCTAAACTCATTTTCCAAAATACTAGTGTATTATTATTATTATTACAAATTGCTTTACACTCCGGTATTTCATGGTTTTGAATGCAAACCATTTTCAAGAAGCAATGAGTTAAAAAGCAAGTAATGGTTCGGATGCATCCAATCATACCTGTAATTGAAAAGTAAACAAATGGTTCGATTTTAAGCCATGATGGAATGAAGTAAATGGTTTGTTAAATCCATTTTTTGGAAAAGCAAGCATTGGTTTTAAATGGTAAAACCATTTTTCAAGCAAGCAAGCAATGTTAGTACAAATGGTTTTCAATAATTAAACCATTTTTCAAGTAAACAGCAAACAAGCAAAATGGTTTTAAATTGTAAACTATTTTTCAAAGAGCAAGCAAGCAAACAAAAATACACTGGCGTAAAAACAAAGTCTTTAATTGCTAAATGAAGACTCTTCGTTGGGTGACACGCTCTGTGAGCATGGAATCTAACTAAGTATATGATGGCGATATCGAGGTCAATTCCACCATATTCACCGGAAATGAAATGAAAAGGTGACGCGGACAAGGTCCCACCTAGCATCTGGAGCATAGGTTCCCGTGTTCACTAGCATGATAAAAAATAGGCCCCATCAAGTTGATGTTTTACAAACATGATATGGCGCTTTGAAAAAATCAACTATCGTTCCTGGGCCGCCAAGGCTTCCTAGAGTTTAGCAAACAATGAGCCAAGCTCCCGTTTAGATTTCAAACGACGTATTGAGCTAAGCTCCCGTGGGTTTTATTTTCAAAGCATGCACAGCTAAGCTCTCATATGGCGAAAAGCTTTTAGTAGAACTTTTAAATCAGCAAGCTCAGGAAAGGTTTTAAGAGACTTTTCAAACAAGGTAAAGCAAGCAAGAAAAGAAAAGATGAGAAGTTTTATAAACTTTCTAAGCAAGCAAAGAAATAAGAGTTTTACAAGCTTTTAAAGAAAAGCAAAATAAAGCAAGTGCTAAAGAAAAGTTTTGAAAATCCTAAAGCAAAAAGCAAAGAAAGGCTTTTGAAAATAAATTATAAAAGAGAGTTTTACATTTTGGGATGTTTTCCTAAAGAAACCTTTATAAAGCATACACTCACCGAGTCCCGTTTAGCTCATTAGTTTCCATTTTGAAAACTATTTTCCAAGTACAGTGACGCGAAGACGCCTGAAAGACAATGGGACTGGTCCCGACATCGCTTAAGACATGGTATTAATTATATTTTGTAAGAACATACTTTGAATTTGTAATGGAACATATGTATACATAGAGTGTTTTATGGGAATGTGTTGGTAATGTCGGTCACATATTTCGATATAGTGTAAATCGGATGTATACAGATTTGAATTAGATCACGTGGCAGTCATTATGCCGCCGGTTTTTTCCGTCGTTAAGATTTTACCAAATCCTAAGTTATAAATAAAAGAAAATTTTTATGAGTTTTAAGAATACGGCTTCGTCAGGATTTCTAAATGCTAAATGTGAACTTACCATTTAATGAAATGCACTAAGACGCTCCACACTTAGTAAAGCTGGGTGTCATGGTGATATCAAGAGCAGGTCAGATATAATCTATCTGTGACTTAGGAAAAATGATACCACGTTGTGGTGGTATTTGAGCACGTTAATGTATAAATCCATGTATGTTCCAATCCTTGTATACATACATATCATGGTGATTCAAAGCACAATTGTTGGATATTTTTGGAAATTAAGACTATGTCGTAAAGAGGATTTAGGCTCGCCCTGTGGAGAGTAGCTCCAAAGAAGGTCTCCAGCCGGCCCCCACAAAGACTGAGAGACGAGCACGTAATAGGTCTCCACCACCGATCTATGAATCAACCTCCAAAGAAGTTCGCTGTGGACCATCTCGCGCCACTGCAGCTCAAATGCTGTGGATTGTTTACTACAGCAAGGCAATGCATTGTACGCATAGTAGCAATAGCGAATTGAAGTAGTCAAGAACCTCCACCGCCACCTAGAGGGGCCATGGAAGAACTGGGGAGGTCAATAGAGAGAGTACAAAAACTGGGCGCCAAGCCACAGTGGATTCAGCAAAGGGTGATCCGTACAGCCCGGTCAGGGTTAGACCGAGTAAACAAGATTTATGAGTTACGGGTCGCACGGATGGTGCCAAAGTGGCCCCTTGCTTTCCAGCTCGATGGAAGACAAGGCTAAAGATCAGGGATGTCGTGAGAAAGAAGGTGATCCCGATGGAATAGCATGGGAATTGGAATCTCCAACAAGAATTCACTCCGATGATTCTTTCCTCGTAGCCATAAGGATTTGTGGGATCGAGGGAGCTCCTTCAAGCTTAGAACAAGAACATGTCGCATCCCGAGTATGAGAAGAAATTTTTAACCTCAGTTAGATTGGTTCCATACATTCATGCATGGAAGTCCTAAGTGCAAAAGGTTTTTATCAGACTAAGGCCACAGATCGAGTGTACACGTTGGTTCTCAAAATAGATTCGGGGACTTAGTCGAGGCCGCTCCGAGAGTCGAAAGAAAGTACTACGCTTATGTAACAGAGTGCATGTGAAAGTAAGAGTAAGAGGAGGCACTGTGCACGTCCCAACAAAAAGCCTCAGGACAAGACAAGAGAAAGAAAAGCAAGAGCAGAGGTTATGTGAGGCTGGTGTGTCAAGAGAGCTATTCTAGTCGTGATCACAGGCTCCCGGGGCTTGGCAAGTAGCAGACCCAGTATCCTCCTCAGATGTCAAATGTGTCGTTTGACACCACGGGAGTGTAGGAGATTCAAGACGGAGTCGACCGTGGGCCATGAAGGCCATTTATTAGGAGGTCCCTTATCCGATTGATGCGAGACATCACCGTCGCCCAAATTACCCCAAGATCTGCAGACGAGCACACAAAGTCGACTGGGAGAGGGGCTTCCCAGCAGCATGACAAATTACAGTAGAGGGGTGGCCTGTGGTAGGCAGAGGCAAGGTTCTGGACAAGCTGCACAGAGCCCCACACTCAAAGCCGTAGTATGTGCCGGACTCAAAGAAGATGCATGCACCCGATGTGGTCATCGTATTATTTATTCGATCATGATGCATATACCTTAAGAGACCTAGGAGCCACGCAGATTCATTCGCATCCAAGCCATTCTTAGATCGTTTCCGCATAGAGACCCACCCATTAGAGGGTCGGGATGAGTTTCTCCAGTCGGAGATCCATTATCAAGTATTTATAGTCAGATAGTGAGTTCGATTGTACGTGAGGTCTCAAATGATTCGTGAGCCTCTGGTGACATTTAGGACTTCTAATGCAGTTCTTGTGATGATCAAGCATTCCTGCCATGAGCCACATTAGATTGTTATAAAAAAGGAAGTAAAGTCGAATTGTGCCAGTGGAAAGTGAGGTAAAGTTCAGGATTACGTAGAGAGTTATCTCTTTCCTGCATGATCTCCGCCATGACAAGCATTTAAAATGCCGCGTAAAGGTCAATGTGGCTATCTAAATTATGCCAGGGGAGATAGTAGCGAGGGGACTATATCGATGAGATCTCCGCTTGTTGTGAGAGTTCCTGCATGCTCCTTGATGATATCATGGATTACCTGTGAAGAGAAGTGGAGTTCACCATCGATTTGATCCCAAAGGATCGAGCCCATTTCCCATTCCTCCCATAGATGGCTCCGCAGAGTTAAGGAGCTTAAAGCCCAGCTTAGAAGAATCACAGTAAGGATTTATTTAGATCTGAGTTATCCCCAATGGGAGCTCCATTCTTCTTCGTGAAAAGAAAGATGGGAGTTTGCTACAGCAGATAGACTTACAGCAAATTGTATCAGAGCACATCCGCAATCGCAAGATTCACTTCAGACCGATGAGCGGATTTGATCAACTCCAAGGATCTCAGTATACTCCAAGATGTACCTCGGTGGGCCCGGTATCATCAATGAGAGTTCAGAGAGTGATGTACCTAAGACAAAGATTCAGACACTTACGCATTAAAGCGAAGCCTGTGATGCCATTTGGTTCGACTTAATGCCCCAGAAATATGCAGGATTTGATGAACCGAGTATTCCGTACCAGATTTGACAGTTCTGGCTAATTTTTACGATATTATCTTAAAGGTATCTGTGTAGTTCAGAGAACATTCAGAGTAATCTGCATTGTATTACAAACCCTAAGGGAGAGATAAGATATGCCAAGTTGAGCAAGTGTCAATGGCTCTGCCAAGGTGGCATTCTCGTCATGTAATTTCAAAGAGAGAGTGTGGATCCCTGTGAATGTGGCTAAAGGGTAAATTGAAACCACCAAAGCAATGTGTTGAGGTCGCTCTGCTTACAGGCATTACAGAAGTTTGTCGAGGCTTCTCCAAGATAGCAAACGACGACTCGTCAGACAAGAAAAGATGTGTTATATGATCGGTAGAAGCTCACAAAAGAGTTTCTGAGAGTCAAAGATAGATTGACTTCAGCTCAGCCTCAGCTTACCCAATGGAAGAGATGGATTTCCAGGGTTTATAAGTGATGTCGCAGCAAGGCCTTGTCAGGTTTTGATGCGCACGATAAAGGTGATCGTGACATGCCCCCTGACAAATTAAAACAGCTACGAGAGAATTGACCTCACACATCGAATTTAGAGTCATAGCTAGCCGGTTTCAGACCGAAAATACTGGCATTATTTATAATGCCGCCGCTCTCAGAGGATTCATGCATCATAAAGTCTCAATATATTTTCACCCAAAAAGAGTTAAACCGAGCAAGAAGATGGGGCCTGAGCCGATTATGACTACGATCGTAATGGCCCAGGCACCATCCAGAAAGCTAATGTCGTAGCAGATGCCTCGAAAGTAAAGTGTAATCGCAGGTATTCTTCGTCTCTGCATGATCAAAGTTGGTCTTCCACTCATCGTGATCCGAGAGCCACGTGATATCGAGGCCGAGGATTCCTGAGCTCAAGCGGCCACATTCCATGTTAGATCATTCAGGAATCAGACTTCAGCGGTGGCAATCACGTGATCCACATGCGACGTTTAAAGAAGAGATAGAAAAGGGGAAGAAAGGTAGTCGTGATCGCACTACAAGTACGACAAGGAAAAGGTCGAGAATGTGTGCTGTGAAGATGTGGGCTGAATCGAAGAAAGACATCATGGAAGAAGCAAGATTATCCATGTGATGTTATGCATCCGCAGACAAGATGCATGTGACCTTTAAAAGAACATTATCAAAGTGGCGGGATGAAGAAAGAGATTTGGCGAGTGCGGACAATGGGACCCCACCCCTTCTCAGTGGCGCGCGGTTCGGCCACTCACGTAAAACCCACCGCTACCTCTAACGAATAAACTCCCGTAGCTTGGCCTATCGGCTAGTTAAAACCTCCTATAAAAATTTTCTTTTCAAACTTATTATTTATGAAAATTCTGTTGAAAGATAACAAATGTGACATAGATATGTCCCAAATCCCTGTATACATCCAATTTACACTATATCCAAATATGGGCAAACTTTAAAAGATACCAACACATTTTCACACAAACTACTTATGTAATATGATATGCTCATTATGTTCCCAAAGTATTTCGTTACAATATTCTTAATTGGTCAAAGACAAGAATGTTTGACAAACCCTATTATGCTCCAAACAAGCCTCGTACTCAGATTTGGAAAATAATTTTAACATAAAATAAATATTTAAACGAGCCTGAGTGTATGCTTTATGTGTTAGCTTTGTTTTTCCTAAACATCTCAAAAACAAAACTCTCTTTACAAACATTTTCCGTAGTTTTCGTTTCAAGTTTCCTGTAAACTCTTCTAAATACATTAGATTGTTGCTTTTAAAGTTTATAAAACTTTAATATCATTGTTTGCTTTGTTTACTTTTCTTAAAAGCTTATAAACTCCTATTTCTACACAGTTTATAAACTTCAAACTTCTTTGTTTGTTTGTTTTATCTCACTAAAGTTTCTAAAACCTTTCACAAACCTCGCTTTAAAAAGTTTCTCAAAACTTCTTTCATAAAACTGGAGCCCGGGCTCAACCGCATTCTTGCAAAATAAAACTTTGAGCCCTGGCTCAACCGCTTGCTTTAAAATCCCACTCGAGTTTGCTCAACCGATCAAGCTTTAAAATCTAAACTGAGTTGCCTAACCAAGCCACAAACTTCCTAAGCCCAACACCGAAACCAATGGTTGATTTTTCAAATCAGATATTATGCTGTAAAACATCAACCACTGAGGCCTATTTTTGCTTATACCCTAAAGGAACACTGTCACACCATGCCGCAGCACCTGGTCCGCATCATCTTTTCCCGGTGATATGGTGAATCAATCACTCGCCATCACTCATAATTTAGTGGGAGCTCATAACCTTATATACTTCAGACACGCCACTCTGCCTTTAAATGCATGATGTGAGGTCCCACGCTTGGCCGCACCGTGCAAAACTAAAAATGCAATGGATGTAGATCCTAACACCACCGCTAAGCATCGCATTTTAATACCTCCTAATCTTTCGCTAGAATCCAGCGGCACTGCTTTTCACAAACATTCTTTGTCGCTTGATTGTCATTATTGTTTCAAAAATGGTTTTACAATTTAAAACCATTTGCTTGCTTGCTTGAAAATGGTTTAATTATTCAAACCATTTACTTATCATTATTGGAAAAGATGGTTTACAATTTAGAAACCATTTACTTATTTTTCAAAAATGGCTTAACTCAAAACCATTCATTGGGATTTCTAATTCATCGCTTGTTTCTTGAAAACGGGTTTGCAAATCAAAACCATGAAATACCAAACAGAAACAGCTTTATAATAATAATAATATACTAAGATTGGAAATGAGTTTAGAACACTCACCTCTTTCTTGCTAAACTCGAGTACGCCCACAACTTTCCCCGCCTCAAATTTACACACTCCGATGTATTAGATCACACACGTCAAGACAACTGCAATTCAGACACTGCAAAGCATAATTAAAATTTCGTAAAATATACCCCAAATGCCATTCACAGCATATGGCTGATTCTGCACTGTGTTTTGACTCTCTCCATATGGGCCTAAAAACACCCGAAAACATTTCAAAAATTGGTCGTGACTGTCTCAATAAAAATCTCGAAATTTTAACTAAAATCATGCTCAAAACAAATTCCGAATCAGCCCGATCGTCCGAAAATAGTCCCAAATTTCCTAAAATTTCCCAAAATCTTCCTAAACTCAATCTAAAAAATTTTGGACTAATTTATGGCTCTGAAGAATATTCCAAGCTTTCATTATGCGTCTTTAGCTCGGGGGCCAATACAAGTGAAAAACACCTCTTCAACTCGACAAAAGCCAAGATTTTGGCGCCCACGCCGCAGATTTCCTTTCGTCAAAGGAGAAAGAATAAACTTTGGTCCGAAAATTCGACCACTGTAATAGCTGGTAGATCCGGCAAAAAACTAAAAATTTGGGTTTTTCTCGTGATATTTAATTCGAATTCCTAAGTGAAATCCTCGTGTTTTTGGTACTCACGCCAGAGTCTCTGGTCAAATAGAGCACTTTTCGTGTTTATCCCGACGAATCCGACTACGATTCAGAACCGAGAAGAAAGTAAAAGAAAAATTTAAAAAGGATAATCTGCCTCGCACTGCGCCTCTCCCGTCCATCCTCTCGTCTCGCTCATTCTCCTTTATTTTTAACTTCTTTTTTTTTTTTTTCTTTGATGTGGACCCACATGTCCCTTTATTCCACTTTTGGTCCGTTTCACCAAATAATTTATTTTGTCCTTGCTTTCAATTTTCTTTATCCTAATTAAATATTCTTTTAACTATTTGCCATTTTTCTAATTTTCAAAAAATCCTGCTTTCGCAGCTTTCACTCTTTTATCCGTCGCCAGAGTCACCATAAAATATTCCGACCTGCCTCTAATTAAACGAAACTTTTCTAGGTTACTAGATTTCATGATCGAATTTAATCCACAAGAGTCTGCTTTCATTATCCGGGGAGATCTGTGAGAATTTGTGACTTCCAAAAATTCTCGCAATTCATTATTATTATCACTATTTAAACTTCCTTAATTTGACTTTCACCCCTCAACTTTCCACTGTAAATTTGTCTTCAAGCATTTAAATATTGCAATTCCAACTTTGAAATTCACTATGGCCCATCTCTAACTTAATTATGCCTATATATCCTTTCGCTAAACGACATTTGTACCCTCGGGTTTACACAAATTCGCTCTATAAACTTTCTACTTCCCACTTGGGCCTCCAAATACTACAATGCGACACTGGGTAATTTTATACACCCCTACAAAGATCATGTAATCGTACACTCTCTGATTCGGGTAAGTGGCAAAATCCTCCCTCAGGGAACATTTCATTCCTCGAAAATGAATAAACTAAACTCCAAAAGAAATGAAACGAAATACCTCATCCGAAATGTTGAGGGTAATCACCTACAGATCCGAGCCTCCGTCTCAGCCGCCTCCCTCTCATGATTCTTCCACAAGACTTTAACTAATGGAATCACTTTGCCTCTAACACTGCTCATGATCTACAATCCGCACCAGCTATTCCTTCATAGGTCAAATTCTCCTTTAATCGTGACTGGTCGCTTCTCTCAATACATGCTGTGAAGGATCCGGAGATTTCTCAACATTGATATGGAATGTATCATGAATCCTTGACAATCTTCAAAACTTCCACTCAGAAGCTACTATCCCACCTCGCTTCATAATTTCATGCGTCCAATATACCCCTGACTGCTTCCTCGTCTCGCTTTCCCAAATCTCAACACACCTTTCCAAGGTGAAATCTTCAAAAAGACTCGTCACCTATCTCGACCGTAAGTCTTTACGACGGTTGTCCGCAGATAATTTTCTATCTATCTCTTTGCTATCTTCTGCTATCACAACAACTTTCACTTTCTCTCTCAAGTGATCTCAGACTAGTTCAGACCTACTAGTCTTCACTAACCCTATCCCAAAGACACTGGAGTCCTACATTTCCCCGCCATACAACGCCTGAATATTTGCTACATCTATACCGCTTGATAGCCATTGCCGTAGCAAACCCATTGTGCCGTGAGTATCCCAACTCCTTTCAATTCCATCACACAAGCTCAGCATATCCTCTAACGTCTCGAATAAATTCTCTCCAACGGGCCATCCGCCCTACAGAATGAAATGTCAGGCTAAAGTGTGCGAAAATTCCACGTCGTGCTTATAACCAAAGCCAAAACCTAGATGTGAACCTGCCTCGATCCTAAAACTATCTAAACTCGGAACCTCTATGAAGTCTCACCATTTCGCCCACATACAATCCTTGCCAACTTTTCCATCGGGTAAATCTAGAACCTGAGTCAAGTCAATCTTATCTTTCAAATCCTCGAAACTCTGACAAAAGGTCACCCAATCATAATTTACATCTTTTCTTGTCATTTATCAAAGGTGGCTACTATCCTCGAGAACCCTCCACAAACTTCTTGTAATATCCCGCTAAAACCAAGGAAGCTTCACCTCCTCGACACATTCTTCTTTTCGGGCGGCTCAATTTACCACCGTCGATTTTCTCTCGGGAATCCATAATTACCCATCACCGAAATCACACGACCTAAGAATGCCACTCCTCACTGAGCCAAACCGACACTCGCTTCAACTCGCATATAACTGCCTTCCTTAGGTCCGTAATACAATCCCCTCGTGTGTTCCTCAATGCGCCTTAGGTACATCACTCTCGCGACTCTCAACTGATGATACCCCCACCTCAAGTCTATCTCGGGCGCTACCTAGATCCCTTGAGCCGATTAAATAACCTATCGATTCTAGGAGTGTGGATATCATCACATGTAACTTTTGTTCAACAGTCAGAATCTATACACAACCGCAAACTCCCATCTTTCTTTTTCATGAAGAGAATCGAGTTCTGTTGTGATATGCTCCTATTTGGATGAACTTTACTTAATAATTCTTCTAACCGAGCCCTTAAGTCCCTCTAACTCTACAGGAGCCATCCTATAAGGAGGAATGGAAACGCTCGGGCCTCGATCAAATCAATGGTGAACCCACCTCTTCGAGGCACCCCAGATATCATTCGGGGAACACATCCGAATCCTCTAACAACCTGAATCTCATCCAATGTGGGGCCCCTCCTTCCTTGTCTCCACCACATAAGCTGTGGAGCAACCATGACATCCTTATAGAGCATTCTTCAGGCTGCTACGGCGAGATCATAGCCAGAAGATAACTCTCTACGTAATCCTCTAAACTTTACCTCAAATTTCCCTGGCCTATTCAGCTTTACTTCCTTTTTATAACAATCTAATGTGGCTCTATGGCGAGACAGCCAATCCATGCCGAGAACCACATCAAAGTCCCTCATATCTAAAGCTACAATATCCGCTGGGAACTCCTGTCCCTCAATCAGAACTCTACTCTCTCGACTAATTGGTCGCGAGTAACCGATCTCCAATCGAAGGGAAACTCTCATACCTACCCTCTAATGGTCGGGTCTCTATCCGAAACGATCTTAAGAATGGCTCGAGTAAATGAATGCGTAGCTCCCCGGGTCCACTAATGTATATGCATCATGATCAAGGATAGAAATAATACCCGCGGACTACATCGAGAGCCATCCGCATCTTATCAGTCACAAAAGATATACTCTGCCCGAGTGCGAGGCTCTCGTCTGTATCCTCGGGCACCGCCGCCCACCTCTCTACCACGACCACCTCCGGGCCATGGATGTGTCGTCTCTACTGGGAAACCTCCCCGTCGACTTTACGTGCTAATCTGCACGGTAGCTAGATCGGCTAATCATGTTTCAAGACCAATCGCCGAGGCACTTCAATGAAACGGCCTTCCCGCTACGGAAAACACCGGTCAATCTCCTACATTCTCCATGGTGTCGCTTTATGACATATATGACATACGTGAGGAATACTCGTGCCACCGCTAACAACTCGGGGCCTCATCATCCCCGACTAGAGATAGCTCCTCACCAGACCCGCCTCTATAACCGCTTCGCTTTTCTTTCATCAGACCGCCCAGCTTTATTGGGACGTGCCTGCGCACTCCTTTTACTCTTACTTCCCCCGCCTACTCGACATACGGTTGTAGTGTCATTTCAAACCCTCAGAAATGGCCCCAACTACACCTCAACCCATTCCGGCGAATCCACTCGATTAAACGACTGATCCTGGGCACGAATCCCGCCTAAAACCTTTTTGTAATTTGCCATGGCTTTACCGCCTTGAATATATGGAACCAATCTAACTAGTTCCGAGAACCTCTTCTCATAATCTGACATCAAGCATGTTCTTCTCGTTTAACTCGGTTAACTCCTCAATTTTCGAATCCTACGACTTTATGAAAGAATCCCACGTTGAACTCTCACTAAATTTGGCCTCCCATGATATGCCATTAGATACTCTCCTTCCACGGCCCCACTAATCTCTTAGCCCCGTCTTTCCATCGTAAAACTGGAAAACAAGACTCTTTTGGGCTTCATTCAGGCGTACCTATAACTCCGTAACCTTATTTACTGGGCCTAGCCATAACTGGGGCCGCCTCCTGATCACCACCGCACCATACGGCTCGCGCCTACCTTCCTAGACTCTCCCATCGACCTCCCGTGTCAACAACCCCAGTGGTGGTGGAGGGTCACGGGATCACGACGGTCGCTATGGCTACTATTTATGCTAACTGGTGCCACCGCCTACTGTAAACAATCCCTGGGCACTGAGTCTTTCCGTGGCCTGTATGGTCCACCGACCATCGGGCGAGTGATCTATAGAGAGGCTGTGAGTGGAACCAACTATGTGCTCATCCCTCCCGGTGCACTTCAGACGCCTCAAACACTTCCGAATATTTCCTAGGACGACCTCGACGCCCTCCATCCATAGCTACAGCGGCCGTATAAAAAATCAACCTGCTTTACTTTGAATCACCTTATATGTATGTACTTTGAATTGGAAAATGCATGGTTGCCAATACTTATACTCTGATACCACCTTGCGTGGTATCATCTTTACTCATGTCCTAGGTTATTATATACAACCCGTCCGATATCATCTTTCGACACACCCCACCCTTCCAGTTGGAGCATGTGTTTACCACTCCACGCAAATCCTCAAACGCTACCCCAACGCATCAGAAACCCACAGCTGTTCCATCGTCATAAACCTCCTATAAAAAAAAATTTTCTTTTCTAAACTTATGATTTTATAAAATTTCTAAAGATAACAAATGTGATATGTGATATGTCCCAAATCCCCGTATATCCAATTTAATTATATCCAAATATGGCAACCAAAGATACCAACACATTTTCACAAAACTACTCTATGTACATACATATGCTCCATTATACAAGTTCAAAGTATTTCATAATAATATTCTAATTAATGAAGATTTGTACAATGTCAGATAAACCCTATTATGCTCCAAATAGCCTTGGCAAAGATTAGACTGAAAATAATTTTTAAATACAAAATAATGAGCTAAACGAGCTCGGGTTGAGTGTGGCGTTTTTATAAAAGGCTTTGCTTTTCCTAAACATCTCAAAATGTAAAACTCTCTTTACAAATATTTTCCGTGCTTTTCTTTCGCTTCAAGTTTCTAAACTCTCTTAAATTTGCTTGCTTTTGTACTTGCTTGCTTTTAAAAGTTTGAGGTAATCAGAATGACTGCTGTTTGCTTTGCTTTATTTTGTGTGAGGCAGAACTGATTTCTTATTGCTAAGTTTATAAAACTTCCTAAACTTCTTTCGCTTGCTTTATCCCCGCTTTGAAAAGTTTCTTAAAACCTTTCTACAAACCTTGTTTTAAAAGTTTCTCGTTCTTTCATAAAAACGGAGCCCGGGCTCAACCGCATTCTTCAAAATAAACGGAGCCCCGCTCAACCGCTTGCTTTAAAATCCCACTGAGCTCGCTCAACCGACGTTTTGAATCAACCCGAGTCGCTCAACCGCTTCTTTAAACTCTCCTAAGCCTGGCGATCGGAACCAATGGTTGATTTTTCAAAATCGTGTATATTATGCTTATAAACATCAAATCCACTGGAGGCCCATTTTTTGCTTATACCCTAGTACATTTTAAGCTCCACACCAGTTTTGAAGGACCCCGGTCCATCATCTTTTTCCCGCGAATATATAATCACCGTCGCCATCACACTTAAGTATCACCTGAGTTAGTTTCACAACTATATATTCAGATGCCACGCTTCTTAACAATGATTTGAGGTCTCTCACGCCATCAATTGTGCAAACCAAAACGGTATATGAGATCCTAACACCACCGTACGCACTTTAATACCTCGAATTTAAGCCAGAACTGTGGAAGGCCTGCTTTTTCACAAACATTTCGCCTATTGACACTACTATTGCTTTTCTAAAAATGGTTTTACAATTTAAAACCATTTTGGTTGGCTGCTTGAAAATGGTTTAATTATTCAAAACCATTTACTTACTTGCCGCTGGAAAGATGGTTTACAATTTAGGAAACCATTTACTTATTTTTCAAAAAATGGTTTAACTCAAAACCATATCATTGATTTCTAATTCATTGCTTGTTTCTTGAAATGGTTTGCAAATCAAAACCATGAAATACTACAGTAAAACAAATATGGGCACACACACTAGTATTCGAAAATGAGTTTTAGAACACTCACCTCTTTCTCGCTTAAACTCTCAAGTACGCTCCACAACTTTCCGCCTTGCTTTTAGCCTACACACTCGATGTATTAGATCACACGCGCTTGACAAATCGCTAATTACACTTCTAAGTACAATCTTAAAATTTTTTAAATATGTAGCCCCAAATGCCATTCATGTGCATATGGCTAGATTCTGCACAAAAAGGGACTTTCCATATACTAAAAACACCCGGAAAACATTTCAAAAATTCGTCAGACTGGTCTCGAATAAAATCAAAATTTTAACTAAATCGTTTCAAAATGGGCCCAATTCCAGTCCCTGGATCGTCCAAAATAGTCCTAAAATTTCCTAAAATCTCTCCCAAAAATTCCTAAACTCAACTTAAAAATTTCCTGGGATCACCCCACGGCTCTGCTAATATCTCCAAGCCATTATATACTTCCTTTTGCAATAAATAATACAAAGAGAAAAATTTCCTTAATTCTTCAACCTTGACAAAAAGCCAAGATTCTTGTCCACGCCAGAACTCTCATCACAGAGTAACTTAAACTTTGGTCCGGAAAATTCCTCAACACTAGACACAGAGATCTATAAAATCTAAAATTGGCTTTTGCATATTTACCTCAACCCTGAAACCCCATGTTTTTATACTACCACAAGAGTCTCTGCTTAGAGAGCACTTTTCTGTCAGTCCCACTCCAATCCCACTACATTTCCCTTCAGAACTGAGAAGAAAGTAAAAGAAAAAAATTCTAAAAGGATAATCTCGCCCCCGTGACCTCGCGCCTCTCCCGTCCATCCTCTCTCGCTGGTCCATCTTATTCCTTTTTTTATTTTAACTTCTTTTTTTTTTTTGATGTGGGACCCATGTCCTTTATTCTACTTTTTTCGGTCTGCTTCAGCCTCGAAATAATTTATTTTGTCCTTATTTCAATTTTCTTTATCCTAATTAAATATTCTTTTAACTATTTGCCATTTTTCGAATTTTTCAAAATCCCGCTTTCGTGTTTTTACTCTTATCCGTCGCCTAGAAATTATAAAATATTCACCGTCTCAATTAAACGAACTTTTCTGTGTTACTAGGATTTCATGAGATCTAATTTAATCCACAAGAAATTCAAGCCAATATCCGGGGAGATCTAGAGAATTTTCGGTACTTCCCGAAAAATTCCCTAATTCATTATTATTATTTTACTATTTAACCCTAATTTGACTTTCACTTCAACTTTCCTTTCTAATTGCAAATTTGTCTTCAAGCATTTAAATATTGCAATTCCAACTTTTGAAATTCCGACTATGGCCCATCTCTAACTTAATTACGCCTTATATATCCTTTTCGCTAAATGACATTTGTACTCCTCGTTTAATACTACAAATTCCAAGGTTCCATAAACTTTCATTTCCTACTTTAGTCTCCAAATACTACACGCGACACTCAGACTTTATACACCCCTACAAGATCATGTACTCGTACACCTCCTGGACTGGGTGTTACAATGAAGCCTCGTTTCTAGGTGCCTAACCCGTCGCAGTGAATAAGCAGAGCATCGGCGCCCGCTATGAAGATACAACTACCCTTATTCCCAAGAGTGGAAATGGGAGAAGATCA